>JANAVB010003000.1:5299197-5744026 GCA_029216955.1 Iris pallida
CGAGCCAATCGTCTGCATAGACCACACCCTCGGTCCTGTTAAAGTCACGGGGCCCGAGCTTCTTGAAGTCCTGGATATCTTCGTACCTAGTACGCATCCCCGGATGAGGAGCCCTCTGCTCCACGGCTGCAAGGGCCAACTGATAGGCATCCTCCATGCCCTAACGCATCGCGTCTGTCTGCCTCTGTTGAGCCTCGGCCTGGGCTCTCTGAGTCTCCAGTATCTGCTGGAGGAAGGTAAGCATCTGCCCCATATCTGTAGGCAGAGGAGGTGGAGGTGGAAGTACATCTGCAACTAGTGGAGGAATCCGCTGCGCGGCAGGAGGAAGAATGCCCCCGACAACTCCCGTCGTAGCCCCTGGCACTGCGGGAAGAGCACCCGCAACCCCAGGGAAGGTCATCGAGAGCGCTGGAGGAGTACCCCCGAGAGCCCTACAGAAGTCCCATCTGCTGGGGAAGTGACCGGAGCCTGTCCGCCAGAGGTAGCAGACCTCTCCGTCTCCCCGTGCTCCTCGCCAGGAGAGTGAGTCATAACCATCCTGGAGACAGATTGAAAAGAAGATATCAATATGACACATGAAGGATTTTATCAAAGGAGGACAACTAGAATGCATTAAATCAATATCAAAGACGGTAAGCAAGATAAGCAAGGAAAGATCCTACTGTGATTGAGTACTCTTAGCCTGTAGCCTATCTTAGATACGTACCGCAGGCTCGTAATAGCACTCTAAGTCGAGCGCCACTACGTCATCGCACTAATTGCGACTTCAGGACCAGCGTGGGCCACCACTAAAAATGTGTCACGACCCGCACCCGCTATAAGGGCACGTGCACGTGACAACGCCCAGCCCTCACCGTAAAAATGGCGTGGAACGCTGTAGGTTTTTCTACTCTAAACAGTTTATATATATATATATCAAAAACCTGTCGAGAATATGGTCAACTCCGAACGGAGGACAAGCAATGAATATATACGAGTACTTAATCACAACTCTAAGATAACAAAGTAAAGACTGAAAGATAAAGACAACAAGACGATAATAAAATAATAACCTGTCAAGTCCAACACAAGAATATATACAAGACTTGAGAATATATACAAGTCCAAGTCTCTAATACAATCCATAGTAATAACAGTCTCAAAAGTAGCTGGAGACAAAGTCCAGTACAAAAGACCTACTCTAACTAAGCAATAGGTAAGGTCTCGCCAGGCGGAGCTAAGCCCTGCTGGACCAAAGTCTCCAAGTCTAGGCCCACTACGTCATCCGGACTGTAGTAGGTACAATAATCCCCCTCGTCAGCATCTGTAATATTTTCAACATATCCTGTCAGGATGGAACGAGTACAATCTACTAACAACAGTTCACAAGATATGACAAAAGCTATAAGACTGTAAATAGAGAGTATATACAAGAAAATTATGGAATGTACATGTGAGTATCATGGCAAGGTAAGCTGTAAAACTAGAGCTAGAACAAGGCAAGTAAGCTGATCATGGCATGTACAAGAATCAAGAATCATATATCTAGGTGTGTGAGTATTAGCTACAACAGTGGCCGGATTGGGTCTGCACAAGGTTATGATCTAGCCAATCATACGTGTGTTATAGGATTGGCATTCACAAGGTTCACAATATATACAAGGCGGGTATGACCACATCTACACTAGTACTCCCCGTCCCCGACTGGTAGAGTGGATCCAAGCAAGACACGTTACGACACGGGATTCTACGAGAAGGGAGCAAGTCTCCTCGAGAATCGGTGTCCATATACTGCACAAGAACTACAAGGGGGCTTGCACAAGATATACCAAGATAACGAGGAATAACATCTCATGTCGGGATCCATGAATACCAATCCGTGTGACCAATGTGTCGAGAACAAGCATATCCACACTAATTACATGTATCATAACAATCATTATAAATTGGAAAAGTGTCAGAGAATGTACTCGCCTGTAATATGGTATGATATGTCTACTGGAGCAAATGCAGCGTCTCGAGGACCTATAGAGAACAAGACGTATCAATACTATGCTTAGGAAATAAAGTCAAGATAATTTAAATCCTATTAAGTCATTCTAGGTCAAGACACGTCAAACTAGACTGTACGAGGTCAACCTAAGTCATATTAGGTCTAGCTAGGTCGTACTGGGTCAATGCAAGTCAAACGGAATTAATCTAGGTTGATTTGAGTCAATGGTTGACTTATAGTTGACTTTTGGTCAACTGGTCAACTCTGGGTCAACTCTGTCAATCCTAGGTCAATGGTGACTAATAGTTGACTTTCGGTCAACTACACAAGTCTAATGGAATTTGGGACTAAATTGGGTAAAGTGTTGACCCATAGTTGACTTTTAGTCTAAAAAGTCAACCGTGGTCAACCGAGGTCAAGACTAGGTCTAGGCGACTATTCTAATCATTACCAACCTCTACAACCCATATCCAAGTCCATCTTGGACTTCGAAACCCAAATCTTGGCCGTAGGCCAATATCCTATTTTACCCTTAAAAAGGGTAAAATTCTAACTTAGGCAATTATCAAGTTAGCCTACCTACGCTTGGTATTTTGACCCGATATCCCTAGGGTAGTATGGTACTATCCTATACATATATATCTACCAAGATACCTAGGTAAAGTGGACATCTAGTCCATCTTACGGCCCATTGCCGATATCTTGAATATTTCAAGATACGCAATGGTACGGCGCGATACCGGCGCCCTACAACCCCGATTTCCACTCGGGAGCCTACCCGCAAAATCTAATTCATATAACCTAGATCCACGCCAAGTTTCAACTCATTCCGACACTCCGAGCTCCGTTTCGCCCTCTAACTCGATCTCCTCTATTTTCTATTCTAGCTCTTATTCCAATTCTTCTTCCTATATATATAAACACACACACACACTTGTCTATATATATATATATTATATATATAGATATAATATATATATATATATAGATATATATATATCATACACACATGCCTATATATATATATATAAATCTATATACATATATACCTAGGCACAAACACACTCAAACACACACCACCCTCTCACACTCTCACACACAAGCACACACACTCCATACCACTCTCACACACCACCACCATCCTCATGACACTAAATACATATCAATATATTTTATACCTACACACACACACACACACACACATATATATATATATATAATATTATATATATATATTATATATATATATATATATATATATATAATATATATATAATATATATATATACCACTCTATTTAGAAAACCCACAAATAAACTTCTAACCTAGATTTTAGGGAAACCTATGAAATCTATGGGCAAAGTGTGGAGAATCACCTCCTCTAAAACTATTGTGAAGGCAATAAGTGCTAAAGAGGAATAAATAGGGAAATAAATGCATACCTAAAACTTGGTTGCTTGAGGAAGAAAGAAAGCTTTGAAAGAAATTGAATTTGAGAGAGAGAGAGAGAGAGAGAGAGAGTGTTAACTTTATGATGAAGCAAAGGGGGTGCTCCCCTACTTGTGGCCGGCCAAGGTGGGAGGGATTAGTGGGTTTGGGTAGGATCCAATAGCCCCTCCAAACCCATTAGACTTAGGTTGGGTTCGGTTTATTTCGGTTTGGTTCGGTTTGGTTCTAATTGACTAATTAAGTCTCTAAAATGACTAATTAAGCCATGGAAGTTGGGTTTATGATTTCTAACCTAATTATGATGGTATGTGGGCCAAGCCCAGCTAGTATGTGGGTCCCACTAGGGTCCAGGCTACCCGGGTCTCCAACTTGAGTCCGAATTGGATAAAATCCAAACCAAACCAAATAAATCCCAAAAAAATCACATAAAATAAATAAAAATTCCTAAAAATTATAAAACTTGAAAAATGACAAAAATACCCCTAATTTGAAAACTGGGGGTGACAACTTGCACCAAGGCCAAAGGAGGTTTATTCCTTCAACGATGAAGACACCCTGCAACTCTTCGAGATACTGAAGCTGGGTGACAAGATCAAGTTGTCGGACCCGAAGCGTCCCGACGAGGTTGGAAAAGTGGACAATCCGAGGTATTGTCACTACCATCGGTTTGTTGGACATCCAACTAAGGACTGCTACGTTCTCAAAAACTACATCCAGCGCATGATCAATGCGGATGTTATCTCCGTCGACTACGAGAAGAAAACGGTCTCAGCCAACCTGGTGTCACTCCAATTTGGCACCTTGTCGCCAACCACAATACAAGATGGCGTCGTGACAACGTGAGTGGACTCATCCCACTCCCCACATCCCGGGGAGTGGTCTTATGGGTTCACCCAGATCTCGTCTCCGAGGTTACTCAACCGGAGGTACGCTCTGCCTCCAAAACTAAGGGCAGGAAGATCAAGTCTTGCTGCATGGTCTCTTCCTCTGCGGAAGAGGCACTTCCTGTACAAACCCGTTCGCAGCTGAACGCCCAACCTGATGAAGCTGCCGTAGAGGTGGTGCCTCCTTGCACCGTCCCTGCTACCCAGAAAAATGGCTCATCTAGGCCTCCAGTAGCCAATAAGCTGATGCATGTAGAGGCCCGTTTCGACAAGCCTCTGCGAAAGGAAAATGCTTCGGGGCTAGCCAAGCCCCACAACTTCGACATACTGGCACAACTTGCCAGTACTCCTGTCCGCCTATCTCTGTTTGAGCTCCTTCGTCTTTCCAAGGACACTCGTGAAGCTCTCTGTGAAGCCCTGAAGGATGCTGAGTCCTTCATCAGTCAGGTCAAGCAGCCTGAGGATACTTCGACTACGTGTGCGCACTGTCATTGTGCGAATGAAGTTATCCCCAATATAACTTTTACCCAACAAGACATGCTGCTCAAACACAACCGACACAACAGGCCACTGTATTATACAGGGTATGTCGGTTCCGTCAAGGTGAAGCGGATTCAGATCGATCCGGGGTCTTCCCTCAGCATCATTCTGAAGATGCTGCTCTCAACACTGGGGATCCCAATGTACCAATTGGTGCTTTCCAACACAACAATCAGTGGCTTCAATGCTAGCAAAAGCGAGCAGCTGGGCAAAATACGGCTGAAGTGTCATATTGGTAACCTCAGAACCGAGGTGACTTGCTATGTCGTGGATGCTGACGTCAACTACAACCTCCTACTGGGTCGTCCGTGGCTGCATGAGTACATGGTGGTGCCATCTACACTCCACCAATGTATGAAGTACGTGTCCACCAACGACATCATCCGGACAGAGTTCGCAGACATTGACCCTTTCAAGGGGGTCGAAGCCTACTTCACCGACTCTACCTTATACAAGTTGCCTGATGAAGAGGAAGCCAATGATGCTGACGATGAAGCAGAAGCGGGCAGCAGAGCCGGACATGGAGCCAGAGGTGATTTCCGACGCTCCTTTGAAAATTCGACTCAAAGGGAAGCCGCCTCAGACGCTGCCTCCCTTGACCATCAAGCTACCTGGAAAGTACCAACTGCTCAAGGTAGAACACCTACTGAAGCTCCCTTGAAGATATGGCTCAAGGGAAAGCCGCCTCAAATATCGGCGCCCCTTGTGGCAAAACTACAAGGGAAGGCACCAATCACTGAAGGCGCAGTTGTGGCACCTCTGAAGGTGCATCTTAAAGGCAAGCCTCCGCAATCATCCGTCTCATCCAAGCTGCCAGAGAAGGCCCACATAGCCCTCTCGGACCCCAAGATCAAAGCTGCGGTGGACTTTTCCGATCCAACCCCAGTACTCACAGATGAAGAGCTAAGGGAGTATATATCTGCTGATGTAGATGCACCCTCCCTGGACAATATAACCCTGCGGGATAAAATCTCGTGTTTCATCAATAATAGAGTATCTTTTAATTATTCTAGTCTTCCACATTGGAATGCCGTGTATACATTAGATAATGCTCTACGGTCGTTGTAAACACAAATAACGACCGTCAATCATGTAAATCGAGTAGTCTCGTCCCAAGGGGTCTGTTTTGTAGTCCCACCGCGGAATCGAGACGAAGAATTCATCATCTTCGACAAAGTCGAGCGTCATCAAGACCTCTTGCCACTCGAGCAAGAACCAGATACCGGCAGAATACAAGTCTATCGGTACACGGACAAGGCAAAGTACCTCATCCAAAAGATGGGGTACGATCTAAAAAGCAACAAAGGCCTGAACTACGGCAAGGGTCGACGTCTTCCTCTTCGGCTTCCAACTCCTAAAGGAAAGCCGCAGGACCACTATCATCGAACTCGACGGGGGGTAGGCTATGTCACGCCGCCGTCAACTCCAGAGAGTTCGGAGGCAGAAGAAGTAGAACATTTTCATTCGTCCGAAGCATCAACCTGGGATTCCGATACCAGTATCGGCTCAGTCTTCAAGAAAGTGCTATCAGCCAATATGACATCTGCACAATCTCAAGAAGATGAAGGCGAAGAACAAACGCCAGAATTCTTCGAAGAAGAACCCTGGGCTCAACGCCTAGAAGAACAGTGGGAGTCTCGTTTTGAATTACGCGAACCCCCTACCGAAGACGAAGTCAAGCAGATCGACCTTGGGGATGGATCTTCTTCCAAACCCATCTTCATCAGCAAAAGTCTAAAAGGAGAAAACTGGGAATCTTTAATCCAACTGGCTAAAGAATATATCGATGTCTTCGCCTGGAGCTACGAAGATATACCGGGACTTGATCCTCAGATCGCGATGCATAGGCTTAACATCTTACCTGATGCCAAGCCTATAAAGCAACAACAGCGACGTTTTCGTCCTGACATCATGAACGCTATCGATCAGGAAGTAGACAAACTCCTGACCAGCGGATTTATTCGTGAAGAACAACACCCAGATTGGCTGGCCAACGTCGTCCCAGTCACCAAGAAGAATGGGAAGATACGGATCTGCATCGACTTCAGGGACCTCAATACCGCTTGTCCGAAGGACGAATTCCTGCTTCCAATCACCGACGTGATAATCGACAACACATGTGGCTTCGAACGCATGTCTTTTATGGACGGGTATTCGGGCTACAACCAGATCAAGATGTTCTCCGATGACGCAAAACACACGTCATTTAGGACTCCGAAGGAGGTTTTCTGCTATACAGTGATGCCCTTCGGCTTGAAGAACGCTGGTGCGACATACCAACGAGCTATAAGCACCATCTTCTGTCAGCATCTTCGCAAGACAGTCGAATGTTATGTTGATGACATCGCAGTCAAGAGCCGTCTCAAAGGAGATCACCTACAAGACCTTAAGACAGTCTTCAATCTCATGCGAGCGCATCAACTCAAGATGAACCCCGCTAAATCCTTCCTAGGGGTTTCTAGCGGAAAGTTCTTAGGCTTCATTATCACAGTGAAAGGCATTCATGTCGATCCCGAGAAGACCAAGGCCATCTTTGATATGGACCCTTCGAAGAACCTCCGAGAACTTCAAGGCCTGCAGGGGCATCTGGCATACATCCGGAGGTTTATAGCAAACCTTTCCGGAAAATGTCAACCCTTCACCCAGCTCATGAAGAAGGGAGTCTCTTACGTCTGGACAGAGGAATGCCAAAAGCTTTCGACGATATCAAGGCTTACTTGACGAGCCCGCCAGTCCTGGTGGCACCCGTTACCGGTAAACCATTTCTCCTCTACGTCCGTGCCATGGATCATTCTCTCGGCGCTCTGCTGGCTCAGAACAGCGATGCAGGCTATGAACAAGCTATCTACTACCTCAGTAGAACACTGATCGGGGCCGAACACCGGTACAACCCTGTTGAAAAAGAGTGTTTGGCTTTGGTATTTACCATCCAGAAGACTCACCATTATGTCTCGGGCCAGACAATTCATGTCATCTCCCGAGTCAATCCACTCAGAGTTCTCATGACGAAGCCAGGGTCATTGAACTTCCGGCTAGCTACATGGGCAATCCTGCTAACGCCATACAACATGGTGTTCGTTCCACAAAAAGCTGTCAAGGGTCAGGCTCTAGCCGACTTTTTAGCCGCGCACCCCATCCCAGAGTCCTCCAGACTCTATGAAGACATCCCGGATGAGGTCCAAGAATCAAACGTCACCGAAGAAAGCTCCGTCTGGCAAATGTTTTTCGATGGCAGTTCAAGAACAGGCCCCAAAGGCCAAATCATCGCAGGAGTAGGGGTAGTCTTAGTCTTCCCCGATCAGCTGGTCATCTAGCGTGCCTACTCCCTTTCGAAGCCGTGCTCCAACAATGTTGTCGAGTACAACGCGCTTATCATGGGACTCCAGCTGGCACAACAGCTGGGGGTGAATCATCTAGAAGCCTACGGTGACTCAAAAATCGTCGTTAACCAGATCAGAGGGCAATACGAAGTTCGCCATGAAGATCTGATTCCTTACCATGAAGTTGTATTGAACATCATTTCAACCTTCACCAAGTTCTTCATCGAACATGTACCTCATTTACAAAATCTGAAGGCTGACGCTCTGGCTGGCCTCGCAGCCTCATTGGCAGCACCCCTCGGGACTCAACACTACGTCACGGTAGTAGGTCGAGACTTGGTCTGTCCTAAAAACAAGCTACGCTCACAAATGGCCCATGCCATGTCAACAAGTGCTAGTGTTAATGTCCGTGACTGGAGGTTCCCGTTCATCGACTTCGCTGTCTACAAAATTCTTCCAGAGGACCCGAAGGAAGCCGTCTCAGTCAGGAGGCGTTCCCTTCGATTCTATTACGATACAGCTACTAAAATGCTGTACCGACGCTCCTACGATGAACTTCTCCTTCGATGTTTATCCAACGAAGAAGTAGCCGAAGCCCTTCGAGAAGCTCATGATGGAACCTGCGGGGTTCATCAACCTGGCCCTAAGTTACAGGATCGACTGCGACGCATGGACTACTACTGGCCAACCATGGTAGTCGACGCTGTCGACTATGCTAAAAAGTGCCGTACGTGCCAGCTTCACGCTGACTTCATCCATACATCGTCAGAACCACTACATCCTACGGTCGCCTCCTGGCACTTTGAAGCCTGGGGCATGGATATTGTAGGACCGATCACCCCTCCTTCATCAAGGGGACACCGCTTTATCCTAGCCATCACTGACTACTTCTCCAAATGGGCAGAAGCAGTTCCACTGGCGAAAGTGAAGAGCTCCAGGGTGGTCAGCTTCATCAAGCACCATGTCATCTACCGTTTCGGGGTACCTCGGAAGATTATCCACGATAACGGTCGTCAGTTCATCAGCCATGTTTTTAGCAGATTCTGTGACAAGAATCGCATTCAAAACGTAGCATCAACCGCCTATAATCCGACAACAAACGGATTGGCTGAGGCATTCAACAAGACTATCGTCAGGTTACTCAAAAAGGTCGTGTCATCCAACAAACACGACTGGGACAAAAAGCTCGGCGAATGCCTTTGGACCTACCGCACAACGGTACGGACCCCGACAGGGAACACACCATTCTTTCTGGTCTACGAGAGCGAAGCGGTACTGCCTCTCGAGATCCAGATACTCTCACTCCGTGTAGCGATCACAAATAAACTCACAGAGGAAGACAATCAACATCGCCGTCTGTAAGAACTAGAGGCACTTGACAAAAAACGTCACCTAGCTCAACAGCGCATCGAACTCTATCAAGCCCGTATATCACAGGCTTTCAACAAGAAGGTCAAACAGAGGACTTTCCAAGTAGGCGACCTGATTCTGGCAGTCAGGATGCCGATGGTGTTGACTCACAAGACACCAAGAAATTCGAGCCCAAGTGGGAGGGGCCTTTCATCATAGAGACGGTATACTCAAACGGTGCTTACCGTCTCGTCAAATCCAATAGGGACTTGTTTATGATGCCCATCAACGGCAAGTTCCTAAAGAAGTACTACTCTTGACATCCTTCAGACATGTACTTCTATCTTCACCCAACAAGGGAGTTTGTGGACCCAATCATCGGGGCTCACGTACAATTCCCTTCCACAAAATCTTACGCTCCCGGAACCCAGCTGTTCCGTAGCGTTCTATCCTCCAGTAGAAGGACAACTACGTCCACATTACCTCTGAGTTGTTCTCCTACGCCCTACAAAGCAGAATTTTACACTTTGTCAGACTACGCTACCCATCATGTTTACCACGTCCACATTACCTCTGAGTAAACATCCCGTACAGATAACCCCTGTGTTGTCGTACATTGATCGCAGAACTTCCACGTCCACATTACCTCTGAGTAGTTCCGCGTATCCATCCTGAGTCACTCCTACCACGTCCAAAACACCTTTGAGTAGAAAGATTCTATCATTTGAATCCCATATTTGCCACATCCACATCACCTCTGAGCAAACATGTCAGGTTCTCTCAAACTTATTATCTGTACCTAACAACCAAGGTGCGCAAAAGATAATAGGTCCACACAAATCATCAAGTTCATGACAGCAAAAATGAACACACCATAAAACTCTCCATTCTTTATTTCAAAAGTAAAGAATACATCCCCAGCAGGAGTTGCAAATTATACCAAACAAAAAAAGAAGAGAGAAAGAAGAGACTACAATCCCTCCCCCGGATTGGCTGAAAGCTCTTCGATCCGACGCTTCAAGTCTGCCGCCCGAGTCTCTGCAGTCGCCAGGACTCGGCGTTCGACTTCTTGACGCATCATTTCTATGGCCTCAGGAGAAGTGTCATCCTCATGCTTCTCGTCCAACTGTTGCCGCTGCTGAGCCAGGGAAAGAGCCTGGCGGGTGAAAGCCGCTTCCTCCTCCTTAGATGCTATACGTTCAGCCTGGACTCGCTCAGCATCTAACAAGAGTTGGGCCTGCTGGTCTTCAAGGAGGCAAATCTTGGCAGTAACCTCCGCTATACTGGCGTCCAATGCAGCTAGCAACTCTACCTTCTCCTGTGCAGATTGAGATAGCCTCTCCATCGCAGCCTCAGCTTCGGCCACCTCACGCTCCCAGACAGCCACGGTAGCCTGATAAAATGATTCAATCTCAGCGATCAACTTCTCCTTTTCCGCGTCTATTAGGACGGAGAGATCATTTTGTTGGATATACTGAAACTCGGAAAGCAGCTGGTCCAACTTGGCCACCGAGGCCTCCAGAATCTCGGCCATATGATCATGGCCCTGGTGGGAACGTATCAGACTGATGTGAGGGAGTGCCAGGGTTTTTGCCGTCGCGAAACTCCCATTGGCATCCATCACTCCCTCTGCAGCATCCTATACACCGCCTCAATAATAAGCTTCACATACTCATCTGCATCCGCCAGCACTTGCGGCGTCATAGCGGGAGTAGGTGGAGCTGCTCTAGACGACGGACCAGAAGAAGACCCGCCGACTTCAATCTGCGAGGCTGAAACCACGACGGACTCCACCTCAACAGGGGCTTGAACTTCGCCACTGGCCCGACGAGCCAAAAGAGCGAAAGAAGCCGAGAGGGGCATCGATATCGTACCCCAAGTGGAACGAGCAACGGGGCGTTCCAGCAAACCCTTACCCTTTCCAAGCTCGGAGGGACCACCAACGTCATGAGCTATCTCCTCCATCTCCAACATACTGTCAGCAGGCCGCACGGGACCTTCCCCCTCTGGCAAAGCAGCGAGATCAGCACTTGTTTCCTGGCTCGGCTCCCCTGGAGTCAGGCTCGGCGGACGAGTCTCACCTTCTTCATCGGATCCCTCTGCAGGGATAGAATCTGTCGCTGCCTCCTGGTCGACAGCCACCTCAGCCTCCGCTGCTGGGTCTGGGGTAGGGCTCGGCAACGATACAGCCGACCTACCCTCATCATGACAAGGAGGGGAATCAACCCTCTCCTCTGTTTCGATCATGTCTGTTGCTCCCGCAACAGGCTCACTCATCTCTGGAGGAACGTCAACTGAAGATGACGAACTCCACTCCACTTCCTCATCCGGAAGCCCCTTATCTGCTGGGTCCTTAATGTCAAAGGCCCCCACGGCAGATTGAACCCCCCCAAAAACTGCTTCAACCTCAGCTTCCCTTCCAATCTCCACACGAACGACGTTGTCAGGATTCTCCTCCACGGGAGACATTACAATCGGAGGAATGCGCTCATCAGAAGAGCTCGCCACCTCCTTCGGTTTACTGACGCCCGGTTTCGAAACCCGGGTCTTCTTCTTCAACGGTTCCTACAAAAGGAAAGCATATGTCACAAAAATGACAGAAAGGGCCAGAGTATGGAGAACATCTTTACCTCAGCAGGAACTGATTCCATTGGCGTTACAGGCAGCACTCCCGTAGCCTTTGGAGTCGTCATGTTTCTCGGCCTTTTTGGTGCAGATGAACCGGCTTCCGTGTCAGCCCGCCTCTTTCCAGCGGAAGGATCTTCCCGAATACCTCCCGTTGATGCTGCAGCAGCAGCCCGATATCTCGCCAACTCTGGTGGACGATATGACCGAGCCGCTACCAACATGTTCTTCGTAGCCTCTAGCTGGGTTCCAACAATGAAACTGGTCTCAATATCATAATCAGAAGGCACAGTATTCATGGTGCAGTACAGCTTAACGGCCGAATACAGGATCTGTGGCCGAGGGTTGCGAACTGGTGTATTGAAATGAACTCCAGTGCACCCGGCATTGTAATATTGCCAACCCCGGACTCCATCCAGTAAACTCCCAGCAAACCCCAGACTGTTACTGGGGTTCCGTAAAGTTAGCTGGGTGTAACCAAACTGGCGAGCAAATCGGCTTGACAGATATGGCTCCAGATAATACTTATTTTGGTTGCGGTAGACCAAGTAGGAATGCCGAATACTCTGCAACCAACGAAATCTCCATTTCGGCAGAGTGATCGCATCCTCACCAGAGTCTTCCAAATATTGGTCAGCCTTAAAATCTTTGAAGATGGGACTGACCTTGACGATCTTCCACCCCTGAAGATAAGACAAGACTCTCCTACAGACGGGGACGCCGGTGTGCAGCCACTTCCTCTTGTAGAAGCGGCAGATAAAGGCGTCACCTTCAACGTAATCCTCTTCAGGACCTGGACTCATCACGTTCGGGTAATACAGAATCAACCATCCCATCAGATAATGGAATGGTAGTTCAGCCCAGGAAAAGTTGTAGTCCCTACCTCTCCCATGGATCACATCATCAGCAAAAGTCCTCAAACCCCGCAACAGGTTACACACCATCGCAGAGAGGAGAGCCAAAGGGCGACCGAAAACCAATTTCACCGCTGGCAAAATGAGGTTCCGGGTTACCCTCTCCATAGAGCCAGATCCGCCCGAGAATACACAATCCCGGAGCCATATCATCAAGTATGCAGTCAATACTGCCTTGGATGACATCCGGTGCACACAATGCCAGAAACAGCTATACACGTATTCGCCACTCTCATTCGAACGGGGGGCCTTCTCATCTAGTCGACTCATTTCGGAAGTTACTTCCGTAGGTTTCAGCCCCTGCAGAGTCGTAAACCGGATCTTCGAGGAGTCCGCCAAATCCTGCTTGAAGACGTAATCCCTCCAAGCAGTTACATGAGGCTAAGATTTGCCTTTGTCCTTCCGTTGCATCAGATAATGATGGCTTGCCACCTTTTTGAAAACAGCCATCATCTCCGGGTCCTTCTTTTCCAGAACGAAGATCTCTTCATTTGACGGGAAATATTTCTCGTACGGTTCTGAGCCCCAGGAAAGTTGGACACCTCGTACATCTCATGGAGAGCCAATCCCAACTCCCCCACTAGAGTAAAGAAAGTGCCAGTCTGGGTATTGAACATTTCCAAGAGCGCAAAAATATATGCTTGTTGAGATCCACGTCGACCTGTGTGGCACGGATAGCAGCCGTCAGCCCAATCTCTTTAAGCTCAGCCTTGAACTTCGATAACACCCAAAGGGTCAATTCGTCCCACTTCAGCACGTGGTGACACCAACCTTCAACCCTAAAGCCACCTTTCGGATACATAACCTTAGATGTTAGCATCCGATTTGCAAAGGTCGAAGTACTAAAGGCAAAGGTGTCATTAGGGACCTCACTATAAAGGCTTCCAGGACGCAAAGTTCGGCAACTGAACGAGGGACCGGATCGCGAGGCGGTCAAGATATTCCTTTGATTTGAAGTAACATCAATCGAAAGAGTACCCCCCACTGCCCCTCCTTGAGAAGGAGTAAGTTCCCATGACATCCTTCTCTTGCAAGCTAAACGGTAGAAGGCCGTCAGCGGCAATTGGCGTTCAAGTTGTCGTATGTACAGAACTATGTCCTTCGCAGAGAAGAACCAGTCTTCTTTGATCTTCAGTATCTTCGCCTCAGTGGAGATCAGTCGGTCACCAAACAAAAAGGCATGTTTCAAGAAGGTCACACCCTCGGACTCAGCAGATTCCAGTTTGTCGCTCTCCATCATACTCTGGAGAAAAACAGACGACTGATTCCGGATTTGCTGCATTCCCTCGGAAGGCTGATTCAGTAGGATAGCAGCCTTCGCTGGGTTAATAACCTCCTCGTCGAAATCAACTCCCATTTGACAAAGAGAAGCATCCAGAAGGACTTCATTAAGCAAAGGGATAGTCATCGACACTGACACAGCAAAAACAAAAGTTAGGCAAGAAGCTTTAAGAAGACAAAGTGTGTCAAACAACCTGGCACATCATCAGGGTCTAAACCCATGCGCGTCAGCAGTGAAGCTTCAGCGCATCATCAGGGTCTAAACCCATGCGCGTCAGCAGTGAAGCTTCGGCGCATCATCAGGGTGTAAACCCATGCGCGTTAGCAGTAAAATCTCGGCACATAATCGGGCCTAAACCCATGCGCGTCGGCAGAATAGCCTCGGCGCATCATCAGGACAGAAGTCCATGCGCGTCGGCGACAAAGAGTTAGGGCACAACAACATGATGCAACTCAGCCATGTGCTCCAAACTCGTCTAAAAAAGTTGAAAGATGACACCCACCCGTCACCACAGGCCGAGCGTCTGTCGGAGTCACAATAGTGACAAGAACTTCCTCTTCGACGAACTCCGCAGGCTCCTTTCCCTTGCCAGCACCGCCGCGAGAAGTCTTGGGAGCCATTTCGTGAAAGAAGAAAGTTAGGATCTTTTCAAAAGAAGAACTCTAAAAGAGAAAGCAAAGAGAGGAAGAACTCTTTCTCTCTCTCTCTCCATCAGATGCCTATTTATAGGCTTAGTCGCACGCGTGAACCGATGAAGTGTGACCTCAGCCGCCGCCTCGGGTTCTGTGAAGAGATAACTGCAAATAAATCTAAAAAGATCATCATTAATCTTCTTGGTTATCGAAGCGTTATCATCTGTATTAACTGAGAGGAGCATGTGCCCCATCACTGATGTGCGGAGTACTCATGCGCCCGAACAGTGATGCTCCCCGTTGAAGACACCACCATGCTTCTTATTCAAAGTTTTCAAAAAACTTGACAAAAAGTTTTGGAAACTTTAAAGGGGGTCTTGTAGAAGCATAGAATTTCAGAACCAGAAAACCTATGCGCCTAACACTACATGCGCCAGGAAGCTCAGATGAAGTACTTGGCACAGGAAACGTCAAAAGCTTAGACATAGAACAAGATTTTTATTTCATATAAAAGTCTATTACTTGTATAAAAAAAAGAGAGCTGTACAAAGGAGAATTTCTACAAAGAAAAGACCCTAAGTCTACAGCTAGGCGCAACAACCACCCTGCGCTCTCAAACAGGCGTATCTTGCCATACGCTCTCAGCCAGGCTCATCCCTTCAGCAGCTCAGTTATGTGCATCCTCAGTTATGTACATCCCTTCAGCGGCTTAGTTATGTGTATCCCTTCAGCAGCTCAGTTATGTGCCGCCCTTTCAGTCAGGTGCAACATGAAGTCTCAGCATATGCGCCATCAAATGCTTCGACTAATAAAGCATTTATTGAGCAGAACGAGGGTGGACAATTGTCACGCCCCAGAACCAGAACACTGGAGAGCGGGGCAGACATAGCCAGCTACGTATAATAAAATGGGATCCACTCCACTATACGATTACGGCTGTCTAGATATATGAGGGTTTATCTACAAGCCATCAGTCTTTTATGGTCAATAACAAGCCTAAAGTCTCAATCACAAGCAAGTAAGTAGATGTTACAAGATGTAAGACCACCAAATATACAATAGTAAGGCGTCCCAAATATTACATATTCAGGTGATCATGAAGCTAGTCGTTACAAAATGTGATGACTAGCAAGAGTTTTAGTCATACATGATCAACCCTAGGTTGCCAATCATGTTACAGCCCGTAGGCAGACAGTAAGTAAAAATGTACACGAGCTAACACTTGCTCGGCGGCTAAACACCTCAAAAGAATAATTTTACAACAGAGTAGGAGAGCCAAAATAAACCCACTCGTTGCCAGGATTCTCTCTAGTGGTCACCATGTGGCTGGAAGGTCGATAGATCCTCTGGTGCTGCTCCGAAATCTGGCCATACAAAACCAGCTGGGTCAGACCCCAGAAAGAGCAAGTGCCACAAAGGAGGCTTCACTTAGGAACTAAAATCAGCAATTAGCACAAGAATATAATTTTATGAAAGACAATAACAAAAGAGCTTGATATTAAAAAATAACAACAGTCAAAATAGAGTACGAGGGAACCGTTCAAGTAGCCAGGTCACAACCCTTAAACAAGGACCGGGGTTGTAACCCTTCGCCTGAATAGAACTCCGTCTCCAAATCTTGTTGGTAAGGTAAAACGTATCAAGCATGACAGGTGATATACGATGAGATAACCATGGGACTATTCAGATAACCAGGTAATAACCCGTAAGCCAAACAAGGACCGGGGTTGTAACCCTTCGTCTGAACAGAACTTGGTTTCTTCCACCATTTATCGGCAAGATAAATATAAGAAATCAGGACATGCAACAATATTGTACAGGATCAAGACAAGACTAGACTGGTTGAACTTCATCCATCATTCACGGCCAAGCAATAAGTACGGCTTGATACTTTAACTAACTAGGGTTATCACAAGCCTTAGTTACTAGCAAGATGCAATGAGAATTCCAAGTCCGGTTACCTGTTTGTTACTACCTGAGTGATTCCAGCAAGAAAAGGAAAAGATAGCATGATATAGCAGACACACTGTAGTAAGATACATGTGTCCTAAGGTACCACACTCGACGGCGGGCTAGAAGTGCGCTCATCTCGATGGATAGCAACAAATCCCATGTATATATATATAAGGCCAGGCCACAAATCCCATGTATATATATATAAGTGCGCTCATCTCGACGGATAGCAACAAATCCAATGAATTGACTTATCAAGAGTGCGCCACGACGGACCACTATCATTATCATTAATACTTATCAAGAGTGCGCCACGACGGGCCACTATCAAGCATGGTCAGGGTACTTGTCAAGAGTGCACCACTACGGGTCACTGTCGTGTCATGTATAGCAGGTCAAGTTATCAGATCAAGAGTGCACCACGGCAGGCCACTATCAAGCATGTCAGTCCTTGGTCACACCATGCCAGGTACAATTATCATTTCAATCATGTCAATCAAATCGGGATTATCAAGTTCGGGACAAAAAGGCGTAAGGATATAAAATGGACGTAAAATATACAATAGGGTAAGGTGTATGCTATAGGAACTCCAGTTACACAGGGCGTTACAAGTACGAGTTAATAACGACCATTAAATAATAAAATACAAGCCAGGGAAAGAGCCATGCGGCTCGAGCATAGGCGGCCAAGAATGGTCTCATGCGGCCGAGGAGGGAGCAGCCTGTAAAACCCCTATTTTTATTATTATATTTTTTTATTATTTTATTAGACTAAAAAAAATGAATTTATACAATTGCTAGTTTTATTTATTTATTTTTATGACCTGGCTTGGCCAATTCAGTCCGAACTGGGTCGGACCAAATTTAAGCCCATGTGAGCATGTGGGGTGACTAAGGTGGCCTATGCAGGTCTATTTTGTGTATGTACAAATATTTTTATAATTTTGAGACTTGTTGAATATTTATTGACTTTTGGTACAAAATTTATGTTTTATTAATAAAATAATATTTTACAAGATGGTACAATTTTTTGGACCCATACATGGGTGAGCGGTAAAGTTCACTCATTGGGACGATTTTATAGAATTATTATTATTATTAAAGTTATTTTGTGAAAATTATTAAACATTTTATTATATTAAGATATTATTATTTTGAGTTGGTTTATTGTGAGTTAAATTTATATATATGTAGATATGTTTAAATATATTAAATATTTGGATAGATAATATTAAATTTGTTAGTTGGTTTTAAAAATTGTGGTATATGTACGGATATATACATATATAGATATATAGATGTATCTATATATATATATATATATATATATATATATATATATATATATATTTAAAAAGTTTAGATATGATAAGAAAAAAAAAGTGGTGGGGCCGACCCCCACCACCAACAACAACTACAGCAGCATGCGCATATGCCATGCATATATCCTTATAATATATTCTCATATAAATATTAATATATAGATATATGTTGTTGAGATTTGATAAGAAATCTCAAATAACCAAAGGACCACTCACAACACGCTGGGTGGCAGCCGACCCCCATGCTTTGTGCGCCCCTTTACAAGCTTGTAGCCGACCCCCCTTAACAACAGTAACCCGTTTAAGGGCCGACCCCCTTTTATAAGCTACATAATATATAGTTATATATATATATATACTATAAAACCCTAATCCTTAATTATTTCTCCTCCTCCACTCTCCTTCCTTCCTTCCTCCTCTCACCTCTGTCCCCGTACCTCTCCTCGGCGTGCGTGTCCAGCCTCGCCGGAGGGATGGCAGTCCCGCCTCACGGTCGACACGGCGACAACAACAAACAACAACAACAGATTCCCACTTTAAGGTATCCCACTTCCCCAATCAATTTTTCTGTCAATTTAAATCCGTTTTTAGATCCGTAAATTCGTGTAGAAAGTCCCCATGACCCTCTATCATCACTTCAAATAGATTTATTTATTCAGCAATAAATATCAGTTTTTAATTAAATTAAATATCTCGAAAAATCAGTTTTTATAAACATTAAAAACCCCGTACGAGGTACGTCCCGACAAATCGGGCAACCCCGTCGCGAACCGAGAGTACCGAAAGGTCCATATCGAATTTTTGGACGTGCGAGAATTGACGGAATTCAAATTGGTTGCGTGTGCGCGACAAATTTGGTCCGTATCCGTCGATTTTTTTTGCGTATCGGGCTTTTCGGAATTTCTCAATTATTTTGTGCACACTCATCAAATCGTGACAAAACTTGCGCCATTGGACTCGAAATATTTTTCTGGTCCTGTGAGCCAAGTTTGGTCCGATTCTGAGACCGTTGATCGGGACGCTATTTTGGCGGGCCCACAATCCCACTCAACGGGCGATTTTGTGCACAGCCTACCGGAATCCAAAATTGGACATACCGTTGGGTTCGTCTCGTCAAAACAAATCTGTAGACATATAGTTTGACAACTTTAGAGACCGTAGGTTCTGGCGCGTATTTCGGTGCAAAGCGGGTCCAACGGCGGACATCGTTTTGATCCGAAATTACGATTTTGCCCCTGTTCCAGAAATTGACTTTTGGACAGATGATTTCTAGGCATATCTTTTATTCCAAACTCGTTCGTGATGTTTGTTGCAGCATCCGGAGCTTCTTGTGGATTTTGACTTTCGTGTTGACGATTCTGATTGTTGAATTTTGCTGCTTCTCGCACCACCCACAGGCAAGATACCTTGCCTTATTTACTGTTCATAATTCGATGCACCTTTATGTATTTATTTACTGTATATTTTATTATTTGTTCTCAGTTGGATCCAGTACTTGCTATTTTGTTCACTTTATTTTGTTTCAATTATTATCTTTCTTGTCTTTTGTATGCATATGGACCTAGGCTTAGCGAACTACCTTTTGTTAGGGACCTTGGGAGGGAGAAGACAGTTAAATGTATGGGCTACCCCAAATCCAAAAGCTGTAGTAACTGCGTACTACGGTAGTCGAGTCGCGAGGGTCACTAGCCTCGAGCTATGTGGACTGATGGGTCACGTGGGCTGCCAGCCTCGAGTTATGCCGGCTGATAGTATTGGTACTGACGTGTGCGTTTTGTGAGTTGTTACCTTGTCTTGGGGGAGTCAGCCTTCACCTGCCCATACATCGATATGTCTTCTAAATTGCCTACTAGAAAGGTTAGGAGACCTTACCAAATTTTATGGCCCAGTCATGGCATAGAAAAATGTCACATCGCGGAATAGTAAGTTACCCCTTGTCCTTGTTTGGTTGTGGGGGTAGCCTACTGTTTCGATGATGGGATATTGAGCCGTGTTATAGTTTGGACGCTTTTACTTTATATTTATTTATGGTGCATTTATATTCAGTTCATATGGCATGTTCTTCCTCTATCTTGTTACGTCCCTCTGAGGACCTGGTTATCTCTCCAGGTATGTGCTTCTGTGATTTTACAGGTGTTCTAGCCAAGGCAGTGATCTTCTCCATTCTTTCGAAGATGATTGCGCTTGGTTCGTCTCGTTATCTATTCGATCACTTCTTGTACATTTTATTTGAGATAGTTGGTAGTGGACTTTGTCTCCGCCCAACGATTGTATACATGACAAATTCAAAGTTTCTTTTATATCATTTATTTATCTAGTGGATGAGATTTAGTTATTATGGTTCTACTGCATTTTACAGCTTATGTATACATACAAGGTTTTTATATATTGGAGTGTACTTCGTATGTATACAGCTGGCATGGATACGTACCTAGTCCTAAGTATTTTGGGACTGGGGCGTTACACAGCCCATACTGCTGGAGGGGACTCGGGTCTAAGGGAATGCATGCGGCTCAAGGAGTTGAGCCTCATGTGGCATGCAGGGAAGCAGGTCTATGCGGCTAACGGGAACAGCAGGCACATGCGGCTCGGGGAAGAAGGCCTAAGTGACTAGGAGGAAGCAGGTCTATGCGGCTCAAGAGGAGCGGAGTATTATGCGGCTGGGGTCGAGCGAGTGCCATACGGCTCTCAGAGAGTGGGCCCCTATGCAGCTGAATGATCACGAGCATATGCGACTAGATATATAAGGTCTTCATGCGGTCTGCAGGGAGCAAGGTCTTATGCGGCTGGACGAGCCATGCGCTTATGCGGCCAGGAGATGAAGGGGGTGCATGCAGCTCAGTCAGAGCATTCATGTGGCTGGGAAGAAGCGGGATCCCATGCGGCCAGCGGGAAGGGCGCATGCGGCTAAGGGTAGCGTCTCATGCGGCTCAAGAAGTTCAGAGTAATATGCGGGTAGGAATTGAGCGAGTTATGCGGCTAGATGAGTTCGGCCCTCATGCGGCTCAAAGTACTTCCAGTCATACGACTGAATAGAACACTTGCCGCATGAATTATTCATGCGGTCAAGTCAAGCACAGTTCATCTTCTTCCAAAATTTCGAGAAGAAGAACACCATGAGAGCCAAGTCCTCAAGCTCCATAACTCCATCATCCGGATCCCAAATCCGAACTTTCATAGGTCGAAACGGGGCAGCATGAAATGCTCTACAACATGGAACCATCAAAATATAGAAATAACAAGATTAAGTAGATCAAAACCTAAGAATCTAGCTATGGAAAGTGGAAATGCCAAGTACTAAAGTAAGTTAAAATGCTGTAAGAAAGAGAATGAAGCAATAAAATTGGAGTTCCTCCATGAAGCAAGTTGCACTTGCCTAGACCTTCCTGGTAGGTGAGGAAGTTAATGGAGGAAGAAGAAAAGTAATGAGGAGAGAGAAGGAAGAATGGGTTAATAAATGGAGATGGTGGTGGTTGGTAGGGGGTTCACCCTTTGGTCCATGATGAACCCAAAGCAATCCCAAACCGAACCAAGCCAACCCGAACCAAGAATAAACCAAGCCACGAAGAAAAACTGAGCAAGGAATTAAGCAATACAAGATAAAATACTTACACGTATTCCATAATATGTAATACGAACCACAGACATTACAACAATTAACCCTCTAGCTGGAGGAAGAGCTCTCCAAAGCCCAAGGAAGAGGAGAGCACCGCAATCGACCCGCGGCGAAAGGAGCGGCTTTCAACCCAACCAGAATAGGTAACACCTACTCTAGCAGGAGGAGGAGCTCTCCCAAAGCCCAAGGAAGATGATCGGAGTACCGTAATTCCGATCTGCGGCTCTTCCAGCATAACAGTGATGAGGCTCGAGCATCCCGATCTTTGGATGCAACAGGCACCTTCCGTCTGCCTCAGAAGCCCTCAACTCCGACTTTTGGATGTAACAGTCACCTTCAAGTGCATCAATGAAGACAATGCGTCATATATTCACCCTCGGGGGTATCCCGTCAACAGAATGTCCTCGAGCAAATAAGTTCATTTCGGGATGACGTGAGAGAAGAGAAGCAAACTCTCTCCATGCCACTATTTATAGGCCAGGCAAATCAAACCCATGCGCCAAGTGGCTGGCTCTCCGAATGCCGTACAATAAATTTGTATTAAATAGGTGATGAACCTGACGCTTCGAATTCAGCCAAGAAACGGCTATTTAAAGCACTCGAAGAACGTAACAGTCGGACCAATAAAGACGTGTCATGCAAGGCGGAAGTGCCGGTTAGACCGTACATCATACAGATGCGCCCTTCAGCACCAAGCGCCTTATGAGCATGCGTCTCCATACGTCCCCATGCGCCTAATGGAACGCAGATCGATGCTCCCACTCAAAGGCCTATCACCTGTCAAGAACATTAAATGCTGAAGTCTGACAGAGTTGGCGGCACATCCCCCGAGAACTGAACAGTTGACAGCTTTTTCAGAAGACGAAGCGTCACCGACGTCAACATCATCATTACTTTCCTCCGGCGGTTACAAGCCACGTAGTCGCCCAACCATTTTGTATGTGCCTCCGCAGCCATGCGCCCAAATCTCTGCATGCGCCTCAAAAGCCATGTGCCTCAGACTTTTCTCTGATCCTTGAAGACAGAAGTCAAGTCACTACTGAAGCCTCGCATGCGCCTCAAAAGCCGTGCGCCCAGACTGGTTTGTGACTCCTAAAGGTTACAAACCGAAGTCTCCCCATGCGTCCAATCCCAAGTGCATCCTATCTGATCACTCTCTACCAAATCCGAGATTTTTGAGCCATAGACCTACGACACGTGTCCTTTGACTCGATTCAGCCTATGAAGGGGTGCTAATCACCCAAGATCTCGACAACTGAAAGATCCTCTCTATTGCTACGTGTCAGCTCGGCCGCAGCCCACAAAGGCAACATGAAGGATTCAACTCCTCAATCAGAGCGCATCGTCCGTGTGCCTCTATCAGCAATCACCACGTGGCATCCCCACAAACCGGTGCATCCTACTTATGCGCGCATAAGCAGCCAGCCTGTAAGCTATAAATAGAGGGATCATTTCCTTCTTCCCCAGCGATGAAACTACGAACCTACGAACACACACACAGAGAGGCAGATACAGACACTCAACGTCTTCTTCTTCTTCGTGAGCTCCAGCACCCAGAGCAACTCAAACCTTCAGAGAACCGAGAACCATCGTCAGATCGTCAACGGAGTCAACGCATTACCACTCGCTCCATCGACATAAGGGACCCAGATAAACAAAAGTGTACTCCTAGGACTACATCTAAGTCCTACATGTTTTACTTAACAAAATGCCTAAAATTGGCTTTTGATCTGGGAAGTATTGCTATGGAAGTCTGATCTGAAGGCGATCACTTTGTTCCTTGGACCATACAATGATGATGAAGAGTACTTCTGGAAGATGAAAAGCCGGAAGAACTAAGTCACCAGAAAGGTATCGACATACTTGGGCACTGATGGCGAGGTCGAATGCTTTCCTGCTTTGCTTCACTCTGTTCTGGAAGAAAAGTTGAAGAAGAATGCTATAGAAAATCAAAGTCTCTAGGCTCTGATCTCTATGTATTCTCTCCTGTATCTCTGTTGATCTCTTGATACTGTCTATGTGAAAAATAAGTCAATTTATAGACTTTACCCTTTGTGCGTAAAAAAGCACAAAATCCTGTCTTTACGCTGGTAACTGTCACCCATGATGGAAGTCACTCTCTGCGCACGTTGACACGTATCCCATTATTTCAAAAAAAATAGGGAGCACGTACACACGTTTCTCAATAAGTGTGGCATGATAGTCACGTAGACAGACCACGTTTTAAAGTAGTCAGGAAGGATCGGGCGTAAAAATGACCTTAAATATGCCTCAGGTGTAAAGTGGCAAATTTGCGTAAAAATGGTCCAAAATAAACTTTCCAGCGTAAAGTGGCTAAAATAGCCTTGAGCGTAAAACTTAGCCCAAATAGACTTTACGCTCACAATAGTTTTGAGCGTAAAAGCTCGAATAACTATAGTTCGTAAAGAAGAAGTAATTTTATTAAGCGTAAAATAGCCTTCTCTGCACACCATACGACGAGCATCGGGTTTTGGTAAAAATCCGATCTTCTCGACTTCTGTGCTGCTTGCTGTCAGAAAAATCATTCTATCAAATCAAATCTTCTGCATTAAATGCGGCCTGACAGCCTGTCCTTAGGCGTAAAAATTCAATGAATTACTTTGGCGTAAAGTGGCTTGCGTAAAGTTCAATATAAATAGTCCTGGCGTAAAATTCAATAAAATAGTCCTGGCATAAAATAGCTCACATAATGAATTGTTTGCATAGAGTCCTCAATCTCTTTGACTTAGTCCATAAAGCACTTTTTACGCTCCTACAAGACCCCCTTCAAAGTTTTTCAAATATTTTCAAAATTTGAAAATACTTTGAACAGAAGCGTAAAATCGGAATTTCACCAGTCAGCGTAAAGTTCGGGATACGCAACGGTCATATGCGTAAAAATTGGGATATCCAACAGTCGGCGTAAAAAATAGAGAATTTGAACCGATTCAAAAATTCCCTATAAATAGGGTTCTTCGGGGAGAGAGAAACTTTACTTGTTCTCTTTACTTTCATAATCCCGATCTTTCTCGAATCCTCTTCTTCTTTCTACTTTTACTTCAATCCGATGGCCCCCAAGAAGTCGTCCGTTGCTGGCAGCAAGGGCAAGAAGCCCGCCGACGATTCCTCGTCGGTTGACCGTGCGCAAAATCCCATCCGGTCATCAACAGCATCTCAGCAAAGCAATCCCGCCGTGGCTCCGGCAATGAGGGGTAAAACGTTGAACTTCAGTCATAAATTCGTCGGAGAAGAAGAACGAACCGAAAGTCTACGCCCACGTTGTTCGTGCTAGCGTAAAAAGACTAAAATACGCCCACGTTGTTCGTGTCAGCGTAAAACTTGAAATACGCCCACATTTACATGTGTCAGCGTAAAACTTGAAGTACGTCCACATTTACAAGTGTCAGCGTAAAACTTGAAATACGCCCACATCTATATGTGTCCGCGTAAAACTTATTTTACGCTCACATCTATTGGTGGCAGCGTAAAATTGAAAATACGCTCACGTCTGTACGTGCTAGCGTAAAGTTCAAAATACGCTCACATTTAATGTGTACTGGCGTAAAATTGGAAATCCGCTCACTTCTAGTTGTACTAGCGTAAAATTTTACTAGTAACAATCTTTTTGCGTAAAAAGAATATTTTTACACTTAAAAAAGTTTTTTATTAACTTTAATAAGCGTAAAATTTACATGCTCAGAGTTTTTATGCGTAAAAGTCAAACCAAGTCATATGCGTAAAAAGACTTCAAATTAGATTTTCACTAACTTGATTTTTCTTCTTTTTTTTGTTTGGCAGTGGATTTGCAAATTCACCCTCTTGCAGAAATATTTGGCTCGCCAACTGGTATGGTGGGCTCAAACTATCTGGAAAACTTATCACATGTAAAGTTTCCTCAATCCAACCCTGAATACCCTGAAGGGAGAGCTCAACTGATAGCTGCTCAAGGAGACAGGATGCTGCTATCTATGATAAATGGAGAAGCGTTGGTATCACTAGAAGACCAACAATTCTTGAAGCCAGCTTTTCTAATCGGATATGCGATAGACTTCAAATCGCAAACTCACCCTAAGAAAGAGGCATGGGTGTTTAAATTTGGAGAAAGGGTGATGTATCTCCCTGACATGGACATGGATTACCCTCTATCTGCTTTTGTCCATGCTACTCACCCTCGTCAGATGTTATGGAATTTGACTCCCAGTAGCTATGGCAGGCCAGGCAAGATTATTTTTAAGAGAGAGAGAGAGAGCTAGTTATATGGGATACCACATTAGTACTCCCATTGGTGGTGTCATCCCGTTCTCGGGTCTATTGCCCGGGTTCACACCAAGTGAAGACTCATCTCTGATCCAGCCAGTACAGACTCCCATTTTTATTAATAAGTTCATGAAAGCTGCTGTGTTATATCCTCAGACCAACCCTAGGCTGACAGGGTGGCTGACTCCTTATAGTAATAACTGGATTCAAATCAGTGCTTGCATCATGAAGCACTTTAAAACAGACCTGTAAGCTATCGGTCTATATGAAGCAGTAGCCTCTACAAGTTACGGCATACCACCGAACAGCAACTTGTTCTTGTCTTTATTGGAATTGTATATGAGTTCAACAGGAACTTTTGCAACTCCACACGGTGAAATGAGTCTTGCTCTACATGAGATGCAATTTATATCGAAGTTGCCAATGGGCGAAGCCCCTTATGAAGAATATGTTCCCTCCAATCGGAAACTAGCAGAAATAAGAGAGAAGAACCCTGAATTGGTGCAGGTCTATGAAGAACTCATGTGCCATTATCTGATTTGCACCAGTTTGTATGAAACTGGGTCTCATTTGGCATATGTAACTAAATGGACTACCTATTTATTTTACCATAAAAATAGGGTATCCAAGACTGAGAAGGGTAGGTTCCAAAAAAATAAGACTCAAACCATCAACCCTTGCTCTATAATTCTAGCAGATGTAATCCAGGAATTGATGGTCTCACAGAAATCTCGAGACCAATATCTATCCACCAAGACTGGAGATATCCCTGCGGAGACTGAGACTTTAAGCTACCTGAGGCACGATAGTCAGAAGATGTCAAGGAAAGCCTTGCTGGCAGGCTTCTTATCCCTATGGCTACGAAGATGGGTCGTGCCGGGGATCAGTACCATAGACAGGATCCACCGAAACGTATTGTGGCCAGCAGTACGTTTGGTGTTCAAACACAGAATCAACCTGCTATCGGCAATGGTGTGCCGAATAAATGCAGGACTACGGACTTTTGGTGAAGAGTTGATTAAAAATGCTCCTCACCGAGACAATTTTCCAAGGGTGGAGCTGCCATATACCTATCTGATGGGATGGTTATTACACCACAATTGCAATTTGCTGCCACCAGGTCCTGAAGATGAAGCACATATCTTCCTCTAAAAATTTAGCAAGGCCACATGGACTGCCACGACAGTGGCAGACACCCGAGCAGCGTTGAATTACTCTCATGGCTGGAATTTCTTCTGCACAAGGCTGCCAGTTCCAGCCGACTGTCTTGGCGTGCAATTCGAAGACAGAGGAGAGAGGACAACTTCATTGCCAAAACCTGTCTTCCAATGGCTAATGTACATCATACCATCCCATCTGATGTACAGGAACGAAGATAACTGTGCGTTTGAACCTTATCTACCGAGTAGGTTTGCCCGCCAGTTTGGATATGACCAGCTTTACGTTGGCAATCCTTCTACCAGCTTTTATCACTATGGAAAGTTGATTGACGGCGCGAGAGCATGGAGATACTTCAGCACCGCATGTCCTGGTGCCAGATTCAAAATATCTACTGCTACCAGTACAAATGAGCTACGTATACTTCACTCGTATGCTTATTTTTACTGATCCATCCGCTCTTTCGCACATGGTTATAGTATGCAAGGAAGTCTTCGATGGCCCAAGGAGGGGAATATCGAAGAACCAATCAGAATAACTCTGGACATACCCGACATTACTACTGTTACAGATGAATTTCTGGAAGTAATCTGTACAGGAGCTAGAGAGATAGCAGCGGGACCAATAGTTATTGGGAAAACCCGAAAACGAAAGCAGAGTGCAGTTATAAGTCTTCCAGAGAAGTCACCAGAAAAGAAGAAGAAGGCTATTACTAAAAGACCTTCCAGATCAAGAGCCACTACCCCTGAGAATGACGCTCAGGTGGATGAGCCGCAGCATATTGCGTCTTCTTCAGTTCATCCTGGAGAAGGATCTTCAGTATCTCAACCAGCCACACCGGCGGTAGTCTTATCTCCGGGACGTCTCAGCTCATCACTTCATTTAACTTTGCCACAAAAGGCACAAGTTGTTGAAGACGTTGCCTCAGTACAAATTGTTGACCCGGTGTTTATTCCATCCGATGAGCCGACTGTCACTTTTGATGATGAGGATTGGACCGAATATTATGATGAGTACTTGACACGTCCTATACATACTCTAGGTAAATATAATTTATACAAAATCCATATAAAACTATGACTTGTATATTAACTTATTTTGTTGAATTTTTTTTGTACAGGTGTTAACATTACTCCAAAGTTTGTGGCTCCTTCTCCTCAAGAAGATATTTATGAAGAAAACGAGGAATCTGAGGAGGAGGCTTCTTCTTCAGAAGAAGAAAATGCTGAAGAAGAAATGTTACGAGAACCCGAAGAGGAGACTCAAGAACAAGAGCCAGAAGTACAGGCTCGGCCAGAAGATCTTCCTTCCACTGAGGGCAAAGATACAGTAGAAATTACTGTAGAAGATGAAGTGGCTGCTGAAGAAGATTTTAATAAACACTCAATTGTAGAAGAATTTACTACAACTGAGATACTCGAAGAACCTACAGAACCAATAGCTGAGGAAGGTGATGAAAGTAGAGTCAAATCATCAACTGAAACTGGAGAAGGTATGATAGCAGCCTCTACTATTACTACTGATCTAGTACAGGTTTCTGAAGAGACAATGCCAGAACCTGATTCAGCTATCACAAATATCATTCCATTCGCACCTATCACCACCACCGAAACTCTAGTAGTTTCAGCTCCAGAGACGGCTGGAGCAACAACTGTTGAAGACCAGGTTCCTGAAGCTCCTAGGAACCAGTTAGCTATGGTAGCAGTAACAACAATGGCTTCAACTCCGTCTGCTATCAAAGCATCATCATCTGCTCCTAGTCCTCAGAGAAGAGACTTGGTAGATATCGCTGCGATGCCAAGTTCCAGTGTAGAAATGAATCTCTTAGTTGAGATTCATACTGAAACCTTTTACAAGACTTTGGCGGCCCTAATAAAAATGGTCTTGAATAAGAGCCTCAATTATGAGAGCTTGAAGGCGGCAATCGCTCTTACCATCAGAAATGTAGCCATGTTTAATGATGCGGCGAGAACATCAGCTTTAGAGAAAATCGTGGAGGGACTTGAACAGCCTATCAGAGAATATCTTAAGCTGTCAAGTGAAATTGTTGAAAATCTCATCCAAGAAGAGTATGAAACTTTATTTGCCGACTACCTCGCTCGGGAGACGATATTCAATGAAGCCCTCCATGAATATAGTATAAAGGTTGCCAAAGAGAAAGCTTTTTTAGCTGGAATAAAGCCCAAGTTGGATGGCCACAGTGCAGCCTATGATACCTCAAATATGGAGATTCAGCAACAAAATGATAAAATTCAAGAAGTTGAAGCTGAGCTGGCTCGCTTGAAAGCAGAAAGGGAACAGATGATCTTGGCCCGGGATCAACACCTTACTCAAAGCTCAATTTTGGAAGAACAGGCCTATGGAGCTGAATCTACTATCAGAACCCTTGATGATGCCAAGGATAATCTGATAGTCAGCTTCGCTGGACTTTCTCATATTTGCACTCCTGAAGTTCGACGTGCTGAAGCTACCCAGAAAGTATTGAGCTCTCGTGACAAGCGCCTGACAGAGCTGCAGAAATTACTTCAAGATATCTCTGCCCCGCCGTAGGCAAATTAAAAAGGATTTTTGTAATCTTCTATCTTTTCCATTTTGTAATGTTTACAAAAAGATGAATAAAAGATTTGTTTTGAGGTCCTATCATTTATCTTGGATTTAAACAATAGATATGAGATAGAAAACACTTATCAGAGGTAATATGGACATGACAAGTCTTCTAAACTCAATAAATTGTATCTATCCAGAGGTAATATGGACATGATAGATAATGTATCTCTTTTTTTCCATTTAGAGTATATGACACTATCAGAGGTAATATGGACGTGACAGATCGTAACAACTCAAAGAAAAATAGATTAATATCTATTCAGAGGCCAAATGGACATGATAGATAGGAAGAATAAGCAGATTTAATATTTATTCAGAGGTCATGAGAACATGATAAATAATAAATCTAACTTTTTAATCAACTGGTAAGATAAAAGATTAAAATTTCTCCCTAAGCTTAACCAAACATTGGTAGCTAGGGAATAAGGAAGAAATTCAAACGTAATATTTCTTCAGAAATTTGTCATTGATCGGCATCATGAGTAAATCTCCATTAGGTTTAGACAACCTATAGGCACCATTAGAGAATACCGACTCAATTACATAAGGACCTTCCCATTTCGCTTGGAATTTCCCTTTGCTTTTATGAGTCATCACCATCGGTCTTCGAAAAGCTAGAACTAGCTCACCGACTTTGAAGACTCTCTCTTTAACTTTACGATTGAAGATTCGAGATATGCAGGCTTGATATAGTTCAATGTGCTGTTGCGCTTAAAGACGTTTCTCGTCCAATCCTTCAAGTACTTGTAGTCTTAAACGATCATTGTTCTCTGTAGTTAGCTCATTAGCAATGGCTATTCGAAGAGACGGAATTTGGATTTCCAATGGAAGAACCGCCTCACATCCGTAAACCAGTAAAAATAGTGTAAAACTTGACCTATTTAACCTAGAATTGACTTAAATTAACCTAGGACATATATTTTCTGTAGTTAGCTCATTAGCAATGGCTATTCGAAGAGACGGAATTTGGATTTCCAACGGAATTTGGATTTCCAATGGCTATTAGACTATATTTTGTGTCTATATATAGATACCTATAGGGTATATGAGTATTACATAGGCTATAGGCCTATGTAGTTGTGTTGTGTATATATATATATATATATATATATATATATATATATATATATATATATATATATATATATATATTTTATATATGTGTATATTATATATATATATATATATATATATATATATATATCTAAGGTTATATATATGTGTATATATATATTGTATAGAGGTAGATACCTATATGAATTTAGCCTATGGCCTAAGTTACTAGCCTATGGCATTAGGGGCTAACCCTAATTGACCTAATGACCCAAACCCTAACTAGTTGACCCTTGTTTGACTAGAGTTGACCAAAGTCAACCTTAGGTCAAACTTGACCTATTTAACCTAGAATTGACTTAAATTAACCTAGAATGACTAGTTTGACTAAAACCCTAACTAGTTTGACTATGGTTGACCTAACTTTGACTAGTTTGACTTTAGAGTTGACCAAGAGTTGACTTTTGACCAGATTGACCTAGAATCATATAGTATGCATAGTGAACTTCATTTTTACTATTTAGAATACATTGTAACTTATGTTGCTCTGATCAGGAGCCAGACACCTCTCCTCAGACAGTATATTCTCTACAGACATTCATACATCAGGCGAGTACATTCTCTGACCGTTTCATACTTGTTCAGGCTTTACTTTCTCGCTCTAGATTACTTTACTTGATGCTGTCACGTTGGTAACACGGATTGGTACTATATGGATCTTTACATGAGATGTTATCTCCCTCGGGAGCATCGGATACTTCATGTTACGTGTGTTTCACTTTCATCATGTACTCCTATGCTTCCATCATGCATGTGCACTCATGTGATCATGTACTCTCATGTTCACTGAGCCCTCATGTATAACTTCACGTATAATCATTTATGAGCCTCATGTGAAGTAATATATAATAACGTAACCTGTCTAGATCCTTGTGTATTGATTGGGGAAACGGGGGAGTAGAAGTAGACATGTGAATATTCTAAAGTAGTGTAATCATGTATAAACTCAGTAGTGTAATCATGTATAAATTCTAGCCATTCACATGCCTATCTTGTACTCTACATCACTAGTCACTTATAGTTCTCTATATACAGTAGATATTTCCTTACAGCTATCTCTTTTACAGCGTATATTTCCTTTCAGCACTTCCTGTATTTTACTCTATTGCCTGTATAGTATTTCCTAACCTGATATGAACTGTGTGAGATGTATTGTGCTCGTTCCTATCCTAACTGGACCTGTTGAAAATATTACAGAGGATGAGGATGAGGCATGGGTGACTACATATTATGGAGCAGGACTAGATGACACTTGTGTTGAGGACCCTCAGCAGGATCCACCTGCAGCTGAGGATGTCGCTCCAGTAGTCTAGACCAGTTTAGCTAGACAGTCTTTTCTACTTGTATTTTGTCTCACATTCTGAGTTGTATTTTGAGATGTTGAGATGTATAGACCCTTAGACTTATTGTATTATGAGTTGACATTCTAGATGTTATGTATCCTAGACACTTAGACTTATTTCATCTATGCTACTGTTCTCTTTGAGTTACTATCTATCTATATGTCTTTCATTCTTCTACCTTAGATGTGATTGAGACTATATATTGTGATGTCACCTCCATTCGGAGAGTATAAACTGTACAGGTACCTTTATATTGTTAGATGATTGACCTAGGACAGCGTTCTACCGCCAACACTGCGGCATAGGCTGGACGTACCCACGTCTCGTGCCTTTACTCTAGGGTGCGGGTCGTGACACGTTATTAGTGGTGGCCCATGCAGGTCGTGTTTATGTGGTGGTATTCGAACTAGAGTATCGCCACAGCCTGCAGTAGGAAATAGGATGTAGTTTCTAGGCACTCAATCACATTAGGAAAAACTCTTATCTAAATCCCTGCTATGTAAATTCTTGCTGATATTGTCTTTCTTTTGAAATAAACTGTCCCCTTTGACTATAACGTTTCTTCTCCGTATTGATTTTCTTGTTGATCTGTCTTCAGGATGGTGGAGACACGATCGTAGCGTCTCGATCCAGGTGACGCCACTGAGAGGTCTGCCACCTCTCGTCCAGCTCATCAGGACCCGGGGACTACAGCTCCCCTTACTCCAGCTCATGTGGGAGCTTCTGCCACATTTGGGGGTGCACCTCTACTTATTCGGGGGACCATCCCAGCCACCCCAGACATGCCTCCCCCACAGTTTCGTCAGCCACAGTTTCAGCAGCACCAGCCGCAGTTCCAGCCGCCGATGCCATCTGGATTAGTGGATGCTGCACAGATGTTTTCATACTTCCAGCATTTCCTAGAGACGCAGCAGGCCCAGCAGCAGCGTCAGACAGCAGAGTTTACCAGAGGCATAGATGAGGCCCATCAGCTGGCTAGAGCGACGGTGGAGAGGTTGGCTGTCCAGCCACAGGGAGGATTGGGACAGCCACGACAGCAGAGGATTTCGGGCATTCAGGACTTCAAAAAGATGAACCCCAGGGACTTCTTGGGGACAGAGGGGATTCTTTATACTGATGACTGGATTGAGCACATTGAGGAGACCTTCCGACTGGCGGAGATACCAGCCGAACTCCAGATAGAGGCAGCAGCCAGCCAGATGCAGGATCTTGCCCGTACCTGGTATCAGACGGACCCGAGAGTAGGCACTCCAGGGCAGACATGGAGAGCTTTCAAGGAGCTCTTCAAGGGGAAGTTTTTCCCGGATCAGGCAGTCGGTGCTTTGGAGACCCAGTTCGAGAACCTAGTTCAGGGGAACCAGACTGTAGAGGAGTATTCTGGTGAGTTTTGCCGATTGAGCAGATTCGTGGAGGGCCTTAGCGAGACAGCAAAGGCGAGGAGGTTCAGGAAGGGCTTGGTCAAGGAGGTCAAGTCCTTGACCAAGAGTGCCATGAACGCCACTTTTGAGGAGATCCTAGCAGGAGCGATGGCGGCTGAGGATGATCTTGAGCTGAAGCTCAAGAGGGGCCGCGACACCCAGGGAGCTGGCAGCAGTGGAGGACAGGCCAAGAGGCCTCATTTTCAGCACCAGCAGCAGAGGCCATTCCAGCAGCAGAGGCCGTTCCAGCAGGTGCAGCAGCAGCCAAGGCACCAGCAGCAGGCACCCAGGCAGCAGGTCGTCAGTTGCACTTTCTGCAAGAAGCAGGGTCATGAATGGAATGACTGCAGAAAGAGGCTTGGCAGGTGTCTACTATGTGGTTCCGAAGACCACCAGCTGAGAGTGTGTCCCATGTCTTCGGGACGACCAGTTCAGGGAGGCGGAGCCAAGGCTCCGGCCGGGCAGCAGAAGGGACCTTTGCCGACTCAGCAGCAGAGGTTTACCCAGCACCAGCATCAGGCCAGGGGTGGACAGCAGGGGCGAGCCTACGCCATGGCAGCAGAGGATGCTGAGGTTACTGGAGAGCTGATAGCAGGTTCTATTCTTCTCGACTCTATTCCAGCTTTTGCATTGTTCGATTCTGGGGCTTCCCATAGCTTTGTATCAGTATCTTTTACGATTCGACATCATGTTATATCTGAATCGTTGCCTAGGACTTGAAAGATCACGACCGGGGGTGGCATTATCCTCGTTCGTAATGTTTGCAAGGGATAGAGAGTAATTTTAGGAGGCCGAGAGTTGGATGTGTGTTTGCTCGTAATGCCACTACCGAACTACGATATTGTGCTCGGTATGGATTGGTTGAGCAGGCACCACGCAGCATAGATTGCCGCGGGGGTAGAGTTCTGTTCAGAGCGCCAGAAGAGCCAGAGTTTGTATATTCCCGACGGCAGGCAGAGCAGACTAGCGGAGTTTTCTGTGGAGCTTCAGTTGAGGAGCAGCCAGCTCCACATCCATTGATAGCTGAGTTCATGGACGTATTTCCAGAGGAGTTGCCTGGGCTTCCACCAGACAGAGACGTTGAGTTCTCGATAGACTTGGTTCCAGGTGCGGAACCCATTTCTCAGCATGTCTATCGAGTGAACAACAGCGAGTTGGTGGAATTAAAGAAGCAGGTGGATGAGTTGCAGGACAAGGGCTTCATCCGCTCTAGTTCTTCACCATGGGGTGCACCGGTACTCTTTGTACCAAAGAAGGATGGGTCGGTACGGATGTGTATCGACTACAGGGCACTCAACAGTCTGATGATCAAGAACAGATAGCCACTGCCGCGGATCGACGATCTCTTCGATCAGTTGAGCGAAGCTCGGGTATTCTCGAAGATCGATCTGAGGTCAGGCTACCACCAGGTAAAGGTGAAGAGGGAAGATATTTCGAAGACGGCGTTCAGGACGCGGTACGGCCAGTTCGAGTTTATGGTGATGCCGTTTGGGTTGACTAATGCCCCGGCGGTGTTCATGAACTTGATGAACAAGGTATTCCACCAGTACTTAGATAAGTTCGTGGTGGTGTTCATCGACGACATCCTGGTGTACTCGAAGACAGAGGAAGAACATGAGGAGCACTTGAGAGTGGTCCTGGAGACTCTCAGGCAGGAGCAGCTTTACGGCAAGCTCTCGAAGTGCGAGTTCTTCCTGGACAGAGTTGACTTCCTGGGCCATGTGGTGACTGGAGATGGCATCTCAGTCGACCCAAGGAAGATATCAGCAGTTGAGGCTTGGGCAGCACCGACGTCAGTGGTAGAGATCAGGAGCTTCCTAGGATTGGCAGGCTACTACAGGAGGTTCGTCCAGGATTTCTCCCGGGTTGCAGAGCCGTTGTCTAGGCTGACCCGGAAGGACGCAGAGTTTCTCTGGTCAGAGGAGTGTCAGGCCGCTTTCGATGAGTTGAAGAAGCGGTTGACGACAGCCCCGATTCCGACATTGCCATCAGGATCAGGCGGGTTCACTATCTACAGTGATGCCTCGGGAAAGGGTTTGGGTTGTGTCTTGCAGCAGCATGGGAAGGTGATTGCCTATGCTTCCAGGCAGTTACGTCCCCACGAAAAGAACTACCCTACCCATGATTTGGAGTTGGCGGCAGTTATCTTTGCTCTGAAGCTGTGGAAACACTATTTGTATGGAGAGCGTGTGGAGATATTTACAGACCACAAGAGCTTGAAATACGTGGTTACGCAGAAGGAGCTCAACATGAGGCAGCGCAGATGGTTGGAGCTGATGAAGGACTTTGATATTCTGCTACAGTATCACCCAGGGAAGGCCAACGTAGTTGCCGATGCGTTGAGCAGATATCCGACAGCTATGTGTTTGACGATGGATCGTCACTTGTTAGCGGACTTGGAGAGCCTTGGGATCGAGGTGATCGTGCCGGGAGTGCAGATGCAGATGTGGGGCCTCCAGATTCAGTCGGACTTGATTGATAGGACCAAGTCAGCTCAGTTCGGTGACATTTCCCTACGATGCATCAGGGAGCAGGTCATAGCAGGATTTACGGACGATGAGTTCACTCTTGCAGGGGATGGCGCATTGAGGCACGGTTCCAGACTGTGTGTGCCCAGTGGAGACTTTCGGGAGCAGGTTATGCAGGAGGCCCACCGTTCTCAGTACTCGATACATCCGGGAGCCAACAAGATGTATAGGGATCTGAGAGGGCATGTATGGTGGAGTGGGATGAAGCGCGAGGTAGCACACTTCGTAGCCAGGTGTTTGATCTGCCAGCAGGTCAAGGCAGAGAGGCAGAGGCCAGGAGGACTGTTGCAGCCATTGCCCATTTTGGAGTGGAAGTGGGAGCACATCACAATGGACTTTGTTTCGGGATTGCCGCATACTCCAGGAAGGAAGGACGCGATTTAGGTCATCGTCGACAGGTTGACCAAATCGGCCCACTTCTTGCCATTCAAAGTGGATTTGTCTACCGAGAAGCTATCAGAAAAGTATATGAGGCAGATAGTCAGACTTCATGGGGTTCCAGTGAGCATTGTATCAGACCGGGACAGTCGTTTCACTTCACATTTTTGGAGGAGCTTGCATATTAGCTTGGGCACTCAGCTCAAGTTTAGTACTGCATACCACCCTCAGACAGACGGACAGTCAGAGCGGACCATTCAGACACTGGAGGACATGCTGCGGACTTGTGTCCTGGACTTTGGAGGATCTTGGAAGAGTCACCTACACTTAGTAGAGTTTGCATACAACAACAGCTTTCAGGCCAGCATTGGGATGTCCCCTTTCGAGGTACTGTACGGGCGTAGATGTCGCACACCTTTGTCTTGGGATGATGTTGGGGAGCGAGTTTTATTGGGGCCTGAGATGGTTGTGGATGCAGCAGAGAAGGTGAAGCTCATCAGAGATCGGCTTCGCGTGGCACAGAACAGACATCGGTATTGGGCCGACAGCCACCGCAGACCTTTGGAGTTTGAGGTACAGCTTAGAGATAGGATTAGAATTAGGTTGTCTTGTTTATGTTTTGTTAACCATGTTTGATTATCATAATTGAGACCATGTTTGTGTTTAGGTTGGAGACCAGGTATTCTTGAGGATATCTCCGACACGTGGCACGATACGTTTTGGTGGAGGTGGAAAGCTTAGCCCGCGTTTCATCGGCCCTTTCGTTATCAGCGGGAGAGTTGGTGACGTGTCTTACAGGCTAGACTTACCACCAGCATTGGTGGGAGTCCACAACGTATTTCACGTGTCGTAGTTGAGAGGTACGTGGCAGATCCTAGCCATGTACTTGATTATTCCGAGATCGAGGTGGGTCCTACTCTTCGTTATCCAGAGCAGCCTGTTGAGATTCTGGATCGACGGGAGAAGGCATTGAGGAACCAGAAGATACCATTGGTTCGTGTCGCATGGAGGCATCATTCTCCAGGAGAGTCCACCTGGGAGCGGGAGGATGAGATGCGCGAGCGATACCCTTATCTTTTTGTACCTTGAGGTATGATTTTCTATCCTTCTCATCAGATTCAGTTTCATCTTTAAATTTCGAGGACGAAATTATTGTTAGGAGGGTAGACTTGTAACACCCTATTTTCTGAATTTGGGGTATTTTTGAAAATTTATTATTTTTATTATTTATTAATGGTGTTTTAGTCATGATATAATTTTTGGTGATTATTAGTGTAATTAAAATTATTTTCTAAGTCATGACTTATGACTTTGTGATTTTACTAGTATAACCCTAGTGTAAACCCTAGTTATTCCTTAACCTAGAAGTTGCCATGACCATGTGAGCCTAGCCATAGGCTTAGAACATCAAATTAGTGATTTTAGCCTAAAAGGATATTTAGGTAATTTACTAGATTTTATTTGGAATTATGTGTTTTTAATATTATTTAATTATTGTTAAGTACCATGATTGTTCTTAACCTAGTTTATCCTAATCTAGAGATTAGTTACTAACCTAGAATGCTAAGGGGATAGATATTACTTTTAGTCAATGGGTGGAAATATCTTAGATTACTTTATTAGATATTTTCCATGAAATCCTCAAAGTATCTCAACCTTGGCACCGAAGTCATTGCTTCTCCTTGAAGGAAGGTCAAGGACACCCCCCCTTGCCATGGCCGGCCAAGGACACCCCCCTAGCAGCCACACCATTCTATATAAACTCATCAAATAATTCATGAACATTTTACATGAATTTTAATCCTACAAAATCCTATTTCCTTCAAACCTACACAACTTGATCATTTTTGATCCAAATCACCTCTAGTCTTTTGCATTGGGACCCTACAACATCAAGGGTGCTAAGGGAGGCTAGCAATCCAGATTTCACGAGCTTTGGACATCACCAAGTGGAAGGAAGCACACCCCCTCTTATTTGATTTTCCCTTGGAATTGCACAATTAGGTAAATGCCCTCAAACCTAGTTAACATTCTGTTTTTTCTTCATAAATGCATGCATATAGGTCTACCCTAACTGTGGGTCAAGTTTGGTGAAATTTAGGGTTGGTTTGGTGTCCGTATCGGACACATATCCTAGGCTATTAAACCTTGTTAGAATATTACCTACTTGATTGAACACGACACAGTGTCATTTTCGTGTCGAAAATCGACATGGACACGCTGTGACAGGTGCACGCACAGTGCCCTGCTACCACAGTGTTCGTGCTCACTGCACAGAGCACTAGGACACGTGAAAATTGACATGGACACGGGGGCAATGTCTGCGAACATGCCCCCAAAGTCTCATGACTTCTCGTGTCGTGTCGAATGAGAAAAACTCACTCGCACTGGACACGCACTGTCAGTACACACGCGCGCGGGGGCCAACTTCGCGCGTGTCGTGTCGTGCGGACACGACACTTGGACACCTCGTAGTTGCACGAGTGTGTAGCCCAACATGTGGGCTACATGTGGACATGACCACATAGCCCCACGTGGCGTGTGTCGTGTCCACGAGACACTAGAACACACGCACGACACTGTCTGAAACAGTGTGTATCAGTCGAGTTTTTTCGACTGATACGGTGTTCGTGTCGTGTCCTGGAGTATCGAGGACACGGGACAGGCACTTGGACACGTGCACAACCCCCAGGCACACCTTCGTGCACGAGCACGAGACACGTATGTGTGTGTGTCGTATCCTAGACTGAGTTGCACGCGTGCACGACGCTGCGTGTGTGTGTGTGTGTCAGTATTTTACCTGATTGGGTTTTCAGTGAGTTTGACACATCAAATCGTGTTGTGGTGTCGTGTCAGGCACCTAGGACACTAGAGGATACTTGGGGCAACACTTACCAACCCTTGGGTTCGAACCTTAGTTGGATTTTGGACACGAAATTGGGTTTACCCAGTTTACCTATGCACAGTCCCATATTTCCAGATTTGGGATATTTTCCCAGTTTTTAAAATCAAAATTCAAAACTATTTTTATTATGATTTATACATGTATATGTATATTTTCAGTGTATGTATAGGTAGTGTATGTATATGTGTGTGTGTAGGTGAGAATTGAGGATATACATATGTGTATATATGTAGTTATGTATATATATACATATATATGTATATAGGTGTATTGTGTGTGTAGGGGGGACTAATTCCTGGTTACAGAAATCTGGAAACCCCCCCTTGCTGTGTCCAGCATTCCCACTCTCTTTCTCACTGTTCTCACCTCACTCTAAGTCACTCTCTCTCTCTCACTCTATTTTACTCTCTCTATATATATATGTATTATATATATAAGTTGTATATATATATATATATATATATATATATATATATATATATATATATATATATATATATATATATATATATATGATATATATATGTATTTGTATTAGACTATATATATATATATATATATATATATATATATATATATATATATATATATATATATATATATATATATATATATATATATATATATATATATATGATATATATATGTATTCGTATTAGACTATATTTTGTGTCTATATATAGATACCTATAGGGTATATGAGTATTACATAGGCTATAGGCCTATGTAGTTGTGTTGTGTATATATATATATATATATATATATATATATATATATATATATATATATATATATATATATATATATATATATATAAAAATATATATATATATATATATATATATATATATATATATATATATATATATATATATATTTTATATATGTGTATATTTTATATATATATATATATATCTAAGGTTATATATATGTGTATATATATATTGTATAGAGGTAGATACCTATATGAATTTAGCCTATGGCCTAAGTTACTAGCCTATGGCATTAGGGGCTAACCCTAATTGACCTAATGACCCAAACCCTAACTAGTTGACCCTTATTTGACTAGAGTTGACCAAAGTCAACCTTAGGTCAAACTTGACCTATTTAACCTAGAATTGACTTAAATTAACCTAGAATGACTAGTTTGACTAAAATCCTAACTAGTTTGACTATGGTTGACCTAACTTTGACTAGTTTGACTTTAGAGTTGACCAAGAGTTGACTTTTGACCAGATTGACCTAGAATCATGTAGTATGCATAGTGAACTTCATTTTTACTATTTAGAATACATTGTGACTTGTGTTGCTCTGATCATGAGCCAGACACCTCTCCTCAGATAGCATATTCTCTACAGACATTCATACATCAGGCGAGTACATTCTCTGATCGTTTTATACTTGTTCAGGCTTTACTTTCTCGCTCTAGATTACTTTACTTGATGCTGTCACGTTGGTAACACGGATTGGTACTATATGGATCTTTACATGAGATGTTATCCCCCTCGGGAGCATTGGATACTTCATGTTACGTGTGTTTCACTTTCATCATGTACTCCTATGCTTCCATCATGCATGTGCACTCATGTGATCATGTACTCTCATGTTCACTGAGCCCTCATGTATAACTTCACGTATACTCATTTATGAGCCTCATGTGAAGTAATGTATAATAACGTAACCTGTCTAGATCCTTGTGTATTGATTGGGGAAACGGGGGAGTAGAAGTAGACATGTGAATATTCCAAAGTAGTGTAATCGTGTATAAACTCAGTAGTGTAATCATGTATAAATTCTAGCCATTCACATGCCTATATTGTACTCTACATCACTAGTCACTTACAGTTCTCAATATACAGTAGATATTTCCTTACAGCTATCTCTTTTACAGCGTATATTTCCTTTCAGCACTTCCTGTATTTTACTCTATTGCCTGTATAGTATTTCCTAACCTGATATGAACTGTGTGAGATGTATTGTGCTCGTTCCTGTCCTGACTGGACCTGTTGAAAATATTACAGAGGATGAGGATGAGGCATGGGTGACTACATATTATGGAGCAGGACTAGATGACACTTGTGTTGAGGACCCTCAGCAGGATCCACCAGCAGCTGAGGATGTTGCTCCAGTAGTCTAGACCAGTTTAGCTAGACAGTCTTTTCTACTTGTATTTTGTCTCACATTCTGAGTTATATTTTGAGATGTTGAGATGTATAGACCCTTAGAATTATTGTATTATGAGTTGACATTCTGGATGTTATGTATCCTAGATACTTAGACTTATTTCATCTATGCTACTGTTCTCTTTGAGTTACTATTTATCTATCTGTCTTTCATTCTTCTACCTTAGATGTGATTGAGACTGTATATTATGATGTCACCTCCATTCGGAGAGTATAAACTGTACAGGTACCTTTATATTGTTAGATGATTGACCTAGGACAGCGTTCTACCGCCGACACTGCGGCGTAGGCTGGACGTACCCACGTCTCGTGCCTTTACTCTAGGGTGCGGGTCGTGACATTCCGAATCTGAGGATTGTGAAGAACTCGAAGAGAATTCTTCTTGTATATCGTCATTAAACATGTGGGACGGATCATATCCCAATCCATGATGAGTTTTCTGATAGAACGGATCACCACATAATGGTAATCGTCTACTTTTGCCTTGATTGAGACCTTGCATAGTCTTCAAATCATATCCTATTTTCTGGATAATCTTGAGAGATTGTTGACTATATTTGTCAATTCGGTTTTTTTCCTTTATCTTTATATCTAAGATCATCCGTTTGAATAACAGGGATATTTCTAGCCAGGCCAAACACAATTTGGTGCTTATTTTTCTTATCAGACGGAATCACGAAATAAGACTTTTTGTGATGTCTAAAAGTTACACAAGCTTGTGATGGCGAGATTACAGGAAGAAGATAGGGGGAAGATGTTAGGAACTTTTGAGCATAAGGCCCAACATCGACATGCGGAGGAAAAGAATTTTCCTTATAGTCAATGTATAAAGTTTCCTCTGTATCTATGTCGTCTTTATATTGATGACTTTGATCATCAGAAGATAAAGACATTCTTTCAACAAATTTGACAGCCATATACTCCAAAAGAAAATCTTCATTAATATCAGTAAGTACAGAATGATTAATATTTACATCATTTACAAGTTGAGTACTACGCTTAGGGTTTATCATTAATGGACCGTCATCCGTCTTTTGCGTAGACTTGCCAAGGTTGATGATCAATGGTGATTCTGGATTATTCGTACGAGAAGTACGTCCCTTGACTTTGATCATAAGAGGTGCATCTTGACTCTTGGCAGGAATATTCACTGATTCCTCAGATGAAGCCCGGGTTCTTTCTTTGACTTTGATCATCAGAGGTTGATTATTGACAGGTTGGGGTTGGATTCGACCTTTGACTTTGATCTTCAAAGGTTGCTCTTCCGGAGGATCTTCATTAATAGACTGATCTTCGGTAGATGATTGATCTTCAGCTATATCTGATATCTCCTTCACATGCTCTTGTTTATAGAGTTTTGAATCAGAAAAATAGGCTTCAACACCCTTGAAGGGATTGATATCAGCAAATTCAGTCTTCACAACCCCTTGTGAATCCACGTACTTGAAGCATTGGTGGAGAGTTGAAGGCACAATGTTATGCTCATGTATCCACGGTCTTCCAAGAAGGATGTTGTAGGATATGTCTGAGTTAATAACATAGAAAGTAGCCATAGTTCGAAGATCACCAATCTGAATCTTTTGACGAATCTTCCCCAATGGTTTACTCTTGCTAGAGTTGAAACCAACTATCGTGATACTAGTGTAAATCAAATCACTAGTAGGAATTCTCAAAGGTCTTAGCATACTCTGAAGAATAATGCTCATAGAAGACCCAGGATCAATATAAATTCTGTCAATTTCAGTAGATTCAATATACCCAGTGTAGCACAAAGGTCTGTCGTGCTTGTTATGCTTCAACAGCATATCTTCTTGTGTGAAGGTAATGTTAGGAATTGTCTCTATCACACTATGACATTATGGACACGACACTGGTGTATTATCAGGACTCTTGAGTTGAGCCAAGCATGAGTCTGCTTGTAGCAAAGCTTCACTCAAAGTCTCTCTGCTTTCTTTAGAAAGACGCAGTAGCTCGAATATAGAGAGTCTAACTGGAGTATTGGCTAACTAGGCTAGAATATCGAATTTGTAGGGCTTCATCACCACCCCTTGATTTGAAGTAGATTTCAAGGGAACGTCAAAGCGTACTGCTTTCTGTTTCCCTTTCTCAACCACCGATGGTTTAGCAAGAACAGGAGATGGTTGAACTGGGATAGTTTCTACAACATCCTCTGCTTCTTTGGAAGATCCCTCGTAATCTTTGTGGTATTCTTTCCCAGATCTCGTACCAGCAAAACTTTTTTCTTCAGAATCATGAGAAGGAAGTACCATATTGCAGGATTTAGTCTTCTTTCCCTTGGCCTTTTTCTTACGAGAATTTTTAAGAGGAAGCTCAGAACGCAACCCAACAGTAGATTTTTGACTTTGAATCTATAAAAGAAGTCGCATTCCTTTATCATAGTTCAAACCCTCTGCCTTTTGAAAGTCATAACCCATCTTCTTCATGAGATAGACTGATTGTTGACTGTACAAGTGAATGGGCAGCAGACTTTCAATGGATGGTTGAACAGAAAAAGAAGAAGCAGAGATCTCTGTAACCACAGGAGAAGAAGAAGGCATAAAGACTTTCGAAGAAGGAGAAATAAAAATCTCTGTAGCCAGAGAAGAAGGAGGAATACTCGGGATACGAAAAAAGATCCCTGTAGGAGCTTTCTCATAAGCAGCAAAGACTTGTTGTGCCCTATATAAGGGAACACTATTCATAGCTAACCACTGCTGATGAGTGAGTTTGAACTTGGTAGGAGGAGCTAAACTTGGAGGACATATGTTCAAACCTTTCAGCCTATCCTCCAAAGGAATACCATCCCAAAGATGATCCAAATCATCAGGATCTGGAATAACATGAGAAATCATGTTGCAGGTTTTAACTTTTCTACCTTTGTTGGATTTTGAAGTTTTATCTTCATCCTCCATTTCAGGTACTAAGTCAGGATGTACCCATATGATTTCACCATTCTTTAATGTGAGAGACAACAATCCTTCATTTTCCTCTCTGGCAGGCGGGATATTCACAATCTTCATCGTCGCCTTCGGAACTGGGATAATCCCATCTGGGACTTGCTGTGGAGAAAAACCTCTAAATTGAAGAGAAACCATATTGGTTGTGACCGTATGCTCATCATTAGTTAAAGCGATGGCATTGGAATTTATCATCTCCTGAATTTTCTTCTTCAGAACATAACAAGCCTTGGTAGGATGATTGATGTATCTGTGATAGATACAATATTTGGGATTGTCAGTCAGATTCACCTCATTAGGCCTTTTGGCTCAGAAATCTGGAGTTTACCACTCTTGACCAGACATTAGAATATTCCTGGGATATCGCTCTCGTCAAAAGAATATTCTTCTTTTGGCTTAGAAGACTCCTGATTATTCAGTATCGTTTTGTTTTTGGAAAGATTAACCATAAGGGTATTTCCCATTACGATTGCCGGAATTATTACCAGAAGAGCCTTTCTTTCCTTTGTCTTCTGAAGCGAAGATCATCCCGTGCTCCCGAGCCAATCTACCATTAGTCTCGGCTGAAACTGCTGCTATGATAAACGAGGCCCAATCTGTAAATTGGGAACCCGTAAAGACAGTAATAGATAGTCGCAGATGTTTTCCATAAATAAATTCCTTTATTTATTGTGTATCTGGGAAAATTACAACTGTGGGAATCTGATCTAGAAGACGATCACTTTATCCCTTGGACTATGCGAAGAAGAAAAGCTCTCAAAATTTTGACAGTAGATAACTATGTCTCCGTCTAATGAATAAAAAAAAGAACTCTATTTATAGAGTCAAAAATAACTGAAAAGATAACTGTCTTCACAGCCTGTGCTTAGTTGAAAATTACGCAGGATTTAACATACGCAAGGTTGTGAGCAGTTACTGGACATGGCCTGTAACTGTTGGACACATGGCAATCATGCATGAGTCGTGTGCAAGTTACAGGACACGCAGGCGAGAGATCAGTGGCATGGCTGCCACGTACTCCAATTTGATGAAATCCACGCAGACTTGTTGAAGACGAAATCCACGCAGACTCGGGGTAGAAAGCTTCAAAATCCACGCAAACTTGGGGCAAGAAGCTTCAGAATCCATGCAGACTTGGTGAAGACGAAATCCACGCAGACTCGGGGTAGAAAGCTTCAAAATTCACGCAAACTTGGGGCAAGAAGCTTCAGAATCTACGCAGACTTTGATGAAGAAAACTTCAGAATCCACGCAGACTTGAGGAAGAAAACTTCAGAATACACGCAGATTTGGGATAGAACTGCCAGCTGTCTTGATTCAGCGTGCCTCGACTGACACAAAATCTCTGACAGTGATTGCTTTGTCAGTCGCATTAAATGACAAGAAACCCTTTTTGGTACGTCAACTCGATAAAGGCTGAGTCTTGCTGAAGAAGATTTCGAAAGTCACGCAATAGACGGCGGTGATCTCTCGAGTTCTGTGCATACGTGGCACACGAAGAGACATTCTTCGACTGTCGTGCTGTCAGTCATAATGACTCTCTGACAAATGATGAGCTGTCTCCCAGCGTGATTTGTAAAATATTGTCTGGATCAACTGAGCGTGACTTTTGACTCTGTCCTGATCAACTCAGCGTGACTGTCATTTTTAAAGGCCTACAAGACCCCCTTCAAAGTTTTTCGAAAAATTGAAAAGACTTCAAAATTTTCGAAATACTTTGAAAATAAGATGATAAAATGAAATCAGTCACGCTGTGATGACTTTTAAAGAGATATTTATTCCTGAATGATTGGACTGTTGGGATTCTGTGCAGTTAAGATCCCGTATCAATCTCCTAAATCGAGGCAAATCATGATGGGCCGTTTGGAATTCTTCATAAGCCTATAAATAAGCCATAGATTACTTCTTTCCTTCTTTACTTGTATTTGAAAGAGAGAACCCACAGAAGAGAACTTCATCTTGTCCGACGAACTCTTTCCTCTTCGACTTCTTCTTCTACTTTTTCAGCAGCAATGGCTCCCAAAAAAGCTGATGCTCAGGCCAAGGGGAAAGCCCCTGCGACTTCGTCGCGTGCCACAACTGACAGACTTCCTCGACAAGAAGTCCCGCGAGCTCATATGCATCGTAAGTGATGGAAGAACACAAACTGTCGAAGATGATGAAGATGAACTCCACATAGAATTTTTTAGGATCTTAAGATATTAAAATTCAGAAATATATCCCCCTCCTTAGGGCAAAGGATATTTAATAAAGTATGCCCCCTCTTTAGGGTCGGCCATACTTCACATCTTCGTGTTTACGAAGCTCTGTGTAAAGGAGCATGGTTCTCATAATTCTGCGTGACTTTTCACGTTGGCAGAAATGTCCATGTTGAAATAGTCACGCAGCTTTCAGGATGACGCTGCGTGATTTTTCACATGTTGACAGAGATGTCAATGTTGAATTATTCACGCAGGCTTCTGAGAGTCATCTTCTGGATAGATTAGTCTTGATCTGTCAGCGTGTTTTTTGTCATTTCCACTTAAATGTGATTCTGGCAAATGATGCGTGACTTTCATCCTAATCTGTCTGAGCTTTGCGTGAATTAATCATCCGCGTGAATAAATCACTCAGTATGTCACAGTAATATATCCATGTGGAGTCTGCGTGACTTTTTGAATTCTTCCTCAAATACTGTAATACACGCATAGACATAGGTATATCTGACTTTGTCTTCTTGTCATTTTCTGTAGTGAACATCCGAAGCGAAGAAGCAGATTTTGAGGGGTGCTTGAGTATTTCATTTAAGCATAATCTATCTCATATAACATTCCCTCATTTTGATCTTCCTGAAGCAAGACTATCACTGTTGGCTAATCAAGACCACACAACTTTACTCTGCTTGATGAATGGACAACCTTTCCAGAGTCTGGATCTGGTATCCCATAAGAAATCAGCATTCTTGTTCGAAGATGCTATAGCACAAAAATCTCAGTCGAAGGGCATCATGGAGAAGGTGTGTTTCTGCTTTGAGGGGGATGTGAAACAATCTATGTACTGGCCAAAGGTTTCCCGGGGTTTATCAATCATGAGACTTATGCATGCCAGCTACCCGAGAAAGATGTCCTGGTATTTGACAGAATATCAGCAGACGAAGGCAAGCCGTATTATTTACAGAAAAGAAGGATTTTTCAGTGCCCCAGAGGATCATGTATCAGTATTTCGGGGTTTGAATCCTGGATGCATACCACCTGAAGATTCAGCCATATTGATGCCATTCAGGATGCCCATTTTCATAAATGAATTCATGTCTAACAAGAATGCATTCTATCCCACCGACTCGACGCCGAGGATGAATGGCCTAATGAATCAGGAGAATGTAAGATGGAAGACTTTGGTCAATTGGGCTTTGGAGAATTTCTCGACTGAGCTGAAGAAGATAAATCTCTATAATGCCGTCGTCAATTCATCCTACGGCTTCAAGCCTAACCCCTTCCTATTCCTGGCTTTAGTTGAGAGATACAATCACAGGACGGGAACCTTTATGACTCCGAAAGAAGAAATGGGCTTCGCCCTTCATGAGATGGAATACATCTAACACCTGCCTTCAGGCTCGCTGCCGTACGAGGAATATGTTCCTACGACAGAGGAACTGAACTTTCTGTCAGAGAGGAACCCAGAGATGGTCCATCTATTTGAAGAGATGATGTGCCATTTTGGCACATGTACTTTATATTACAAGGGTTCCAAGGATGAAGCTGGCAACCACATTCAGAAGTGGATGTCCTACCTTTTCATGAACCGTGAAAAGGATGAAAAGAAAATAAATGAGAAGAGGTGGTATCAGATTAGCAACTTCAAACCTCTTTCTGAAAGTGAAATCACTTATTTGCTGGAGAAATATGATTACAAAGATTTTACTATTACTGAAGACTGGTACGAGTTCAAAGCTGGAACCACTTTCAGCTCTTATGTTAGACAGAGCGGAAAGAGTATGTCAAGGAACGGTCATCTGGCCAGATTCCTATCCCTGTGGTTAAAAAGATTCATCATTCCTGGCTCCAGCTCTTTGGACAGGATACACAGAGGTGTTATCTTTGCAGCAGTGTGCCTTGTGTATGGTTACAAGCTGGATTTGTTATCGGCGATGACCTGTAGGCTGAATGCAGGTCTCCGGAATTTTGTCACTAGCATGCTGTCTGCTCAGAGGATGATGACTGAAGAATTCCCAAGAATAGAGATGCCCTTCACGTATCTTTATGGTTGGCTTCTCCTTCATCATGATGGTCTGATACCTCCAGGGGCAGGAGGAAGTAGTAGTCTTTTTCTGGAGAGGTACTCTGGAGAGACGTTCTGGAAGGTTCACACCCTCCCAGAATGCAGAAATGTCTTGAATAGGGCTTCACATTGGTCTATCCAATGTGTCCCTCCACCATCGGGCTATGAGAGTATGCCCTTAAATATGATTGACGGAGATATGGGAAACCGGCTAGATGATGTAGCCTTCCAATGGTTACAGAAGATCCGTTCTTCTCATCTAGTATACCGTCACGAAGAAATGGCATATCTGGAGCCATATTTACCAAGTCGTTTTGCCAGACAATTTGGGTATGACCAGCTCCACGTTGGGAATGCCACTACTTGTCTATCTGCTCGTGGAGGACTCATCGACGGAGCTCGAGCTTGGAGATATTTTGCGGCTAGAGATACAAAGGTCGTATTCTCTATGCCTAATCCTTTGTCTAGCTCGGGGCCAAAGATGCTTTATATGTATGCTCGCTTCTATGTGTCATCGAGCACTTTCAGGCCAAGTTTCAATCTGAAGACCTTTGTTGCAGAGGATGATCCGGCTCCATCGAAGAGGTCGAAGAGGAAAATTGTTATTCAACACTTTCCTCCAGAACCCGAGGATGAGACAACAGAAGTTGATCCTCCCTATGAATTATTCCAGGAAGGAAATTTTCCTGACGATGTTCTTCCTCCTATATTTATATCTCTTTCTAAGAGGAAGAGAAGTGACGAATCTGAGACCATCTCCAAGAGGAGTACTAGGTCTCAAACATCCAAAAACAAGAAGAAAGGGGTCTCGGTGACCGCTACTTCATCTTTGGGCGGTATCTCAATTGATGAAGACGATGCCGCTGATAAGGATGAAGTGACTGATGAAGATGACGCTCCTTTGATAAGGAGGTCAAGAGGGAAGTATGTTAAGAAGTCTGTCAGCAAAATTAAGGGCAATAAACTCCTAGAGACGATCATGAGTGGAGGAACTTTGCCGGAAATCAATGAAGCAGCTTCTTCTGAGAAGACTGAGTCTGATAATATTCACCTTGCAACAGCTTCAACTGAACAGACTGAAGTAGAGTCTGTTCATGCTCAGGAAACAACTGCTCCAATCAGAAGTGGAGTAGCTATTGAGCCCTCAGAGACGAGGATAATCCCATTTGAGCATGGGACTGAAGGCGTCATTCAAGCACTGGATGATCAGATTAATTACTCTGAAGAGGAACCAGCTCTAGAAAAAGTTTCAGAACAGCCAGAAGTTCCTGAAACTCAAGCTGAAGAAAACATTTCTGGGACCAGAGGCAATGAAGATGTGCCTGCGTCTGAGCTATCAGCTGCTGATGATCTATTGAAGAATGTTTGTCAGGACATTATTCTTCGGACCGATATTCCAGAGACGATTGAACCGACAGCTAACACTGAGCTTGCTATCATCACTGTTCCAGAGATTCATGAAGATGTGAATATCATTGACTCTGAATCAGAAGTTCATCCTGAGGATGAAGAAGAAGAAGAAGAAGCTGAAGGAGGAGAAGACTGGCATGCTGGCACTTCGACTCCTTATGATGAAGATAAAGTGAAAAGGAACAGAATGGAACTTAGCCCTGAACCTGTTCAGTCACCGAACAATACTTTAGCACCTAGTAATTTTGGAGCTGGAAGCAGCCATATAAAGCAGGTATCGGATACAATCATGGAACGGCTGCGAGAAGAAGCAAGACTCCCTCCACATACCGAATATGAACCTCAGCCAGGTAAAGCTTTATTTCAGATTCTATTTCTGCTATTTCTCTTCCTTTAAATGCTAATCATATTTTTCTTTAATTGTAGGAACTGCTGCAGCAATGAGCTCGACTCATGCTCCGCTTATCCAAGCTGATGCTGATGAAGAGAGTTCACACTTGCCAACTTCTCCTGTCGTACATATTTCTGTTCCGAGGATAGAGAATATTCAAGCTTCTTCTTCCATGATGACAGCGACTCCTGGATTTGAGACTGGGCTAGCAAGAACACTGGGAATGTATCCGGAAATCATTTATTCATATCTAGATACATATTCTAGACATTTCTTGAAAGATGAAGCTATGCCCTTTTCTGATCTTAAAACTATGGTCAAATTTCCACTAATGGCGCTGCGACATGCTGGTTACGCATCTCAGTGCATCTTCTTTGAACATCTCCTGGATGAGTTAGAAGTAACTATCCGAAAATACTGGGAGACCAAGAAGGAGGACATTCAATCTTTAACTGAAGCTGAGATTGAGCAACTAGAGAATGAAGTACAGTCCCAACAGGCAGCTCTAGAAACATTTCTTGCCTCTTCTACTGAAAAATTAGTAGAAAAGGGCGAAGAAATATTAGCTGCTCGTCAAAGAGTAGAGTTTTTAGAAAAAGACAACGCGTCCAAGACTGAAGAATTGAAGAAATTGAAAGAAGAATTAGCTCGTCTTCAAGAGCGCATTGCCGTCATGGAAACAGAACAAGCTGAAGTTGCTACGGCTTATATCTTTGAAGCCGAACGTTGTGAGATTCTTCAGAAGGAACGGGAACAGATGCAGACGGAACAGTTTGAAGAAGCCAACCGTCGCCAGTCTGCCATCATTACTTTTGATGAACAGAATGTTACAATTGTAGCAGCAGAAAGAGTTAGAAAAACTCATGAAGAGAAACTGAATGTTGTTCTAGATCGTATTAGGGAGCTGATAACTCCAAGCAAGTGAATTTCCCCTTTTTTTTATTTTCACTTTCACTTGTATTCCATGTTTTGATTATGAAATGACAACAAATGAAAGTTCTTGATCTGACTTTTGGTTTTGCTGTTTTGATAATGATAGATTCATAGAAAATATGTTCAGAGGTAAATAATACATGACATATTTCAGTAGAATAGAATATACAAACAAACTTTGTAATTCTATCAGATGATATTAAACCAGAAATGATCTTAGTTTAATACTGATTGGAAAAAATAGAATTCAGACATAAAAATATCTTTGAACTCAATTTTTCATGATTTTTAGACTCGGAAATCAAAAGACTAGATGAATGAACGGGTTAACCGTCAGATTATAATGAACGGGCGAACCTTCGGATGGATGAACGGATGAACCGTCAGGCATTAATGAACGGATGAACCGTCAGATGAACGGATGAACCGTCAGATGAACGGATGAACCGTCAAGTATGAATCATTTTTCAAAACAGTCAATAGAAACCATATTGGAAGACAGAATGTTGCAGTAGAAGTCCCCGATACTTGTATCGGAATCCCAAGAAGTGGTACTAGAAGAATCAGATCTCTTATCTTCGTCAGACTCAGGATCTTCATGGATAATATTGATAAAAGGAGTAGGAGCAATATAGCCCAATCCGCATTTTGTCCTTCCATATTTCAGAGGAGGAATACGAACAGGCATTTTTCTTCCCTTTCCACTATTGAGGCCAGTCCTGAAGTCATAGCCCATATTTTTGATGATGTCTTTAGATTGCTGACTATAACGACGTAGTTGTAATCTTCCAGTGTCATCATTTTTGTCTTCATCTTCTAAATCAGAAGTACTTTGGGGCCCTTTATAGAAGAATATTGGAATGTCTCCTGGCTTTCTGCTAGGAACTAGAAAGTATGAAGATTGTACAGATTCTAGGGATACATCTGTATAAACAGTCTGTACGACCCCTATGATTATTGCGTTCAAGTCATCTAACAAATGTAAATAACTATGAACATAATTACACACATCAGCATACTGCAAAGATGGAGACTTTTCATTAAATGTAAAAGCAGCAGTATTTATATTGGGAGAAGGCTGAGCCTTAGAGATTTTAGCCAAGTCAATGACTAAAGGGGGAGAAGAAGAACGAGAAGAAGCGTTGTTTCGATTAAGATCGATAACAAATGGCTCAGAAGAGGTGAGCTCCCTTGAAGTTTGAGATGGAAGAATAATCCGCCCTCCAACTGGAATGATCAGAGTATCTTGAGTAGATGACTGAGATAGTGGAGAGATCCGTCCACTCACTGGAATGATTAAAGAACCTTCTCCAGAGAGTTTGGGAGATTGTTGTTGAGTAGTTCGACCTTTAACAGGGATTATTAAGGTCTCACTTTGTGAATCCTCTTTCTCCATGGCTTGTATGATCCTTGTATACTCTTCTTTGTACATTCGGGAATCATTGAAATAAGCTTCAACCCCATAGAAGGGATTTATATCAGCAACTTCTTTTTGTACTCTTCTATTGCTGTCAATGTATTTAAAACACTGATGAAGAGTAGAAGGCACCACATTATTTTCATGAAGAAAGGGCCTCCCCAGAAGAAGATTATAGGATCCCACGATCTCGATCACATAGAAAGTGACTTTGGATCTGAAATCGCCTATCTGAAGCTTCAGATGAATCTTTCCCAAAGGCTCGCTTCGGCTTTGATTGAATCCCAGGATAGTAGTAACCGTCTTAGAGAACTTGTGAAGAGGAATTTTTAGTTCATCCTACAGACTCTTTGGCATTATGCTTATAGCAGACCCTGGATCAATGAGGATACGATCTATCTTCATTGTATCGATATAACCGGTGTAGTAGAGAGGCCGATCATGTCGATTATCCTCCAATAGCATGTCATCTTGTGTAAATGTGATATTTGGGATAATTTCCAATACATTGTTGCAATGTAAGCAAGTGGCAGGTTCTGCATCTGGCTTCTTCAATTGTGCAAGACAAGAGTCAGCTTGTAGAAGTGCTTCACTTAATGTCTCCCGAGTCTCTTTGGAAAGACGTAGAAGTTCAAAGAGGGACATTCTAGCTGGAGTATTAGCAAGCTGAGCTAAAATATCGAAATTATAAGGCTTCTGAAGTCCAAGAGGAGAGGACTTCTTGATTGGCTTATCAAACCGAGCCTGTTGTTTGCCTTTCTCCAGAGCTGTAGGCTTGGGAGGAACAGGTTCAGTGGATGATTCTTCTTCAGGAGGAACATTAGAAGCATCTTTATCAGCTGGAGGGATATCAAGAGGATCCTCAGGATTTTTGGAATAATCCTTTAGATAAGGTTTCCCCGTTCGAGTAGCACTAACAAGTGCTTCTTCTTTCTCTTTTGGCTCTGTGTCAGGAATAGATCCAAGAGAAGTCATATGACATGATTTAATCTTTCCAGCCTTCTTGGACTTTCGAGAAGTAGTCTTTTGAGGAGAAGGCGATTCAAAATCTGCCACTAGATCAGGATGGATCCACATGATTTCTCCAGTTTCCAAAGTGATTGGCACTAATCCTTCAGACCGTGGAGGAGGAAGATTCACTATGTCAAGAGTTGCCTTGGGAATAGGAACGATCCCACTTTCAAGGAGTTGAGGAGGGAAATCTCCGAATTGTATAGAGACGACGTTGGAGGTGACGGTCTTCTCTTTTGGAGTAAGAGAGATAGCTCCAGATTTAATCATTTCTTGGATCTTTCCTTTCAGTACATAACATGTACGAATTGTATGACCCAGCATTCTGTGATATGGGCAGTATTTGGGATGATCTGTTTTACCAGCTTCATCAGGTTTCTTGATCTCAGGTAATTGTATCTTATTACCTTTCAGCAGACATTCAAAGATACCAAGGACATCGTCGTCATCGAAAGAATATTCTTCTTTGGGGCGAGGTGTTCTTGGTTGTTGAGTTGTAGGAGAGGTTTGAACAGTTGATGCATCTTTGCTCTGAAAATTAACTTCAAGAGTTTCTTTTTCCTTGCGAGCATTATTTTTATTGTTAGTAGCTTGACCTGTTTCTTTAGGAGTCATCTGCACTCCTAAACCTTTGAAGGTTTCAGCACTAATTTCTGCGGCCTTAGCACTAACTATGAAAGAAGGCCAGTCTTGGAATTGAGTGGATCCTGTCCACATGCTAATGATTGACAACAAGTTTGATTTGCATGTGTCGATGGTGACAGCATCAGGAGTTCCAAGAGGCATCTTCAGAGCTTCTCTTCGAAACCGTTCAATGTATTCTTCTGTAGTTTCATTATTTTTCTGCTTGATTCTAATAAGAGCAGACATAGTCATGTCATTGAGCCCTTTATAGAACCGTTCAAGAAACATCTGTTTGAAACCGGAAAATGAGGTAATGCTCCCATCTGGGAGACTTCTATACCATTCATAAGCCGTTCCCTTGAGACATCCAACAAACACCCGAGTAAGGAGGGCGTCGCTTGGTTACAGCTGATCAGTCATCACTTCAAAGTGATTAATGAACTGACTTGGAGAAGTGGTTCCATCATAGAATGAGATAGTGGGAGGCTTGTATTTAGGAGGATACGATACTTGCTTCCATTCTATCGGATAAGGTTGTTTGATGCCTAACCTTTGTAAACCATCTTTCTGTTTGAATGCCTCGAATTGAGTTTTGAGATTCCTTAATTCTTCATTAACAATTCCAGAAGATTGTGGAGTTGTAACTTGTAGAGAATAGTTGGGAGGAGGAACAGCATTGTAAGCACTACCCCCAGCTCCAGAGAGACTAGGGTTTGGTTGAGCTGGTCCAGGAGTATTAGATTGTACTGCTGGAGGAACTTGTACTGGACTCATATCAGTGTCAGTTGGTATGGCATCTGGTACAGTCTGTCGATTTTGCATCTGTGTTGCCATGAGTTCATACATCGACTTCATAGTATCAGCCATAGACTTCATTTGTTGTTCCAAAGAAGCAATTCTTTGATCTTGAGGAGTCAAGGAAGAAGAAGGTTCATCAGTATTCCTATCAACCATATTAGTCGTGACTGTACGAGGAATTATTGATGAACTGGTAGATGTTGTTTGTTCTGAATCATTGCTTTGTGCATCAAAGTCAATTATAGGAGAACTACCCCCAGTAGGAAGAGGTGGGAAGTTAGATTCTCCAAGGAATTCAGAATCATCTTCAGAGATCAAATTTCTTTGACTAGAGGCCAGGACTCTTGCTCTGGTATTTCTATATACTTCATCTGGACTATCAACTCTACCCCCAGCATCCCGAGAGGTCATATTGGCAGAAGCAAACAAAGGCTCATCTTTATCAGGCATAGGTTCACACTGAATTCGATTGAAGACAGATTATCGTTTTGTTTGACATCTGCATTGCATTGTGACTCTTGGCTGGAAGTCACATTCATGATCAACATGATCATGAGCCATTGATTGACATCTGCATTGAATTATGACTCTTGGATAGAAGTCACATTCAGCATGGTCCTTTGACACAGAATCACTTCTTCTCTTCTGTTGAAGATATTCTCGTAAATCTGTTTGTGAAGATTGAGGAATATATTTCATGTTCTTGGGTATTGATGGCTCTTGATTATATAGAGAATGATTAATATGAGCCACATAGTTTCTTGCATACTCTGCGTCTGGATCTCTTATCCTTGTTTCCAACTGGTATGGTTTCTTAACACCAGAAGTGTTAATTTTTGTTCTTAGATCAGTTGGAGGTAACACATTGGTTTTGGACACATGGAGTTTTTCTTCCATTGATCTGGATATTTGCAGAGAAGGAAGAGTTGAACCACCCCCTTGATTAGGGGTTGGTAACAGACCTTTTCTAGACAAATTCTGCGCCCAATTCGAAGAAGTCATAGAAGAAAACATTAAGGAATGTTTCTTCTTAGACTCATTCAAGTTTTGGGACATAAAATGTCCAGAAGGAAGAGTAGTCAAAAGACCATCTCCTTTTCTTTGACTAACAAAATTGTCAGTCAAAGCTGTTCCTGAAGTAAAAACTACAGGAGCAAAAGAAACAACTAAAGAGTTATTTCTCTTCGAAGGGACTTTGTGTGGAAGACCACCCCCAGTTCTGGTAGAACTTGGCACAGAGGAAGAGATAGCTAAGGAGCTATTCTTCTTAGATGAAATACACGCTGAAACAGGCTTGGTTAAAGAACCAGTGCTGTTGGCGTGACTTTTGACTTTGAAAATACACGCTGGAACAGACTTGGCTAAGGAGCCAGTATTGTTAGCGTGATTGTTGAGGTTGAAATTGCACGCTGGAACAGATTTGGCTAAGGAGCCATTACTGTCAGCATGACTTTTGAGGTTGAAATTACATGCTGGAACAGATTTGGCTAAGGAGCCAGTACTGTCAGCGTAACTTTTGAGGTTGAAATTGTACGCTGGAACAGATTTGGCTAAGGAGCCAGTACTGTCAGCGTGACTTTCAACTTTGGAGATACACACTGGAACAGATTTGGCTAAGGAGCCAGTACTGTTAGCGTGATCTTTGATTGCTGTCATCTTCGAGCGCACAAGTGTGTGCGTGCTTGCAGTAGAGTTCTTGCCAGTGTTAGGAGCAGACACTGTGGCAGAGACTTCACCATTGACTGCCAACTGATTCTTAGGGACATAGATAGAGTGTCCCTTCGACTTGGCAGTGATGATGGAGGCTGTAGTGGGCTTACCACTCTTAGTCCGCTGCATTTCTTCATAGGTGAGTTGATCGAATTGGATCGTCATCACCTTCTTCGTCGAGCCGATTGACGAAGTATCGCATTGAGTTGTTGCCATCTCAGAAGAGGAGATAGTTTTCCCCAGCAGAGTCGCCAATTTGTTTTCCATAAATAAATTCCTTTATTTATTGTGTATCTGGGAAAATTATAACTGTGGGAATCTGATCTAGAAGACGATCACTTTATCCCTTGGACTATGCGAAGAAGAAAAGCTCTCAAAATTTTGACAGTAGATAACTATGTCTCCGTCTAATGAATAAAAAAAGAACTCTATTTATAGAGTCAAAAATAACTGAAAAGATAACTGTCTTCACAGCCTGTGCTTAGTTGAAAATCACGCATGATTTAACATACGCAAGGTTGTGAGCAGTTACTGGACGTGGCCTGTAACTATTGGATACATGGCAATCATGCATGAGTCGTGTGCAAGTTACAGGACACGCAGGCGAGAGATCAGTGGCATGGCTGCCACGTACTCTAATTTGATGAAATCCACGCAGACTTGTTGAAGACGAAATCCATGCAGACTCGGGGTAGAAAGCTTCAAAATCCACGCAAACTTGGGGCAAGAAGCTTCAGAATCCATGCAGACTTGGTGAAGACGAAATCCACGCAGACTCGGGATAGAAAGCTTCAAAATCCACGCAAACTTGGGGCAAGAAGCTTCAGAATCTACGCAGACTTTGATGAAGAAAACTTCAGAATCCACGCAGACTTGAGGAAGAAAACTTCAGAATACACGCAGATTTGGGATAGAACTGCCAGCTGTCTTGATTCAGCGTGCCTCGACTGATACAAAATCTCTGACAGTGATTGCTTTGTCAGTCGCATTAAATGACAAGAAACCCTTTTTGGTACGCCAACTCGATGAAGGCTGAGTCTTGCTGAAGAAGATTTCGAAAGTCACGCAATAGACGGCGGTGATCTCTCGAGTTCTGTGCATACGTGGCACACGAAGAGACATTCTTCGACTGTCGTACTGTCAGTCATAATGACTCTCTGACAAATGATGAGCTGTCTCCCAGCGTGATTTGTAAAATATTGTCTGGATCAACTGAGCGTGACTTTTGACTCTGTCCTGATCAACTCAGCGTGACTGTCATTTTTAAAGGCCTACAGCAGATTCATCTTGCATGTATCAATCAGTGCTGAATCTGGCATGCCTGGAGGCATCTTTAGAGTTGCCTGTCGGAAACGTTCAATGAACGTCCGAGTATCTTCCTTCTCTTTTTGTTTGATTTCTATTAAGGAAGACATGTTCATGTCCATGCCTCCTTCATAGAAGCGGAAGAGAAACATTGCTTTGAATTCGTCAAAAGACGAGATACAATTATCAGGCAGACTACGATACCAGTCGTAGGCTGAACCTGTTAGACACCCGATGAAAACTCGGGTAAGAAGAGCATCATTCTTCTGTAAATGCACAGTCATAATATCAAAATAATTGATATATTGACTGGGAGATGCCTTTCCATCAAATAATACCATGGATTATGGTTTGAACTTTGGAGGAAAAGGTACATCATTCCAGTGAGGAGGATAAGGTTGCTTAATCCCTAACCTCTGGAGCTGATCCGTGTGCTTCAGAACTTCAAACTGTGCTTTTAATTCTCATACTGCTTGAATAGCTTCACTGGTTTGAGAAAGCACATTTGATTGAATTATTGTCGGATGTACCGTAACCCCCACTGGAGATGGTACATCTTCTGGAATGATAGGATCTGGAGATGCAAAATTTTGATTGGTAGCAGGCTCCTGACTTTGATTATTCAAGGGTATATCAATCCCTTGACTATCATGAGTTTGTGCTGCTACCTGCATCGGAGTTACCACTGCCGGTTGAGCAACTTGCTGAGTCATTATTATTTGATGCATACTTTGCATCATAGTAAGCATATCCTTCAGCGACTGCTCAACTGCAGAGAGACGTTGTTCTGTATTAGCAGATGACATCTCCGGTTCGTCTCCAATAGCATAAGATTCAACCTCCCTTGAAGATATAGAGGGATCGGTGTAGAAGTATGAATCAATGCTATCGGTTTCAGACTCTAAGGACTGGGTACCTCCAGCTTCTGAGTCAGAAGTCTGTAACTGTCTCTGACTTCTCAATCGAGTATTCTGATATACTCCTTCAAAGTTATCAAGAAGTCGATTAAACTGTTGTTGACCAGGATTTTGTGACGAGTTGCGTCTTGGACGTCGTCCTCTGTTGGTATGACATGCCATATTAACTGAGGCATATGACAACTCATGTTCTTGATCTTCAACTGATTGCTGATCATTGTAGCCTAACCGATCAAAAACTGACCGTTTAGACGTCGAACAGCAACACTTAATTACAATCTGGTGACACTCACAATGGTGATCTTCTTTTGGGAGTGTCACAGGAGACTTTCTGTCTTTACGCTTTTGTACAAGCAACTCGCATAAATCAGAAGGAGTAGAGGAAGCAGTCTTCTTTATTATGTTTGGGATAGAAAGTCGTTTAGTCCCTTGTGTATAAAGAAGATTACTTGCTGCATTAGCAGAACCAATCTGTACATTTTTATGCGCTTGGAGTTGCGTGCGTAAATCCTGAGATTTTTTAGCACAAAGAACTCCATCAGCATTACGCGTAATTTGTAGGTTTGGTACCTTGCGTAAAGCAGTATAAGAAGGCTGTTGGTGAAGAACCGAAGTTTTACCAACAATGTTTTTATGCTGGTTGCGTGCAGGTACATTTACTTTAGATGTAAAGACATCATTATAAATTTTATCTACACTGTTACAGACAGGAGATTTACCTTTACGCGTAGAGCGCAAAATATGAGTATCTGCCATGTCACAGACGAAAGATTTTCCTTTACGCGTGGAGCATAAATTTTGTGTGTCTACCGCGTCACAGACGGGAGACTTATTTTTACGCTCAGAACGTAAAGCATTGGAGTCTACCACGTCACAGACGGGAGACTTGTTATTATGCACAGAGCGTAAATTTTGGTTTTTACGTACTGGGCGTAATACCTCATTTTTACGCGTTGGGCATAAAACTTGGAAATCTTCCTCGTCACCGACGAGAGATTGGTTTTTATGCTCAGGGAGCAATACTGAGGCTGCCTCATTACAAACGGGAGCCTGGTTTTTACGCCCGCGGTGCATCGCTAAAGTAGAGACTACCTCATCACTGATGGGAGTCTCCACAACAGGAGTAGGATGGATGCCTTTGCCTTCAGAGACAACAGGGAGATCCGAGGATGGTTTGGACTTAGGAATCCAAACTTTTCGCGCCTTTCGTGATTTTTGAACATTGGAGCAGTGAGCACTACCCCCAGTCCTGAGCATTTCTTCGTAGGCAGTCTGGTCGAAGTGCACAACCAGAGTCTTCTTGGTCGATCCGACCACGCATCATCATATTGAGCAATTGCCTTCTCGTCAGAGGAGAAGGTCGTCCCCAGCAGAGTCGCCATTTTGTTTTACTTAACAAAATGCCTAAAATTGGCTTTTGATAGAAAACTAGAAAAGTACAGAAAGTACAAATTTTCTGGGAAGTATTGCTATAGAAGTCTGATCTGAAGGCGATCATTTTGTTCCTTGGACCATACGATGATGATGAAGAGTACTGCTGGAAGATGAACATGCGAAAGAACTAAGTCACCAGAAAGGTATCGACGCACTTGGGCACTGTTGGCGAGGTCGAATGCTTTTCTGCTTTGCTTCACTCTGTTCTGGAAGAAAAGTTGAAGAAGAATGCTCTGGAAAATCAAAGTCTCTAGGCTCTGATCTCTATGTATTCTCTCATGTCTCTCTGTTGATCTCTTGATGCTGTCTATGTGAAAAATAAGTCTATTTACAGACTTTACCCTTTGTGCATAAAAAAGCAACAAAATCCTGTCTTTACGCTGGTAACTGTCACCCATGATGGAAGTCACTCTCTGCGCACGTTGACACATGTCCTATTTTTTCAACAAAAATAGGGAGCACGTACACACATTTCTCAATAAGTGTGGCATGATAGCCACGTAGACAGACCACGTTTTAAAGTATTCAGGAAGGATCGGGCGTAAAAATGACCTTAAATATGCCTCAGGCGTAAAGTGGCAAATTGGCGTAAAAACAGCCCAAAATAAACTTTCCAGCATAAAGTGGCTAAAATAGCCTTGAGCGTAAAACTTAGCCCAAATAGACTTTACGCTCACAATAGTTTTGAACGTAAAAGCTCGAATAACTATAGTTCGTAACGAAGAAGTAATTTGAACAAATTTGAATATGTGTAACGAGTCCCTTGATACGAATTAGGTGATCATGCTCGATATTTAGAAATCTGAGTGACACGAGCTTGGGTAGAAAATCCTGTATTGTCGACCTTGGTTTGACCCTAGGATTGGGGTCAGTGTTGGCATTATTGTTGGGGAACTATAATTCCAATCCTGACATTGACTTAGCCTTGAGAAATGGCCTAGCGGTTAGACGAGACGCCTTGTTTCAAGAATTGGCATTGGAAAGATTGATCTTGTGGATTGGTACGGATGGATAGAGCGAATCAAGAATATAGGAATACCCCTCACTAGATTCGGCTGACATGCATATATTTCAGGGACGCCTGAATATATGCACGATACGACTCGAGTGAGAATGACGGATCCTTTATCATGCTGCTTGGCTGAAATGCATGTATTTTGGGGACGCCTGGAATGCGTGCACGATCCAACCAAGTGATACATTGAATTCAAGTAAGACTTGAGGAATGAAAGAGTGTCGAGGATTTGAAATCGTGTTAAAGGAAAGATTGATAATAGTGTGAGCATGGCTCGGAATCGAAGAAACGTGTAGGCGGAGTGTGTATGAGAGTCCTTGGATCAAAGTGGTCCTAAAGTAAGTACTCAGTTAGTTTCGAGAACGAAACATTTTTTGAGTGGTGTATGATGTAGTGCCCCGTCCTGCTCGGTCAATCGAAGGAATCGAAACGCCGACGGCGTTCGAACTTAGCCTTGCAATGGCTACTCGAAGACTCGCTCGGTCGAGGCGACTCCTCGCTCAGGTGGGATAGTTTCGATAAACTTGCCTCATTTTATCCTTCACATAATAACTCTCATGTTTGCAACTTGCACAAGTTAGGCTTGATAATAAAAGAGACGCATCCACATAGCTAAGAGAATAATCCCGACGGGTCAAAATGTGTTCGAATATGAAAAAAGGACCCACAGTCTTCTTAGAAGTCGGCTCAGCGTGCTTTCAAAATGACACTCGGTCCTTCGTCCCATAGCTTAGGAGTAGAAAGTTGGCCTAGTTGATAAGTTGCCACAACACTCGAATTAGCCTAAGTCATAGACGTCGCCCGCGTGAATGCTTGATAAAGCATGCACGGTCCCATCGTGTCACGACCCGCACCCGCTTTCCGGATACGAAGCGGGTCCAAGCCCAGTCTACGCCGCAGTGTCGGCGGTAGTACGCTGTCTAAATACAAGTCACGGCAATCTAGAATCACATGGTAACTATATCTCATCCACAGAATAATCGAATCAATCAAGATCAATAAAATGCCAAAGAAAACTGAATAATATAACTGAATATATCCAAGATTCAATGTCACGTCCGGTGGATACAAATCCACTACCAGTAGACGGAAAACAATAGAGAAATACATGAAATGAACCAACTGAGTACAACCTGCTAACCAAGTAACCACGACTGCAAAGCACCGCTACCTGGAGCTAACTCAAACCCTCTCGTCTGCTCCTGTCTCAAACTCGGCTAACCTGAAGAGATCATCAGGTCCTCAGAGGACTAGCAAGATACATAAAAACGAGCCTTTCTAACAGTTTATTATGCATGAAGAAAGATACAGAATAAAGAAGTAGAACTGAGCAATGAATAAACCACGAATCTATACACTGTCTACACATAGATGAACTGCTGAACAAGGACTAGAGAACTCATGTCAAGACGAAAAACAAATCGAATACTCAAACCTTCGTCCCTAGTGTGGACTCGCAGGTTTGAACTACTAATCCTCGTCCCTAGTGTGGACTCGCAGATTAGCATCACCCTCGTCCCTAGTATGGACTCGCAGGCGTAAACCCTATACTACTAACCCTCGTCCCTAGCGTGGACTCGCAGGCTAGCATCTACTACTAACCCTCGTCCCTAGTGTGGACTCGCAGGCTAGCATCTACTACTAACCCTCGTCCCTAGTGTGGACTCGCAGGCTAGCATCACCCTCGTCCCTAGTGTGGACTCGCAGGTGTGGACCAATAACTACTAACCCTCGTCCCTGTCGTGGACTCGCAGGTTAGCTTCAAGGTTCAAGACACGAAGGAAAAAGCAGTTCGGTTCACGACTCACGACACGACTCAATCAAGATTCAAATAGATACATCCCATTAGACACAAAGCTAACTGTGAACACGATCTACATAGCAATGATACAACTATACAAGCAGGATATAAAAGATACATGTCAATAAATATGAGAAAACTGGATAACAATAAAAAGACAGTGCATGTAAATAAAGCTGTGTAGAAAGGCAAGGTATACTTGCCTGTGGTCCTGCACTGCGGATACGATGTCCAGTGCTTTGTCAAGTCTCCAGAACCTATATTACAATTAACTCAAATCAATACATGAATTCAACTACAATGAATCTATCTTTTTCTACTAACTCTAAGCTTCTAGTTTCTTTAGGGTCTGAGTTTCATGATTTCTAATCTTTCCTATAGTCTCTATTCTTAGGCTCTTCTACTAATACTCTATATCTTACTTGTAGTTTATATCTATGTCCTAGTAGGTAGGCTTGGTCGACTTCTGTGGTTTGCCTAACCAAATTCTTAGAGCAACTACTACAGTATTCTGATATGATATCCGCTAACTAAGCCTAAAGCATACGATACCAAAACCCTGAAGGCAAGCTGTCTGCACCTCTTACTAAAGATTGTCTAAGGGGAAATCCCAATATGTCCTTTGGGCTTCATACTCCAGTTCGAAAAATGAGTATCACATGAAACAAATTAATCATTATTTTATCTTCAATCCTGAAGGATGTTCTGCTTCAAAAACTCCATCCCAGTGTAGAATTACTACCTACTACTACCTACAGAACTTCTGCATTGAGCTCCAACACAGCAGCTTGGTGACTTGGTCAAGAATATAAGGAGATCAGATTTCAATTTAATGCAAATAAACTAATAACTGCCTTTAAGATCGATCTCCCCAGATATCATTCAACAATTTAACTCCAAATGTTTCAGTTATGAGTCAATGGATTATGTATAGATGTTTATCAACTATCAAGAGGTTCTGAAACTACTATGCCCCTCTAACAAATACACATAGGTACTTAACAGCTCATATCCTATAACCTAATCTACTACCTTCTGATACCTTCACTTCATGACAACCCGCCATTGTCCAGGCTTAGGGCCAATCAGTGGATGAACAATCCAAAACAGAAAATAGAAGAACCACATGTATACTCTAAGCCTCATATGTAAGGCAGTAAGATACCTGTCTATACCAGTATAGATGTGCATAGCCACTTAGCACCACAGATCATCTGTGTCTCCATATTACTGACACTACCTAATCCATGTATCCCTACTGCAGAGACTCTGACATTCACCTGTACATTAATACTCAAATAGGCTTGCTCCTTTCCAACCTCACAGCCCCAATTTCATATCTGGCTTTCCTTGACCCAATAGTTCCTTAAACACAACTTCTGATACTCAATGCTACTAGCTTCACATGTCCAACTGAATTACTCAAGCTATTCCAGAGCTCATTGAACAAATCAGTGCGCCTATCAGAGTTTTTGCAAATTATATCATCTACATACAGTCCAGATGATAGCCAAACTCAAAACACTGATGATCTGGTCCATCTGGACATGTCCTCTGAATGAAAAGCATATCCAGTACCTTCCACTCGTATGTATCTCTATAGCATCCACATCATCCCTCTTTTAAAAGTTCACATGTAGAAGTAGGATCCCTAACATAAGTCACAGATCTTATTTTATCATATGGGCAAACTGGAAAACACCTCCCACAGCCATAGCAGCATTCTGTGATTACTCCACCCTGGACTTTACTTTATAATACAGAACTCGAAATCAAACATTAACAGATACCTTTCAAAGTGGCATTACTACAGACACATATGGCCTACTGTCCTACTGAACCTGGACACATGAGATTCTCCTCTTGGGTCTGCCTCTCATGTTCCACACTACTGATACATCTGGGTTTCAAGGTATCATCAGCACTCGTACTCGCCTGGGACACGCTTACATGGACTTCCTACCTATAGTGTCTCTTGCTTCTCGTGTAGGTATTTGCTCGTCCTATAAGTTCATTGGTTTTAATTCATGATACTACTTAAGACATGGAATTTCAAAGTCAACTACCTATCTTCCTTCTAGCAGGATCAAGACCCTTAATAATCGAGTATTCATATAACTGGTAACAGGGGTATAGAGTTACCTGTGATGGTGAATTTGAGAACCCTTCCTGGCGATCACCTAAAATTCAGGAGACTCTACGACTTTGTGAGCGCAGGAAATTAGGGTTCGCAGATGATAAAGGTCGGCTACCTGCCCATATATGTGTACTTATATACTAGGGTTTAGGTTTGCATTAATCCTGTGAAGATCGGAAGGAATCTCTTTTGAATTGGATTCCTAAAAGATGAGGGAATAAGGCTCTGAAGGTTCTGCCATAGCAAGAAAACCGAAGGGAATTATAATTGGGCCATTTGCAATCAAGCCCTCCATATAGATTCGGTTTTGCAAAAAGAACCCTCCTGAATTCTGATTTACAAAATATCTATTGCCAAAACATTATATCTCCCTTATGAAAGATCACTAATATATGGTATGAATTAGTTAAAGAGAAAGCTATTTATAAAATAGAAAATTATTATTTTTGAAAAATAAAGTAGCAATAATCAGGACGGGGGTTTACACGTCGTCCAAGGCTTGGCATAGCCTTCGTCTGTCCCGTGGTTTAAGTCGTATTACATGGCTTGTGGCTTAAGTCTAGGCACCCAAGAACTTGATTGTTCAATTCGAATGCATGCACGACACGTTCTCTCGATGCGAAGCTCGACGCAGCCTTTGCTCGTCAAGTCGTTGCACAATTAAGTTAGGCAAAGTTATGTCGGTCGATCTAAATTATTTCTAGCACTGTCCCGCTCTATCTGCGGTTGTCAAGACGCGTAGTCCCTCGAGAACAAGGCTCATCATATAAAGTATGTGACTTGAGCGATAGCGTCGCCTAGAGAACAAGGTCTGTCTAAGGCACGAGCCATGGTTGGTTTAGTGAAAAGTATGCCACGGATAAAGGAAGTCCAGCGACTGGTTGTCGCCGAGATCGGTCCCGCTACTTGGGAGTCTCGATAAGTCTCGGTAAGTGAGCACGCGAGATCGGTCCCGCTACTTGGGTGTAGTGACCCGCTCCGCCCTAGCGGAACGCCGATTCCAAACGGCGTGTGCAACGACTCAAAACGAGCCGTCGACCCGAAGAGTTGCCTCGACCCGATGAAGTATCGATGCAAATCGATGCCAGACTTGCCTTGGCCCGTCAAGATGAATCCAGACTTAGACTTCCAAAGGCGCGCTCGGAGTATCGCTCGGCCAATGCAAACATCGCTAAGGTGGGTGGCTCCGATGAACCCGTCTGTGCTTAGCCTAGACACATAATAATGCGGACACATTCACGAGAATCGCTAGGCGATAACATCTTGCATGCTAATAAATGACTCAACGCACCTAGCTAAGGGAATAATCCCATCTTACATGCTTGTTTAGAACATGGAAAAGAACTCGACAATTATAGAAACGCTCGTACCGCGCTCTACGCTCGTGCTAAGGCACAAGCCCACGTTCATGTCCCTTATACGTTCAAACAATGAAACAATGAATGGTTTACAACAATGAAACGGGAAGGCTATCAACATAGTCGCTCCGAGTAGAGTTTAGCAACATTGAAAGGCTATGGGACCGATGGGTCGCCAAGGCGACTCCCACACTGGGAGTTGCGTAATGCGTGAATGAATGGATCAACAAATGAATGAATGAATGAATGAATGAATACATGAATGAATCGATGAATCAAATGAACAAGTGAAAGAAAGAAAGAAAAGAAAGAATACATGAAAGATAAGACATGGAAGACGCTATCGACAGGTGTGACGGGCACGTGCAACGGGGCTCGCTACCCGCGCTGTACGGACGCCAACCTGGTCGATAACGCATTATGGCTAAGGGTTAGCCTACGGCTCGGAGTTAGCCGCTATGTTAAAATGACAAGATAATACGAAATGGTCGTGGACAAACGGCACGGGCGATGGGGGGGAATACCGTGGCCGTCGTGTGGAAGGATTCTGCGCCACTGGCGTTGGGGGGGAAAACCGTGGCCGGCCTAGGCAGAATCAATACGGGCTTACGGGCTGCTTGGGTGCGGGCTTGGGCACCAAGAGACGTAAGTAGCAGGGTATATTCAAGAGACTTAACGGGGTGTACCAGCCATCACCCTACGCTAAGTTGAGAAATACCACAGGGGAATGTCCTAAATGGCTTGTAAAGCCAGCGACCCATGCATGTAGATTAAGTGGACTATGCTGGTGGCAATCCACGTGCAAGTTCTTGCATTGAAACAAGTAGTCTAAGTTAACTAAATGAAGTGTCTCCTGAACATGCTCGAATTATAACACTCCTGAACATGCCCGAAATGTAACACTCCTGAACATGCCCGAAATGTAACACTCCTGAACATGCTCGAATTATAACACTCCTGAACATGCTTGCAAAGTAACATCCCGAACATGAACATGCTCGAAACGTAACATGCCTGAACATGCTTGAAATATACCACCCTGAACATGCTTGAAATGTGCCTCCTGAACATGCTCGAAACGTAACACTAGAACATGCCCACGACGTGTTAGAACCCGAGACATGGACTCGCCAGTTACATTGAATGTTTACATAAATCACGTCATGTTACTTCATGTTAATGTTGACTAACTTGGTTTACTTTGGACAGGGAAGGCCGGATGGTAAGTATGGGTAAGTCGTGCATGCATTTTCCATGCGACACTTGAAATCAGCAACACGAGATAGGTCATGATATGTGCCATGAAATTGACCCTAAGGCAAGATTAGAAAGACAATGAATGATAGTCGGTGCACGAAAGTAAATGCAACGTGTTTGGTAATGATAGCATTGTGGGCGAGCTAGCCTCCCCACCAGTGCATAACAATGTACTGATAACCCCACAGTCTGCTTGCAGGAAGCAGGAGACGCCGGTTGGTGCAGATCTTCCATCGAACGTGTTAAGGCGCGGAGCCAACTCCGGGGCCTTGTGACGTTGCAGAAGCTGAAGCACCCTATACAGGACATAATGTATCGGAACATCGCCATGTATCATTCCATCTTGTAAGCCACTTGGCACGTCTTTTATGTTTCAGAGAGAGAGCTTGAGCGATTTGTAATATCGGCCTAGCGCCGCTTGTAAACTTCTTGAAATTCAATAAAGAGATTTGGATTTGCTTCTACTTGTGTTCATTTTTACTTTCGCTGCAAAATGGGGACACTCTGTGCGACTCTGTAGCCTAGACTCAAATCGGCCGTTTCTGGACTTGGCCTTGCACGGGCGCAACCTAGGCCCGTGCGGCATCACGCCTTAGCGAGGACGATCGCTCCTACGGGAGCGGGGCGTGACAGATTGGTATCAGAGCACGGCTTTACGTCCTTGGACTTCATTTCGATTATCTCAGTTTTGAAAGCTCGATTGGAAGAAAAGAAGTGTACGCTCTCTCTCCTTGTGCCTTGGGATGTTCCATACAATAAGTCTAATATTTTTAAAAGCTCGTACAAGTACTCGGTTGAACGGGATCAATAGGCGAAGGCCTTTGTGCCGAACCACGACGGACTTGAGTTGGAAGGAACCGATGCTAAAAAGTTAGCAAATGCAAGGCGTGCTTGAATAAGCTTATGCTGACGATAGCAAACGAGTACACGAGACCGAAGTATAGTTCGAACGGGATGGTCATGCACGCAGCCTTTTGGCTAAGTAGTGCGGAGTATCGCGCACCTAGACCCTTTGGTGCAAACGAGTTGCGAACGAGAATGAGTGAGCGTGCAAACTTGAATGTAGTCCATACGGGATGGTTAAGCGGTACAACTTAGTCCGCGTGTCGTGCACCTCGACTCTTGGGTGCAATCGGGTTGCGAGCGATGTCAATGTATCGCTCGATCGAGAACGGAGATACACTTTGAGTGTATATCGATAGGAATGCTATCGAGTTAACGCTTAGGCACACCCGAAGGATTGACTTGGATTTTGAGGATTAGTGCAAACGACTTAGTACGTCGAGGCGACGTGAGCGATTACGTTAGAGATTCGTCGAACGAATCTGAAGGATGTCTTAGCGCATGACGCGAACATGATTGAGGACTAGATCGTATGGCTTGAATCCGAGTGGTGTATTTGGTAGGTTCGGAGAAGAACAAGAATGAATGTCGATGACTAGTCGAGTGGCTCGAACCCTGAGTGGTGTATGGACGTCATAGAAATTGTTCGAGCGAGACTAAAGGATTTACGGATCGTACGAGTACATCGGCGAGGCGATGCGATCGCGCAAAGCCTTAGAGCGTGTCACGCTTAGTTTATTGTGACTTCGAATGTCCCGAACGAGATGTCGATCAGACAACTTGTGAATAGGCAACGCATGTTAGAAAACGATTCGGAACGATGAATGGAAATAAATGGTCTTGATCGAGGAAACTTAGAGCATCGCACGTACGATTTCGGATTGATACAAATGAAATGTGACTTGAATCTTGAACAACGATCTTGAAACGAGCTCGAGGAATAGCAGATGAACTTGATCTTGAATATTAAATGAAATGGTGGAATATCCAACTCGGACAACGGCATCGTCGCATGACTCGAAATTGGTTGCAAAGGAAGATCGTCAGGTTACGCATATCGTCGATGGTATTGAGGCGTATCAAAGATCGATATGCGATAACTCGGGGGTACTCTGATTCGGCGAATGACGATCATGCAAATGTCATTGTTCCGTTGGATGCTATACTCGGGATATTAAAATGCGTCGAGGAAAATATCGACGTGGCTCGAGGATTTTCTGGTTGAATGAAGGACGGTCGGACTGTCGAATAGAGATCGCAGCTTGGATAAAAATGAAGTGTTTAGATTTCTTCGACGAAAACCCCAACGTCGACATTCTTGTCTTATGCGAGTACAACTCCAGCCTCGCACATGCGTCGCGCCGATTAGGGCGATCACTCCGCGTGAGCGCTGGTATGGTGATTCATACAGCGGGGGTGATCGAACTTGCACGGCGTGACAATTTGATTGTTTCGACTTGTGGTTTGACGCGAAGGTGACTTGAGAACGATTTGGTGTGCTTGTCGGTTGAATTTGAGGATTGAGTAGGTCCAATCCGCGTATCGAGAATAAGTTAGTCTAAACTCAAACAAGAATTCGCCCCGATGAGAATGATTATTCCGCGGGAGCGTTGCATGGTGATTCATGAACCACCGTGGATAATCGGACTCGCGTGAGATTGGGGCGCAACGTATTGTCGAGCTAGACGACCTCGTGATCGAATACACGTATTGGTTAGAATTGGTAAACTGAATGGATTCGAATTCGTTGCGCTGTGCAACGAATGTCTTGATGCGAAATAGGCGATCATGCTCGATGTTTAGAAATCAGAGTGACGCGAGCTTGGGTAGAAAATTCCGTACTATCGACTTTGGTTTGACCCTAGGATTGGGGTCAGTGTTGGCATTATTGTTGGGGAACTATGATTCCAATCCTGACATTGACTTAGCCTCGCAAAGATTGGCCTAGCGGTTAGGCGAAATGCCCCTGTTGTAAGAGTTATCAATCGAAGAATTGATCTTGAGGATTGGTATGAATGGATAGTATGAATCGCGAATGTAGGAAACCCTGCTCACGAGACTCGACTGACATGCATATATTTCAGGGACGCCTGAGTATGTGCACGATGCGACTCGAGTGAGAATGACAAATTCTCAATCATACGGCTTGGCTAAATGCATGTATTTTGGGGACGCTTGGAATGCGTGCACGATCCAGCCCAGTGATACGTTGAGTTCTAGCACGACTTGGGGAGTGAACGAGTATCACGAACGTGAAATTGTGCTAGTAAAAGTTGGTACAACGAATTGAACCGTTGATAGAAAGTTATGCTCGATGATAGTGCAATACGTAGTCTTGAATTGGACGAGAATTTCTTAGACTTGGTCGACCCCGCTAAGAAAAAATCATACTGATTTCATGGACGAGAACGCTTGAGAAGCGAATCGAGTCATCTCGATGACCGAGATGAACGAAAGTGAATTTGCCTTAGCCTACGACCCTCGCCTTTGACGAATTATAACGTGCCCCATACGGCCATTCCAGTCTCATGACACGACAAAATAGAAACCAATACGAAGAATGCTTGAATTGAATAAGTAACAACAAGTCTAAAATGAACGAGAAGTAATTCGATAAAATCGACCAAACGTATGCGACACGGAACTTAGAAAGAAATCGAGTACGGTTCGATGCCATCGAACGATAAAGCCATTCGATAGGAAATTGCCTAAGATGTGTACACGATCCGAGTTAAGAAACGGTAGGATGACCTGCACTCAAGAAGTCTCGAGGACGAGACTTGTTTTGAGTGGTGTATTATGTAGTGACCCGCTCCGCCCTAGCGGAACGCCGATTCCAAACGGCGTGTGCAACGACTCAAAACGAGCCGTCGACCCGAAGAGTTGCCTCGACCCGATGAAGTATCGATACAAATCGATGCCAGACTTGCCTTGGCCCATCAAGATGAATCCAGACTTAGACTTCCAAAGGCGCGCTCGGAGTATCGCTCGGCCAATGCAAACATCGCTAAGGTGGGTGGCTCCGATGAACCCGTCTGTGCTTAGCCTAGACACATAACAATGTGGACACATTCACGAGAATCGCTAGGCGATAACATCTTGTATGCTAATAAATGACTCAACGCACCTAGCTAAGGGAATAATCCCATCTTACATGCTTGTTTAGAACATGGAAAAGAACTCGACAATTATAGAAACGCTCGCACCGTGCTCTACGCTCGTGCTAAGGCACAAGCCCACGTTCATGTCCCTTATACGTTCAAACAATGAAACAATGAATGGTTTACAACAATGAAACGGGAAGGCTATCAACATAGTCGCTCCGAGTAGAGTTTAGCAACATTGAAAGGCTATGGGACCGATGGGTCGCCAAGGCGACTCCCACACTGGGAGTTGCGTAATGCGTGAATGAATGGATCAACAAATGAATGAATGAATGAATGAATGAATACATGAATGAATCGATGAATCAAATGAACAAGTGAAAGAAAGAAAGAAAAGAAAGAATACATGAAAGATAAGACATGGAAGACGCTATCGACAGGTGTGACGGGCACGTGCAACGGGGCTCGCTACCCGCGCTGTACGGACGCCAACCTGGTCGATAATGCATTATGGCTAAGGGTTAGCCTACGGCTCGGAGTTAGCCGCTATGTTAAAATGACAAGACAATACGAAATGGTCGTGGACAAACGGCACGGGCGATGGGGGGGAATACCGTGGCCGTCGTGTGGAAGGATTCTGCGGCACGGGCGTTGGGGGGGAAAATCGTGGCCGGCCTAGGCAGAATCAATACGGGCTTACGGGCTGCTTGGGTGCGGGCTTGGGCACCAAGAGACGTAAGTAGCAGGGTATATTCAAGAGACTTAACGGGGTGTACCAGCCATCACCCTACGCTAAGTTGAGAAATACCACAGGGGAATGTCCTAAATGGCTTGTAAAGCCAGCGACCCATGCATGTAGATTAAGTGGACTATGCTGGTGGCAATCCACGTGCAAGTTCTTGCATTGAAACAAGTAGTCTAAGTTAACTAAATGAAGTATCTCCTGAACATGCTCGAATTATAACACTCCTGAACATGCCCGAAATGTAACACTCCTGAACATGCCCGAAATGTAACACTCCTGAACATGCTCGAATTATAACACTCCTGAACATGCTTGCAAAGTAACATCCCGAACATAAACATGCTCGAAACGTAACATGCCTGAACATGCTTGAAATATACCACCCTGAACATGCTTGAAATGTGCCTCCTGAACATGCTCGAAACGTAACACTAGAACATGCCCACGACGTGTTATAACCCGAGACATGGACTCGCCCGTTACATTGAATGTTTACATAAATCACGTCATGTTACTTCATGTTAATGTTGACTAACTTGGTTTACTTTGGACAGGAAAGGCCGGATGGTAAGTATGGGTAAGTCGTGCATGCATTTTCCATGCGACACTTGAAATCAGCAACACGAGATAGGTCATGATATGTGCCATGAAATTGACCCTAAGGCAAGATTAGAAAGACAATGAATGATAGTCGGTGCACGAAAGTAAATGCAACGTGTTTGGTAATGATAGCATTGTGGGCGAGCTAGCCTCCCCACCAGTGCATAACAATGTACTGATAACCCCACAGTCTGCTTGCAGGAAGCAGGAGACGCCGGCTGGTGCAGATCTTCCATCGAACGTGTTAAGGCGCGGAGCCAACTCCGGGGCCTTGTGACGTTGCAGAAGCTGAAGCACCCTATACAGGACATAATGTATCGAAACATCGCCATGTATCATTCCATCTTGTAAGCCACTTGGCACGCCTTTTATGTTTCAGAGAGAGAGCTTGAGCGATTTGTAATATCGGCCTAGCGCCGCTTGTAAACTTCTTGAAATTCAATAAAGAGATTTGGATTTGCTTCTACTTGTGTTCATTTTTACTTCCGCTGCAAAATGGGGACACTCTGTGCGACTCTGTGGCCTAGACTCAAATCGGCCGTTTCTGGACTTGGCCTTGCACGGGCGCAACCTAGGCCCGTGCGGCATCACGCCTTAGCGAGGACGATCGCTCCTACGGGAGCGGGGCATGACAGATTGGTATCAGAGCACGGCTTTACGTCCTTGGACTTCATTTCGATTATCTCAGTTTTGAAAGCTCGATTGGAAGAAAAGAAGTGTACGCTCTCTCTCCTTGTGCCTTGGGATGTTCCATACAATAAGTCTAATATTTTCAAAAGCTCGTACAAGTACTCGGTTGAACGGGATCAATAGGCGAAGGCCTTTGTGCCGAACCACGACGGACTTGAGTTGGAAGGAACCGATGCTAAAAAGTTAGCAAACGCAAGGCGTGCTTGAATAAGCTTATGCTGACGATAGCAAACGAGTACACGAGACCGAAGTATAGTTCGAACGGGATGGTCATGCACGCAGCCTTTTGGCTAAGTAGTGCGGAGTATCGTGCACCTAGACCCTTTGGTGCAAACGAGTTGCGAACGAGAATGAGTGAGCGTGCAAACTTGAATGTAGTCCGTACGGGATGGTTAAGTGGTACAACTTAGTCCGCGTGTCGCGCACCTCGACTCTTGGGTGCAATCGGGTTGCGAGCGATGTCAATCGTATGGCCTTCATCGACGGTACGACTCAATTGAAGTGAACCGTTACAATATAGGCTGTGGGTCATTCAGTGGAAGCTCGTACATCGCTACGCGAATGGTTACCGTATGTAAAAGATCCAGGATAGCTTGACATTGCTAGTGACCACTCATATAGATGTGTCGACAAGAGCGGCTATCCGCGTGTATGCCTTTGGATTGCGTCGAGTACTAGCAGGTTACGAGTCGGGTTATCGAGTTATGCTTATTGCAAGCACTAACCTTGAGTCGGCACGAGTTAGGTGTGCACGGTTGCATCACCATTCTGGAGCCTAAGCGTTGGCTATAGCAAGGACACGTGCTTCGGCTTGAATGTGGCGTCATCTCAAGTTAAGTTAGGAAGGGCCGTAAGGCAAGTTGGTTAAGTCGGGTTGATCCTTGGGAGACACGACCTCGGTCTTAGGCACGATCATCTCTATCGGAACGACCAGTACGAGTCGTCCCCTTGACGTCGTTGGCAGGAGAATGGTCGAGAAGCACATAGAACAAGTAAAGGTCTTGGCACGGCCGAGTTGCATAAGTTTCTACTCGGCGAGGCACTGCCTCGAATATATGAAAGTCACGAATAGAGTATAGCACGACCCTGTTGTTGCGTTGCCAAGTATAGGCCAAGAAGTATTTGTCCTAAAATTGATCCTAAGACAAGACTAGCAAGACAATAAAAAAGGGATTAAGTTGCACAAAGTAAAATGAACGTGTCGATTTTGTATGGGTGGGCGAGGAGCTCACTCCACCAGTACAGTTGAGTACTGACTCCCATACAGTTTTCATGTGAAGGCACAGGTAGAAGCTCGTGGCGCGGAGCCCCCTTGGATGCGTCGAGGCACGGAGTTCCTTGGCGATTCGAAGCATACGGCCGCGTGGAGTCAAGACATACGAACATAATGTATGGACATCGCCATCCTGCAGAATCTGTCATTCATCGCCTTGAAGCATTGTATCGAGAGATGAGAGAGAGCAGAGTGACTTGTAAAATGAGAAAAAAGTGAGCTTGAGAGACTTGTAATCAGGGCATTACGCCGATTGTAATCTCAATGTTCAATATCAATAAATAGAACTTTTAAATAACTTATGTGTTGTTTCTAAATTTCTGCTGCTTGATTCAATATTTCTGCTTGGAACTTCTGTGCGACGACCCTGTCGCAGCCGATGTAATCGACCGTTATGAAACTGCCTTGCACAAGCGCAATTTAGGCTTGTGCGGCATCACGCCTTAGCGAGGACGATCGCTCCTATGTGAGCGGGGCGTGACAGGGGCGGCGGGGGCCGGTGGTGGTGGGGGTGGGGGTCGCTGGGTGGGGGGGTTATTTCGGGTCGGAGCGGCGGGGTACGGCGGGTTTCCGGTCGGCGGTGGAGATAGCGGTCGGCGGTGGTGGGGGTGGGGGTGGGGATCGCGGTGGTGGGGATGGCGGTGGTGGGGGTGGGGGTTGGGGGCCGGTGGTGGTGGGGGTGGGGGTGTGGGTGGGGTCGCTGGGGGGAGGGGGGTTTCGGGTCGGGGTAGAAGGGGAAGGGGAGGGGGGTTTCGGGTCGGGGTAGAAGGGGGAGGCGAGGGCCGGTTGGGGTGGGGGTCGCTGGAGGGGGAGGGTTCGGGTCGAGGCGGCGGGGGGGGCGACGGGGGCCAGTGGTGGTGGGGGGGTCGCTGAGGGGTGGGGGGGTTCGGGTCGGGGCGGCGGGGGACGACGAGGGTCGGTGGTGGTAGGGGTGGGGGTCGCTTGGGGGGGCTGTTTCGGGTCGGGGCGGCGGGGGGCGGCGGGTTTCGGGTCGACGGTGGTGGGGATGGAGGTCGGCGATGGTGGGGGTGGGGGTTGTGGTGGGGGTGGGGGTCGCGGTGTTGGGGATGGCGGTCGGCTGTGGTGGAGGTGGGGGTTGGGGGCCAGGGCCGGTAGTAGCACACACATACACACACCGAAATCCCTTAGTATAAAAATAGTATATATATATATATATATATATATATATATATATATATATAAACTTAGTATCAAGGTTCAAAGTATTGGCATCGGAATCGGTATCGGACTATTCCTATGAGTATTGGTATCGGCGATATCGGTAGTATCATCGGTTTTGGATCGGAGTATCGTAGAAGGATATATATATATATATATATGTATATATATATATATATATATATATATATGTATATATATATATATATATGTATATATATATATATATAGTAGCTAGGTAAGTGTTGAAAAATAAATTTACTTATTCCAAGTCTTTTGGACCTATCAGAGTTATATATATTTTCGAAAATCTAGTATAATGCTGATTACCTCAAAAGGCTTGCATAAGTAAGAGTGTATAGAGTGTATATCGTAGGCGGAATCGGTATCACCATGAATCTCATGGCTTCTTCTACCAGAGCATGATATAAAACCAAACGTGTGAAGCAGAGCATCACATTCTCAATATTAGAAGAAAAAATTTACGATGGGTGGTAGGGCGACCCAGAATCCTTGTGATAGGTCCCGTTCCCGATCAGAAATATAGTGAAATCATCTTTCCCATTCTTTCTCCCGACCCCACTATGAAGAAAGACGTTCACTTATTAAAATATTGAATGAGAAGCAGGAAAGTAGAGGGGGGTCAGAGAGGGGGCCTTCTTAAGAAGCAGGGAAGTAGAGCGACAAAGTAGAGGGGGGTAGGTATCGGTATCGATATCGAACTATTTCTATGAGTATCGGTATTGATCGTTTAGGCGGCGTCTAGGCGGTGTCTAGGCGGTATACGGACTCTCTCCGCTGCACACCCGCCTACCGCCGTTTAGAACCTTGCCGATACTGTGAACCTTGGTATAGAGTGAGTATCCTAGAAGGATATATATATATAAGATATCTTAGTAGTAGCTAGAAAAGTGTTAAAAATTAAATTTACTTATGCCAAGTCTGCTGAGGAGGTAGTGCCACCTCCTGCTGCTGAGTCGGTAGTGGTACCTACTGCTGAGGAGGTAGTGCCACCTCCTGCTGCTGAGTCGGTAGTGATTCCTAAAGCCGAGAAAGATGTGAAGGAGGAGGTGGCACCAGAGGGCAGTTGCACCGGGAGTTCCAGTCATCAATCTCCTCTGGATATTGATCTTGCTGGCGTGGATCCTACTTATGCTCAGTGGCTGAGGAGGGAGATCTCTTTGTGCGTACGTAGAGGACAATATATATATATATATATATATATATATATATATATATATATATATATATATATATATATATATATATATATATATATATATATATATATATATCTTGCTGGAAATATATATATATATATATATCTTGCTGGCGTGGATCCTACTTATGCGCAGTGGCTGAGGAGGGAGATCTCTCTGCGCGTACGTAGAGGACAATATATATATATATATATATATATATATATATATATATATATATATATAATTTTGACTGGATTTGTTTCCGATAGACTTATTTCTGGGTTCTACTTGGATGGTTTTACAACTCTTGATATTTTTTTATTTTCTAGACATGGTTATTTTATAGACTTGGATGTTTTTGGATGCTATTACCTGGACTTTTATTATATAGAAATTCAACGGAGGGTTGCTCCGGGTCTCATTGATGTATGTTGGTTTGTGTGATATATTTATGATAGATATTTGTATATTGATGTGTGATGTGTATTGGTTTGTTGGTTCATTGATGTATGTTGGTTTGTGTGATGTATTTGTGATAGATATTTGTATATTGGTGTGTGATGTATATTGGTTTGTTGGTTTGTGTGAGGTGTGATGCATATTGTGATATTTCGATGTTTCAGATGTTGTACGAACATGGAATGTTGTGTTTTATATAAAAAAATTCAAAAAAATTTCAGTTAGCGACGGACTTGCGACTAACGAGCGACGGAAGGTGACGGCTGAGCGACGGAATATTCCGTCGCTAACTGGAAAATTTTCAGTTTACGACGGATGTCGTCGGATTAGCGACGGATTATCCGTCGACAAGGTTCTAAAAATATAAAGATTTCCAAAACCTAAGCGACGGATATTCCGTCGCTAAACCGTCATTCTTATGTCGAGTATTAGCGACGGCTAGCGACGAATTGGCCACAGATTTTGCATATCAGAAACTCTCTGATACGCAGTTACCGACATATTACCAACGGACCTGTCCGTCACTAAAAAGTAGTATCAAAAACTTTTCGATAATTGATTTGACGGAAATCCGTCGGCTAGCCATCGCTAAATGTACGATCCTTGATGACGACAATCCGTCGCTAAGCAGTCGAATGACGACAACTTAGCGACGGACTTTGTTTAGCGACGGGCTATTTTTTGACGGATTTTTTCAGCCAAATTTCGTCGGTTTGCCGTCGCTAAGTCGATTTACCGACGGATTAGCGACGAATATGGCCGTCGCTAATTCGATGTATTTTAGTAGTGATTGCGATCGTCGCATTTATATTTTAGATCTTGAGCTAGTCCCAATGGAGGTCAAGATCGCTTTTCTTTATGGTGAGCTGGACAAGTAGGTCTATATGGATCAGGTCATTGGTTTTGAGGCCTAGTAACTTGAGTGCAAAGTGTGCAAGATAAATAAGGGAAGACTTGGGAGAAGAAAGCTCATGTGAAAGAACCACACTATGGGGAAAAGACGAGCAAGATGAAGTATATAGGCGGGAGATATCTTGATGAGATGAATAGACATTTCGTCATGAGTAGACATAATTTATCTCCCCTAAGTCTCTCACATTTAAGAAAAAAATGGATTTATTTGATAGTATACTTATATGTGGTCTTAGTATTTGGATGCTTTGGTTTTAATAAATTAATTTGATAGATCTTGGTTTTGCTATGGAACAATAATTCTAAGATGTTAATGAAAGCAACTTGGAAAATTTTTTAGAACCTATAAGAGGGAAATGTTGTTGTGTTCTTCGTAATTCTTGATCGTCCTTCACCTCATTCTGTATAAAATATGGAATTTGAGAATACAACTGTTTGTTTGATTTATGAAGTCTATAAAAAAAGAGATAAATAAAGATATGGAAGTTATGCTTTGTCCTAAAGAAAGAATTGATAAATTATAGAAATAAGATTAATATGATTACAAATGATGGTTTAATAAGAATTTTTTCTTTACTTGATTAAATGGTAGAAAGAATTCTTGTATATAATATTATTTCTTTCTGTGATGTTGTAACTAAGCCTAAACATTTGTGTGTGGAAGAATATTGTTTGGAAAGAAACTATTATTATGAGATAAAACAATAATTGAGATGAGACTCTAAGTTACATATCATAAGAAAACAAAGAAGGAAGAATAAAGAAAAGAGTTATTTGGCATATAGTTATGACATTTTTGTACTCTTGCATTTTTACTCGATAGTATATTTGATACATGTCGTATATCATGCATTGGTCATGAACAACTTGCACACGTGTTAAGTTTCTTGAGCATTTTTGCAGCACGAGACGTATTGACCTAGGAGAAATAATTAGCTAGATTTATAGATCTTCGAAGGATGAAGTTGTCATAGGGGTATCCATAACTCTACAGTTGGCTTTGTTGTCCCGACTAAAAGAGTTTCGCTAGACATCATCCTTAACACTTGCATGTTAAAGGCTATGTCTAATTATAGGAAGTCACTCATGGACTATCATGAAGGTATGTTGCATGTTAAGAAGAATGGTTTTGCAGACTCTAACCAATTATTGCAGGGACGGATTGTGGTACTTGTAAACTATAAGATCTAACATTTATTTTGTAGAGACAAGGATTATTAAATTCTATAGTACGCAAATTGTTGTTCTAATCTCTTGTTTTACAGGGACGAGTTCCAATACTCAGGGACAAGTTCCAATACTTAATCCTATATGTTGCTTTCATGCTGTACTTGTTGTCCCGAGCGATGTCCATAAATATAAATGTTAGAAGAGAAAGAAAAGAGCATTAAATGCATTAGTTTGGTAATGTAGAAGTGAATGCCAAAAAGTATAGTTTTATTGCTAGTAGAATGATTTTTAATGGTTTTCTAAATTGGGATGACAGAATGCTACTTAATTGGCTAATTATTGACATGGAATGGAAATATATACAAGATAGAAAGAGAACTTGATAATAAAAAAATATATTTTTTATCCACATGATTATCTTGTGTTCGCTTTTAGGGGTGCAGTTTTTCTACTCACCAGCATATTCTAATTGTGAGATTCGACTCATTGTATCGATTCATAATACGCGAGTATGTATCATATATTATATATTTCTCGGTTTATTAGATTCTTCCTAATATCATGCCATGATTGTATTGTTGGATTTTCTTGTTTTATGTTTTGAGAAAACACTTAGTGGCTTATGGACATATTAGATGTTTATGTTTGTGAAAACCATATGTATTACCAGTCTATCAGAGAATTGTAGAATACTTATTGGTATTGTCGTAGACTCATGCTAGGATCTGTGCTTAGAACGAAAAATTCAAATTTTTTTCGAAGTAGGAATTTGTCCATCAGACCGGTATACCGCAGTGTACTGTTGGTATACAGTCTAGGGATAGCTTGTCCAGTGAATAGAAACCGATGTACCCTATTATCCATTAGTTTCTTGGTTTTCTTTATGAATGGAAAAGATTAGTAAATTTGAGTTGTAGATTGTTGATGTGACAGATCCAATGACCGTGATTAATTTTTTCCTTCTATATATACCCTTCCTTCTCCCTCTCCTCTCTTTTGCTTTCTGTCTCTTCACTTCTTCTTCTCTCTTCATTTTCTCTCCATTTCGCTTGAGCTTGATCTTGGATTTGGATCTTGGTCTTAAGGCCTAAAAGTGTGATTTTTGAATTTCTCTTAGTGGTGGAGTAGAAGTATAGGTTGTGAGCTTAATCTAGGCAAGTACATCTTGCCAAACACTTGAACAATATTAGTTTTCTTATCATTTCTTTTCCTATGGTTTACATGCTTAGTTTTACCCAAAACATATTTGTAGAGTATGGTTATCATTATGAATCTTGTGTAAGCACCCTAGAAGGGGGTGAATATGGTCAAACTAACTAATCAAGCAGTAAACGATTGCTAATAGGCAATTTAAACATTAAAAGTGCAAGAGAAGAAGCAACAACAATATCAACATCCGATGTATCCTGGTATCATCCCGAGTAGCACTTGAGTTCCGGAACGCTCTCCTGCTTTAATCCACTATTATCGCAAATAGTACAATGTGAGTTTTTATCCGAAAGCTCACCAACTTCTTATACGAGAGCTTTTATCCGAAGGCCTCTCGACTTAAATACAAGATATTTGATCCGAAAACTCTCCAACTTCACGAGAGCTTTTATCCAAAGACTCTCCAACTTCAATCTTTCACAAAAAAGTTTTGATCTGCTTACAACAGGATGAAGATCTCACTTTTACAACTCAAGAACACTCTAACATAATTTGTGGATAGGCAAGTGAAAGTTTTGGTGGAGTGTTTGTGGATAAGCTTTCATATGTTAGAAATTTTTAGGCTAAAAGCATTAATCTCGAATGAAGGGGGTCAAGCCTATTTATAACCAAAGCAATGGAAAGCGCAATAATGTAACTTTCAGCTGGCTGACGGATGATCCGTCGAATTTTTGTGGTAGTCCACCGGATCATCCGCCTACATATTGCAATGGCTATCAACGATGGGACATGATCCGATCGTTGGATTCCAAATAGTAACAAAATAAATTTTTCGTCAGATTTCTGCGGACGTCCGTCGGATAATCCAAAAGATCACATAAGCTTTATGTGGTCCATTCGGATTATTCTTCTGATTTTCGCGAAGACCCGTCGAATCATCCGTCTGTCTGTCCAAACGTGATCTAGGATTGTTGTCTACCCTACCTTTCTATTTGCTATCCATTTCTTGTGTTTACAATTATTCCTAAGACTCATTACATACTCCAGGTATACTTTAGCAGGTGCAGGCTTTTTCAGAGTCTTAAAATGATGATGACATGGCTTGGCTTCTTCACTTGATAGATGATGGCTTGTTCCCTTGATGGCAGCTGTCCAAAGATATTCATATTGTGAAATCTGAATACCCTTTGGAGGGCTTCACCCCCGAACCCCTACTGGGGGCGCTGCCCCCTCGACCCCCGTCCGTTGACCGGGCATCGGAACCCTCGAGTGCATGGCTACAGAGATGTCGTCAGGTGGTTCAGAGAAATCTTGTGGAATGTCGTCGTCTTTGGCTCATCATGATTTCTTCATTACATATGTCCATGTTGATCTGTCTTATTGCTTTTCTGCATGTACATGTTAGACGAACAGAGCAATATACATAGTAGCAATATGATAAGTTTAATGCTCATTAGGACTATGTTAAGTTTAAGTATCAATACTAGTAATAGCATAAATATTAGTGATATTATAATATTAAACTTAATCGAATAACCATACTCAAAAACATAATTGGTTTTCTGAAATTTTCTTTTTTGAACCGTTGTAAATGTATAAACTATATATAACGTTTCTATATCAAACTTGTTATAATAGGCCTAAAACTTCTCAAAACCGTCATATTAAGATCGGTTTCTAAAATTTTATAACTCATCCATATAAACCGTTATAATAAAATATTTGCAACCGTTATAAGAAGGTATTGTTCTCATCTACATAAAGTTTTGAGTCATTTCGGGTGGAATCAAACGAGAAATTTATTTTAAAGCGCTAGTAATTAGACTTTACACATGATAGAAACGATTATGCAAACAATAGTTTTAAGGTACTAAAATGTAAAAAACAGCTTCTCTTTCGTTCTGTTTGCTTTAGCTTTAACTTCAGGTGGAATGTACTATTACTATGTTAAATTTCATGAGGAAAACGAGGCTTGGAGCCTTCGAGTAAAGAAATTTGATAAGAAAGTGTGCTTTTGGGCTCAGAGAAACTGGAAGATTGCCTACCACTAACTACTACTCTACTATGCACAGATCCCATACATTACATACAAATGTAGTAGCTGACTCATTGCATATTAGTTGCTTGCTTAGGCCACAGCGAAATCAAAACATTGAAAAAAAACTCCTTTTTTTTGTATTTAGATGCCAAAAAATAAAGCATGAGAAAAAAAAATAAGAAAGAAAAATGGTTATCCTACCCACCCAAAGTATTCTTTTTCTACCCTAAAATTATTGGGGTAGTGATTATGAGCTTATTTTAAATACCGGTTATGAGCACTAATGAGGAATTCTACTTTGGACGGTTTTACCGTTAAACTAATCTAACTTATGCTTGATAATTAATTAACGAACGGTTCTAAAAGTTTTTAAAAATATTAAAATTACTTATATGCCTATATATAAACAAAAAATTTCTCGAATAAAGATGATATTATTGTCCTCCCAAACAATGTCTTATACTCGCATATTACTTGCGAACATAAAATAGTTTGATAACTAGTAAATCATTGATATTGAGAGCAAAACATTTAATATCATATCAATGGACCGTATAATATAGAAAAATTCTATTTTGGAGGAAATATCTGTCAGATGGAATCTCAAAAAAAACAAAGATAGGAAGAAATATGGTAGGGCATTAATTAATAGTTATAACATATGTTTTCTGATAAAAATATAAATGAAAGAAAAAAAATAGAAATCCTCGTAACACTCCTATTTGGGGTGTTTAGAAACACCCAAATTATATTGCATTGAAACCAATAACTTAAAATAATTGAATAATTCTATAGAGACACACTTTTATTGACATACTTTATTGACACACTTATGTGGCAGATGATTTGGCATTCCATGTCACCCGAATTAATTGACAGCTTATTAATTTATTTTTTGGTATGTCCAATTTTGTATGTATGGAAGGTTTCCAATCTTTGGCATGTGTTACAATTTTGCATGACCAATTAATAGACACACTTATTATCTTTTTTTTTTTTTTTTGCTCATCTCCATTTCCTTCTTCTACTCATCTCCATTTTAAAACTTTGTACAAATTTATTTTACTTTCGTTGGAGCATACTCATGAAGTTGACGAGGGTGGATTGCTTGGATTCTATACATGCAAGAAGATTGAATCTTTTGCATGGATTGTGAACTAATTAATTTGACATGGACAATTTTGGCAAGTGAATAATTAATTGGCCATGCAAAATTGTAACACATGTCAAATATTGGAAACCTTCCTTACATACAAAATTGGACATACCAAAAAATAATTAATAAGTCCTCAATTAATTCGGGTGACATGGAATGCCAAATCACCTGTCACATAAGTGTGTCAACAAAGTATGTCAATAAAAGTGTGTCTCTATAGAATTACTCAAAATAATTACCAAGCAGAAATATATTTTTTAAACACTTCATATACCGGTTGGAAAAAAAAATCCAAAACCAGTAAAAATATCATTACCATGCAAAAATTATGGATTTACTTTTTCTTCCAATTATTCTGGTCTTTTCAAACTCGAATTTGTTTTTTAACAAAAAAATATAATTTCTCAAAAAAAAAATGATTTTGAAGCCGATAGATGATTTAGATGGGAAAGGAATTTAGAAGAAGATTTTTTTTTTCTTTTTTCTTTTTTTTTTTTGTGCGAGCTCAGTTAAATCGTGTCTTTTCGCACCCGATTTTTAGTCGATCGTCATGTCGCTTCGGACTCTTCGTGCGGATCCTGTCCGCACTACCTTTTTTATCATTGCTCTGCACGTACGTCCCGCGCACTCCGCGCGCTCCAGAGCCTCACGGGACGGCCGACGTCTTTCGACGCCAGCAACTCAACGCATCGCTTAGCCCACGACGCCGAAGGGGCGGTCCAGACAGCCGGTTCCGCCCAGCCACCCGTTCTATGTGCACGACGTCCTTACGACGTCTTCCCGACGCCCATTGGGCGCCGCACGACGGGCAGCGTGGTCAACCGTCGTTTATATCCGTGGTAGAATGGTGCCGGTCCTCGACCGTCCGCGCGACGCCCTAGCCGATGACATTTCATGCACGGGACGTCCCATTCTATTCCACGCTAGCTCAGATCGTGGCCATTTTTCGTCAGTCCTCTAACATTGTGGATGTCCTGCATCGTACAGGTCAGGCTCATCATCGCTCTAGAAGAAAAAGAAATATAAGTTACACATGGAAGAAGGGAGTTAGCAAACCGATAGATGATTTAGATGGGATGTGATTGTCAATGTCGATTACCAACAAATCGGGGCAGGCTGTGTATATATATATTTATACACACACAAGTATTTAAGGTCAGATGAAATGTGGCCATCAAGTAGCTAGCTTCTCTCTATCAAGGATTACAACCGTTCATTTCATGGTGCCTCTCTAAACAAGAAATCAATAAGTTCGGTGACTACAACATTAAAGCTAACACTTCTAATTTACACTGTGTTTGGAAACATTTATGGGAAGGGAGAGAAAAATTTGAGAGAAAAAAAAATGGAGGAGAGTAAAATAAAAGTAAAGTTAATTTTTTCTTCCTTCGTTTGGATGGACAAAAATAGAAAAAGAAAAAGTTTAAAAACAATTTTTTATTTGTTTATGGATAGATATATAATTAATATTTCCTCCTTGGGCCTTGTTTGGTTCGCGGAATCTCCGGGTTGGGAAAGGAAAGTGATTACTTTCCTATGTTTGGATGTCCAAGGAATTGAGGAGGAAAGGAAAGTGATTCCCAATGGAAGGAAAATTAGGGGAGAAAGTGATTCCATCCATCCAAGCAAGGAATCACTTTCCCACATTGAAGTATTCACTTTCCTTTCCAAATTTTTTGGCATTGCCAAACATCGGAAAGGAAAATCAATGGGAATTAAAGTTTCCCAAATGAAAGGAAATGACGAGGAATTGATTTCATTTTCCTTCCATTCCGCGAACCAAACGAGGCCTTGGTATTCTCAAATGATGATTTAATATTAACTTTTTGAGGGGTGGTGGGATAAATTCACTCAAATTTCTCTCATCTCTTTCCATTTTCCTCACACTTTTGGGAGGAAATTTTTTTTTGTGGTACCCACCTATTTTTTTCTCTCAAATTTTTCTCCCTCGTTTTCTCTCCTCCTTTCCAAACACCATCATTTAAAAATTTTCTCACTTTTTCCTCAACTTTTTCCTTCCATTTTCCACCCTTCCCAAACAGTACCTTAAGGTCTGCTTTTGGTAAGCTGGAATGGTCATGCAACTAGAATATTCATACGAAAATACTATGTTGTCTGCGGTTTCCGCCCGCTAGGCGTGACCGCGAACTCAGTGCCTCATCTCTCTCTCACACACACATACACACACACAGAGTTTACAAACCAATAAAAGAGTGTCATGTACACACACACACGGTTAACAAAACAATAAAAAAGTGCCATGTACACACACACAAATTTACGTGGGCTCCACCTCCGTTAACAATCCAATAAAAGAGTGCCATGTAAACCGTGGGCCAAAACTGCAGGCCAATAATGCGATCCATGTAGCATGGTTGATATTCATTTATGCTGCAACTCATTGAAATTGTATTAACTGCAGCATGTGTCGCATATATAAGATAGACCTCACTAATATAATAAAGCAATACAAATTATTGCGAGACTCCGATCTCCATGCATATGTCAAACGAATTTATGGCAGCAAATATTTGGCCAACTCATGCTGCGTGCACACACAATAGATGCAGTGTCTGTGATCTAGCAGTGCTCATTCATAGCATGGATCTGCAAGGAAACACTGCAGCATGGCGAGTAAATCTGCACTTCCTTCTTTGTTGCGCGTCTTGAAGACTGTATGTGCTTATCAACAAGGGCAGATCTAGAAACTGAAACTAGAATAGGCTATAGCAGATTCGGATGGACTAGAGGTGAGCTAACCTATATAAAAAAATAAGTAAATAAAAACATAAGAAAAAAAAAAGTAAAAAAAAATGGTGTGGATCCGCCCTTGCTTATCATAAGAGTTGACCTGGGGAGTCAGGACGTTGATTTTTTTATTTTTTATTATGTATTTGAACGTCAAAGAAAAGACCAAAAAGAAAAATGTTAACCAAAGAAAAAGAAACTATTATAGAAAAAAGTTTCTTCCTATTCACTACAAGGATTCACTTTTCTATCTCAATCTATCTCAATGACACTTTTTTTCCAATTTTTATGACATTTTCAAATATCCAAAAAAATAAATAAAAATTATAATTTTTGAAGTAAAGAAAAAGAAGTTGAATGTGTTTTTAAAGCACTCTTCACTGCTTATAGAAACAAGTGGCTCTATAACTACAAAGTACTTTGTAATGAATTAAGGAGTTAAATGGGAATTGCTTGCCATGTTAATTCTTTAGGTACTCCGGATAAACTCTTCAAGTACTCCGCATACGAATTCACGTATTTATGTGAATTCTTGTATATCATTAGTATAATGTGATGATTGTGATCCTCGAGCTATCAATGATACTATGTTGTACATGTATTGAATGGATTAGTTCATTTTTATTCATCCACCAAAACTAGGGTAAATCTTCATCCTTCCATTCAAGGATTGTCAGGTGTCAAACTCGAAGACCAAAACCATTTTGGATGTTCACAAAATCACTCCAAAAGTGATTTTAATTAGGATGATAAAAATGACACGTGACAACCCTTGAATGGAAGGATAAAGCCACCCTAGTTTTGGTGTGTGAACAAAAAATGGACTTTAAATGGATATCTGGCTAGGTAAGATTTTCTAAGTTTTTTCTCGATAGGTATGCATCGAGTGTCGTGTGGGAGTATCTAGTAAGATAGTCAGAGGATTTTTAAATCAATTAATAACTTACACAACTAATAATTACCTTAATTTTCGTGAATAATTATGCTAACCTGCAAACACCCGGAGACTAGTAGAGACCAATGGTCATGTACTCCGAGTAGGACCGGATCATAGATCGACAAGTTGAAATTAGGGTTATCCTTGATTTTACACTGCCAGCAGCAAATTGTTGGTATACACTATTTAAGTATATTATCTCATGTGTTTCTACTCAGAACAGAGAAGAGAGACTGCGATTTGTGACCGTATCTTAATCCGTGAAAGTAGAAGCCATCATAGAAAGCAGAAAATAATGTAGAACTGTCAACAAATTTAAAAGTCCTAACATAAAATTCTAACATATGTAGCACTGTCAACAAATTTGAAAATCCTAACATAATTTAGTACTATCAACTTTGTTGAAAGTCCTAACATAATGTAGGATTATCAACTTTGTTGAAAGTCCTAAAATAAATTATCTATCGGTATATACTATGACCCCCAATCATTTAGGACTGTCAACAAAGTTCGGTCTTAACATAATGTAGGACTGTCAATAGAGAGTGACAGTCATACATTATATTAGGACTGTCAACTTTGTTGATAGTCCTACTTATACTACATGACTGCAGAATTTGCCTACAGTCTTGTCGTATTCAAGTCTGACTTTAGGCAAAATCGAATTTTTATAATCCTCTAATTGGATTTCTAGAGTTCAAAACAAATAAATATGAACCCTAAATCAGTTCTAAACAATTTAATCTAACTATTTTAAACATTACAACAACAACAAAAAAAACACACTCCGGCATTCTTCTGCTACAATAGAATTAACATTATCTAATAAAAAAAAACGAATTCAGCACAACACACTTGGTTTACCAATACAATTTCCACAGCCAAAATTCATACTAGATGGCCTAACCAAATCTTTACTAACTAATAGTACTCTCAGCCGTTCAAATCACTTATTTTACAAGTTAGGCAGTACTACTACAAGCTGAAGAATCCCCATTCCTTAGCACCTCGGAAACTCGTGTAGGAGTGCAATTCTGCAATTAGCTTCCAGCAGAACATTAATAAGAACATGAATAGCTATATATCATCATAATCAGTCTATTAGAAATAGACCTCATACTTTCATTCCATTCCATAACACCATGATGCATTTCAGAAGAACGTCTAGGAGACGGAGGAATCGTTGTCGTTGTCCCCTCCCATGTCGGCCTCCTTCACTTCCTGAATCATCTTCAGAACCTGCCATGTCGTAGGCCTGCTTTCTGGAGATGACCGGATACACGCTGCCGCAATGCCGACGATCATCATCAGCCGTTCATCGTCAGCTCCGTCATCTTCCCTCGCCGATCTCACCCAGGAGGGCAGATCCGTCGCTATCAGATTCGCATGCTGCAACGGGGGCTTCCCCGTCAGAAGCTCCAGCAGCAGCACGCCAAAGGCGTAGACATCCGAACGCGGAGTCAGTCGCCGGTTCGATTTTCGAGTCTCGGGGGCCCGGTATTCGGAGTCGTCGTCGCCATCTAAAGGTTCTACGAGGACCAGGAGGCAGTTGTCGGTGAGGCAGGCTTCGAAGTCCGGACCAAGGAGAACATTGGAGGACTTTATATTGCCATGAACAAGGCCAGATGCTTGGTGGATGTAGGCAAGGCCCTGTGCCACGTCTTCCGCTATCTTCAAGCATGAAGTCCAGTGAAGAGGCTTGGCTCGGGTTGATCTTGAACCTGTGGGCAGTTGGTATTATAATTTGGTTTACTCATAGATAACAATCTAACTTGAACAGGACTAGGAGGCATGACTTGATGAAACCTTCAGCAAAAAGGAAATAAATAATGGACAATTCTGGAAGATCTGCATTTATCAGGCTAGGAACATCTTGAAGTGAGAGTGATGATGAACATGCGAGATGGGAATAGGGAAAGAAAGGTTGAGAAGTACAGTAGTTTTGACACAAATATACCCCTTCTACAATAACTTTCATACAAGAGTACCATAGAAGAACGAAGCGTCTCATATGGATATGAATTACAAAGAATATAGTAACAAGAAATAAACTAATTATTTGCATACACGGGCAACGGGTGAACTTTAAGCTAGGCGACATCTATATACCATATGGTTCAGCTCCATACGAAGCTCCAACAAGCAATGTCATACATATGCTTTACAATGGAGTTAGCTTCAAATTACTATTCTAAAATATTCCTCTTCGACATCTATATATATATTATAAGCCTTGCGTTTTAATATTTTGATCTTGTAACAAATAACAGGAATTGCAAGTTATAATTGTTGGGGATTTAAGTTTGTTTACATAAAGACGAACATTCTAGATTCATTAGGTTTGAACGAATCGTCTAATTCATTGGGTTTGAACGAATTATCGTATTCGTTGGATTTTGGTTGTGAGTACTGTTCAGCCTGTAACTGGTCGTACAAATTCATTCACTCTCGTTTTGACTATTTGAATAGGAATGAAAGTTTCTATATAAATCCTGAGTATAACCTGTTGAACAAGTCAAGACCAGCTATTATCCAGTCACTTTCCTTTTACCTATTCTATTGTCTATTATTCAGTCATTTCCTTTTACCTATTCTATTGTGTTTTGTCCTATTCTTTAGGAATTATGAAACAACAGCCTGATATCAGGAGTACATTGTAGTGTTCTGCCTATATAAGGCTTCCAACTTAGCTGAATAAAATAACAATCATAAAGCAATCTATCATCTTTGTTTCAGTATTAATTGTTGTGCCATTGTTGAGTGATCTGTGCAGTTCAACAATTTGGTATCAAAGCTAGGCTCAACAATGGGCGATCTTCAACTTATCGGTGGAATGAAGAAACTAAACAACAGCAACTATAACTCTTGGTCAACCTGTATGGTGTCTTACATGCAGGGACAAGATTTATGGGAGGTTGTAAACGGAGGTGAAGTAAACCAACCGGAAGTTGAAGACGCGAATGGAATACTGCGGAAGTGGAAGATCAAAGCGGGCAAAGCTATGTTCGTATTGAAGACGACGGTTGAAGAGGATGTGCTGGAGCATATCCGGGAATCGAAGACTCCTAAAGAAGCTTGGGATACATTCTCCAAGTTGTTCTCAAAGAAGAACGATGCGAAGCTCCAACTCTTAGAGAGTGATCTGTTGACAGTGGCGCAGCGCGACATGACGATCGCGCAATACTTTCACAAGGTGAAGTCGCTATGTCGAGAGATTTCTGAGTTGGATCCAGAGGCTCCTATTGGTGAAACCAGGATGAAACGAATCATCATCCATGGTTTGAAGCCAGAATTTCGGAGTTTTGTTGCTGCCATACAAGGATGGCCAACTCAGCCTTCGCTTGTTGAATTCGAAAATTTGCTTGCAGGTCAAGAAGCTTTAGCAAAGCAAATGGGAGGAGTCTCGTTGAAGCATGATGAAGAGGCACTCTATGCCAATAAAGGCAAGAGGAACTCTAAGCACCATGTCTCCGATGGATTCAGGAAGAATGACTACAAGATGAGAAGTCACCGGAGCGAATGGAATAATGGCTCAAGAGGAGTTTCGAAGAGTCATAGCAATGACAAAAAGTTTGAAGGAAAATGCAATAACTGCAGAAAGAAAGGCCACATGGAAAAAGATTGTTGGTTTAAGAAGGAAAAAATGGTGGAGAGTAACGCTGCTACATCAAAATATGAAGAAGAATGGGATGCTGAGGCATTGTTTGCAGCAGAAGTGGAGGAGTTAGCTCTAACAACAACAATATCCAAGCATATTGATTATGAGAATGATTGGATCGTTGACTCGGGATGCTCAAATCATATGACGGGTGATAAAGAAAAGTTGCAAAATGTGTCAGAATACAAAGGAAGCCGAGTTGTAGTGACAGCCAACAACTCGAAGTTACCAATAGCTCACATCGGTAATACGATAGTCTCTCCACAAGATAATGCTAATGAGGTGCCTCTTCAAAATGTCTACCATGTTCCAGGTATGAAGAAAAATCTTCTTTCGGTATCACAATTAACATCTTCTGGCAATTTTGTTCTGTTTGGTCCGCAAGATGTCAAGGTTTATCGCGACCTTGAGATTATAAAAGAGCCAGTGATGAAGGGACGGAGACTAGAATCCGTCTATGTTATGTCTGCAGAAACTGCATATGTAGACAAGACAAGGAGGAACGAAACAGCAGAATTGTGGCACATGCGTTTAAGCCACGTTAGCTATTCCAAGCTAGACGTGATGATGAAGAAGTCAATGTTGAAGGGTCTTCCACAACTTGAAGTGAGAAAAGACAATGTATGTGCAGGCTGTCAATACGGAAAAGCACACCAGCTACCGTATGAAGAGTCCAAATTCAAAGCAAAGGAACCATTAGAGTTGATTCACTCTGATGTGTTTGGACCAGTCAAGCAAGCTTCGATTGGAGAGCTGAAGTACATGGTGACATTCATTGACGACTTCTCGAGGTATGTATGGGTTTATTTTATGAAAAATAAATCAGAAACTCTTTCAAAGTTCAAAGAGTTCAAAAAGACAACAGAAGCAGAGATTGGTAGAAGCATACGATGTCTACGCACTGACAATGGGGGCGAATACACCTCACATGAGTTTTCAGATTTCCTTCAGGAGTCCAGAATAAATCACCAATTCACTTGTGCTAATACTCCACAACAGAATGGTGTCTCCGAAAGGAAGAACAGACACCTGGCAGAAGTGTGTCGAAGTATGCTTCATTCGAAGAATGTTCCTGGACGATTTTGGGCAGAAGCAATGAAGACTGCAGCCTTTGTGATCAATAGGCTTCCTCAACAAAGGTTATCTTTTCTCTCTCCATTTGAAAAAATATGGAATATGAAACCCACTGTTAGTCATTTTCGAGTATTTGGATGTGTATGCTATGTATTTGTTCCTGATCACTTACGTAGCAAAATGGAGAAAAAGGCTGTTAGGTGTATCTTTGTGGGATATGACAATCAAAGAAAAGGATGGCGTTGCTGTGATCCAACGACTGGGAAATGTCATACATCTCGAAATGTGGTGTTCGATGAAGCTTCCTCATGGTGGGCCTCTAACAAAGAAGCACTACCAGATTCAAATATTTTTAAGGAGGAATTAGAAAATTGTCAAATACAATTTGGCAATGAAATTGAAACTGCAAATGATGAAGAAGGCGTCGAAGAAAATACAACTCAAAATCCTTGGCAAACAGGTGCTGCAAATAATGAAGAAGGCGTCGAAGAAAATACAACTCAAAATCCTTGGCAAACAGGTGTCTACCAAAGGCCTAGGGAAGAAGGCGAACCAAGCGAAGCGGAAACTCCACTCAGAAGGTCAATAAGAACCAAAAAGCCAAATCCCAAGTATGCCAATGCCGCAATTGTGCAAGAAGCAGAGGCAAAGGAACCAGAGACATTTGAGGAAGCAAATCAGAATATGGAGTGGAAGAAAGCAACGGAAGAAGAAATTATTGCATTGGAACGAAATCAGACTTGGGAACTCGTGCCAAAGCCAAAGGATGTGAAGCCCATCTCCTGCAAATGGGTATACAAATTAAAGCACCGCACAGATGGATCAATAGAGAGACATAAAGCTCGTCTCGTAGCCCGAGGGTTCTCTCAGCAGTATGGACTAGACTATGATGAAACGTTTAGTCCAGTTGCAAAGCTTACAACTGTACGAGTTCTGCTAGTGCTTGCTGCAAGCAAAAGTTGGAACTTGTGGCAGATGGACGTAAAGAATGCATTTCTACACGGAGAGCTGGATCGAGAGATCTACATGAACCAACCAATGGGTTTTCAGAGTCAAGATCATCCTGAGTATGTATACAAGCTTCGGAAGGCACTCTATGGGCTAAAACAAGCACCAAGAGCATGGTATGGTAAGATTGCTGAATTTCTCACTCATAGTGGCTATTCAATAACATCTGCAGATTCTAGCTTGTTCATCAAAGCTAAAGGAGGAAAACTAGCTGTTGTGCTAGTATACGTGGATGATTTAATCATCACAGGTGATTGTGAAGAAGAAATTCTCCAAACCAAGGAGAATTTGTCTGTTCGATTTCAGATGAAAGAGCTAGGACATCTCAAGTACTTCCTTGGTCTAGAGGTCGACCGTACTCAAGAAGGATTATTTCTCCACCAACAAAAATACTCTAAAGATCTGGTGAAAAAGTTTGGTATGCTTAAAAGCAAGCCAATCTCGACGCCAATGGAGCCGCACGCCAAAATGTGTGCTCATGAAGGGCAAGATTTGGAAGATGCAACGATGTATCGACAATTGGTAGGAAGTCTAATCTACTTGACTTTAACAAGGCCAGATATTTCTTTTGCAGTTGGTGTCATGAGTCGTTACATGCAAACTCCAAAGAAATTTCATTTGGAAGCAATTCGGCGAATCCTGCGATATGTGAACAACACACTTGACTATGGTATTATGTTCAAGAAAGGTGGAGATTGCAAAATAAATGGTTACTGTGATGCTGACTATGCAGGAGACCATGATACCCGACGCTCAACTACTGGATATGTTTTTATGCTTGGGTCCGGAGCAGTTTCTTGGTGTAGCAAGAGACAACCAACTGTATCTTTGTCAACTACCGAAGCAGAATACCGGGCAGCAGCAACGGCAGCCCAAGAAGTCACTTGGATCATGCAATTACTAAAGGAGTTGCATCAGCCAACAGAGTATAGTGTTCCTCTGTATTGTGACAACTTGTCGGCAATACGGTTAGCAGAAAATCCAGTCTTTCATGCAAGGACAAAGCACGTGGAGGTGCATTACCACTTTATTAGAGAGAAGGTCTTGCAAGAAGTAATCAAGTTGGAGCATGTCGGAACAGAAAATCAAGTTGCAGATTTACTTACAAAAGGCTTGAGTGGTAATAAGATTGAGAACTTCTGCCACATGCTAGGCATGGTAAAAAAGAGTTGAAGCTGGTATTGAGAGGGAATGTTGAACAAGTCAAGACCAGCTATTATCCAGTCACTTTCCTTTTACCTATTCTATTGTCTATTATTCAGTCATTTCCTTTTACCTATTCTATTGTGTTTTGTCCTATTCTTTAGGAATTATGAAACAACAGCCTGATATCAGGAGTACATTGTAGTGTTCTGCCTATATAAGGCTTCCAACTTAGCTGAATGCCATTGTTGAGTGATCTGTGCAGTTCAACATAACCAAGTCTCAATCATCACAATAATCACCAAGAATAACACAAAATCACTATTACTCAACAGTTTCAAAGAAGAGATTCAGATTTGTTGCCTGCATCTTTTGTTCAAGTCTTTGTTGTATCTTGGAAAAAGTATACGTTTAAACTCCACAGCAACTCTTTCCGATTGGGAGCGAATAACTTTCTAAATAAAGTGTCGGCATACATATTCGCCTCAAAACCATTTTCGTTTTATCTATATTATTATCACTAACTATTTTAGAAAGTTATTCCTCTGGTACTATAGAGACTGAGATGAACATGGCTTCGATCAAAGTAATGAACCAGGATCTGATCAAACTTGATCAGTTTGATGGCAACCAGAAGGATTTGTTCTTCCCGATAACGAAAATAATGATTGTAAATTAAATATATCTATATATGGTTTGAAACAAGCATCAGAATAGTGGCATCAAAACTTTGATCCGTCCATTTTATCGCTTGGGTTTATTCATAATAGTGCTGATATGTGTATTTATTCGACATTTACAAAAGAATATAGTATAATTATATCTTGTATGTTGATGATATGTTTATTATTAGAACAAATATGTTTGGCATTTTAGAAACTAAGAACTACTTAGCTTCGGTTTTTAAGATGAAAGACTTGGTTGAAGTTGATACTATCTTAGGTATTACAATTAAAAAACATGATCAAGGATGTGCTTTGCCAAACACATTACATTAAGAAAATGTTGCCAAATTTAAGCATCTTAACACTCCTTTTAATTCAAGTGTTAAATTGACAAAGAATTTAGGGAGACCAATTGCTCAAGACTCAAATTGAATATGCTAGTGCAATTGGTATTCTAATGTATCTTATGCATTATACTAGACCAGTTATTGCTTTCAATGTGTGCAAAGTAGATTTACTAGCAATCCAAGTGTGCAAAGTAGATTTACTAGCAATCCAAGTGTGCAAAGTAGATTTACTAGCAATCCAAGTGGAGAACATTGGACTATTTGGTTATAACTTATCTTAATAAAACTATTGAACTTGGCCTAATTTTATAATAATTTTTCAGCAACACTTGAAGCATATACGGATGCTAGTTGAATCACGGATACGAGAGATAACATGTCCATTCTAGTTGGGTGTTTCTCCTTGGTTGGGGGGGGGAGGGGGTGTCATTCGTGGGCATCCAAGAAACAAACTTGTATATCTCATTCAACTACGGAGTCTAAATTTATAGCCTTTGCGGCTACTGGTAAGGAGGCTGAATGGATTAGAAGTTTGTTATTAGATATTAAATTGTGGCATAAACCAATGCCTCATATTTCCATCCATTATGATAGTCAAGCTACTCTATCAAAAGCATATAGTAGTACCCAAAATGGCAAGTCTAGACATATAAGTCTAAGACATGAGTTTATGAGACAATTGATATTCAATGGAGTGATCACAATAATGTATGTGAAGACTAGTAAGAATTTGACAAATCATTTTACTAAAGGCCTACCTAGAGAAGTTGTAAAAGGAACATCCAAAGAAATAGGGCTAAAACCTCTTATAAAAATCGCCAACATGGGAATCCAACCTTAGACTAAGAAACCAATTAGTACAAGGTTTAATGGGTAAAAATAAGTTATTTGAAGTAATTGAGATACATTGACAAATATAGCTCTATTTGATTGAGACAGAATCAATGTGATCACTACGGTGACGAGGGTGAGATTTGCTCTTAATGAAGTTAAATAAATACCTGAGTAGTGGGGGTATATAAAGTTAACTTCACCTATGAGAATGTAGGAGTGGTACCGCTCCTCACGAGAGTTTAGAGATTTACTCTTTGGATCATTCATAAAAGCAGAAAATTAGCACATGGCCATAAAAGTTTGAAAGCGATGTTTGAAATTGTTATAATAAGGATATTGTAATGTGTATGATACCTCTTATTTTAATTGGTTAAAAACTAAGGCTACCAATAACTTCAATAAAACTTTGAAATATTTATACTAATTGAATGGTTAACTTATAAACAGCTTCTTGTATTCATTACAATATCATTTTGTGTTGTGTTTGACAGACTCAATGATTATACAAACAAAGTAGGGGATTGAAATGGAAGTTTGATTGTACAATCAAAGTGGGAGATTGTTGAGGATTTAAGTTTGATTGTACAAAAACAAACTTCCTATTTCAGATTCACTGGGTTTGAATGAATCTTTTGATTCATTAGGTTTGAACGAATTTTCATACTCGTTGGGTTTTGGTTGTGACGGTTCAGGTTACAATTGTTTGTTCAAGAGTTGTTCACTCTCATATTCATTCTGACTGTTTGAAGAGGCATGAGAGTTTATATATAAACTCGAGTATACCCAAGTCTCAATCACACAATAATCACCAATGATAACACAAAATCACTACTACTCAACAGTTTCAAAGAAGAAGATGTTCAGATTTGATGTCTGCATCTTTTTGTTTAAGGCTTTGTTGTATCCTGGGGGAAGTATCCGGCAAACTCTTTCCAAGTGGGACGAGCAACTTTCTAAAGAAAGTGTCGACATATAGATACGCCTCAAAGTCTTTTTCGTTTTATCTCTTTTATTATCACTGACAATGCTTCTCAAAATTTTAGGCAAATGTTAAAGGCCACCCATTTTTTACTAAGGGCCACCAACTTAAAACTTTCAGAAAAATTTACAAGTTAGCCATTTTGAAAACACTAAGGGCCACCCCACTTCTGTCAATTGAGGACTGCATGGCTTGCCTGCAGTCAAAAATGAAGACAGGACTGCAGTGCTGGCCTACAGTCCTCAATTGACAGAACTTTTTTGTTTTTGTTTTACCTACAGTGACTGCAGGGCTTGCCTGCAGTCCAAAGTAAAGAGACTGCAGTCCTCTCCGTCGAATCCGCACACCGGAGTGGTCTCCCTGCAGCTGCTCTCCTTCGAAACGTCGACGCCTATCGGAACGTCCTTGAGAAGGATCCCGCCGCCGCCGTTGTTTTCCGACACGGCTAAATCCCTCTTCTGCCCCTCGTCGATCCCGACGACAAGCCTGGACCCAGTCGGCGCGCCCTTGCAGTAGAGCAGGCGCGTGTCAGAGACGACGTCGAAGCCGCATCCGAGCGCCTGAACCGAGCTTGCGAGCGTCGACCCCAGAGCCCGGCTCCTCTCCTCCTCCATCGAAGCCATCAGCAGCGAGCCCTTCTCCTTCTTCTCATGTGGAGATCGACGAGAGGAGGACAATTTGGGGTTCTTATTGACGTGAAGGTCTTCTTCCTCTTTATGGCCAGAGCCCGGCACCTCTCCGCCTCCATCCGCCGCCGCTCCGTCGCGTTCTCCCCTCCTCCCGCTGCCGGCCGGTTCCTCTTTTTTGTTTTCTTTTTTTGTTTTTGTTTTTCCTTTCTTTGGTTCCTCTTGGTGGCCCTTAGTAAATCACTTTACATTAGGTTGCTCAGTAAAAATTTGAGAGGGTCATGGTTGTCCTTAGTAGGATAGTTGTCCTTAGTAAAAAGGGGGTGACCTTTAACATTTGCCAAATTTTAAAATGGTGAAGTTGGATAGTAGTGTTTAATGCATGTACTAAAGTAAAGAGAGTGTCTCATCTCAAAAAAAAAAAAAAAGTAAAGAGAATGTCTTGAATTGACATCCTAAATCACGAGTCTTTATAGCCTGATGTCAGCTTACGTAGACGTCCAAATATTCAAATTGTGAATCCATCCAGTTATTCCCATTCATAATCACCATCATATTTACCATCAAGGTGTTAGGGGATAAAGCGGACAAAAACTTGAAGAATAGCTCCTGCAAGGATACCACAACAATAAGAGTGGCCATGGCCAGCTAAAACAAAGACGGTAGGGCCTCGCCTTCTTGATTCCCTGAATCCTATTGTTCGTTCTTGTAGAGCTTAGCCACACACTTCTTTTCTCTTCCCCTCTCTCTCTCTCTCTCTCTCTCTCTCAAAGTAAAAATAATGTGCATCAAATGATTAATGAAGGGGGGGGACTCTATATGTAACATTCAAATATGATTACAAAGAGAGGGATCTTGTCTCCCGCTAACAAACTTGGTCTTAAAAATTTTGGGTTCAATGAATCCGGTCATTATTTCAACTAAAGCCAAGTCAATAGCAAGGTTCGCAGTATCGGTATCGAAATCGATATCTGACCATTCATATAAGTATCGGGATCGGCGGTATCGGCAAGATCGACGGTTCGGATGAAAGTATCAAATCTTTTGATATTAGAAAACAAATAATTATTAGTAAGTTATTAAAATTTTAGAGGAATATATATATATATATATATATATATATATATATATATATATATATATATATATATATAGGCATAATTTTAAGTATTTCCAATGGTTTTTTTAGTAATTTTGGAATTAAATGAATCAGTAGTCACCATTGCCGATTGGTTTACCTGTTGCGATAGATAAGTTTTCTTCTTTTACAACCGTATTATGCTTTTACATCCTTATTGATTGGTGTTTTTTTTCAATGTTCTTTGCCGAATTGACTGAAAAAGAGATCCCTGATGTTGGTATCGATCAGTATTGGTATCGACGGTATCAGATCAGGACATGCCAAACCATATTGGTATTGACCATATCATATAGGTATCGGCCGATAATACGAACTATGGTCAGTAGATAGAAAAGATCCCAACCAATCGGGTAGGAGGTTACCAAAGATATATCCAACATATTCAATTCGATCATTTATATATTATAAGATTTTTCAAGATATTCAAGATCTTAAAGATATTCCCGATATATCAAAATCTCTCCCAAAAGTTATTAAATAATTTTATAAGGTTATCAACAAATTCTCTAAAATTTGATTTGATATGGAATGAGATCTTCTTAATGGGTATTCACAAAACATCTATGCGCCTCAGCCCAATAAGTCAACCAACCAACCCATTAAGCAACCTCTCTTCCAAACCCATAATAAAAGATTGATTGGACTTAAGTCCATACCAGAAAAAATTTACAATCCGTCCATATAATCCAACTAAGTTAATAAGCCCACATAATAAACCAACTTAGAGGAATAATCTATAAGTTAAATTTTAACCTAATAACCAAGACCCGCATCGAGTCAACGCTGAACCCCACTATCGAGCCATGAATTGGAAAGAATAATCACAAAAGTATCGTTGAAGTTTTTTCCCCAAAAATATCCTTACATATGTTTATTAATTAAAATTGTTCATTAAATTTAACATGAGTAGTTAGGCAATTAGGTATTTAAAAAAAAATTAATGGGGAACTATTGTCTGTAATCAAGGGACTGTGGTACTTGCTCATTTTTAAGTAATAAAAATTTAAGGTACTAATGTTTGCTCTTCCAAGTAGCATGAAACAAGTGCATGTGCATATATACTAGCTATGGTTATACTGTATTACTCAAGTAAAGCACTTGCTGCTTAGCAGAACTAAGTAATGGATTAGAGGAGAAGGAGAAGCAAACCATGTATCAGCGAGAACAAGCTCCCATTGGGCTGGTAGTCGTACACCAGCAGCCTCTCCTCCTTGGCCTGGAAGTATGCCCGCAGCGGCACCAGATTCGGATGCCGCAGCCGCCCGACGGCGTCCATGTGCCGCTCGAACGCCTCCCTCCCCGCGGCACCCAGCCTCGCCGCGTCGACCCTCTTCACCCCGACGATGAGGCGGTTGTCGAGCACCGCCTTGTAGGTGCTCCCCACGCTTCCCCTCCCCAGCATTTCCGCGGACGCCCGCATGAGATGCTCCAGCGAGTACACCTGCGCCTCCCCTGCGCAGAACACCAAGCTCCCGCTCTTCCCCATCCTCTTCACCTTCTCCTCCGACATCGCCGCCGCCGCCACCAACTCCTTGTTACTAGTCTCGACCTCCTCGATAGCCGCACTCTGCCCATTTCCCCCTCCCCCTCCTCCTCCTCCTCCGCCGCTGCCGTGGTCCTTCACGGGGCTCAGCATTACGTTCCCGTGCCTCGTCTTCCTGCTCCGCCTCGTGATCAGGAAGAAACCCACCATCCCGAAAACGCACAGCGCCAGAGCCAGCAGCCCGACCGCCATGATCGCTCTCCGATGAAACCTGTTCGAATGCGACGGCGTCACTCCAGCAACATTAACCACCCCCATCTCCCCGCTCCTTCGATCAGCAGCCGGCGAAGGAGCACCTACGGTTCCTCCTCCTCCGCCGCCGCCGCCGCCGCCGCCGCGGAAAAACTGGAAATGCGAGCGGCATTCCCGCCTGACGACCTCGCCGCAGAGCCCCGGGTTGCCCGAGAACGCCGAGGCGCCGAAGGAGGACAGGGTTTCCGTGACCGGCACCGGGCCGGAGAAGTTGTTGTTCGACACATTGAAGACTCTGAGGGTGGACTGGTTGAGCGGGGGCACGGGGCCGGCGAAGCGGTTGTCGTCGAGGCGGAGGAAGTAGAGGCGGGCGAGGGAGACGGAGAGGTTGGAGGGGAGGGTGCCGGAGAGGCGGTTGCGGGAGAGGTCGAGCGTGCGGAGGCGGCGGAGGGAGAGGAGGGCGGCGGGGAAGGGGCCGGAGAGGAGGTTGCGGTTGAGGAAGAGGGACTTGAGGTTGCGGAGGGAGGAGAGGTCGGAGGGGATGGGGCCGGAGAGGGAGTTGGAGTGGAGGCTGAGGACGCGGAGCTGGTCGAGGGAGGAGAGGGTCCCGGGGGGGAGCGGGCCGGTGAGGTTGAGGCCTTCGAGGACGAGGCGGACGACGCGGCGGGGGAGGGCGGGGGAGCAGGCTACGCCCGGCCAGCGGCAGGGGTCGGGGTGGGTGAAGTTGAGGGCGCCGGAAGGGTCCACTTTGGACTTGAAGGCCAAGAGGGAGGTGGAGTCTGGAGAAGCCAGTGCATGGTGGAGTAGGAGAGGAAGGAGGAGGAGGACTAGAGTTTTGCTATGGCAGAGCTGCTGCTGCTGCTGCTGCTGCTTGAGCATTGTTGGAGGAGGAATGGGAATGGGTGATGGCGGTGAAGAGAGAGAGAGAGAGAGAGAGAGAGAGAGGAGATGGGGGAGAGAGAGAGCATCGGTGTGCGAGAAAGAGGACAAGGAGTAAGCTGCTGCAGCTGTAGTCTGTACTGTAGAGAGAGAGAGTTGAATCACTGCACAGACTGTGGGGAGCTGAGCTCACGTGAACACTGGCCCAGAAGTTTTTTTTTTTTTTTTTTGAAAAGTCTGGGACTACTGATGATTCATCAAAGCAACACAATAATCTGTTCCAATTCCAAACCCAACTTCAAGAATCACTGGACATGTGGACCAGATCATTGTGTTCAATTCATCGTGGCCCGCTAAGTACAGAATTTAAGTCCTCATATATCTAATTAAAAATTTTATATTTTAAATTTTTATTATTATTATTTTTATTATACTCTCAATATTAGTAGAAGGATAACAACCAACACAGAAGGATATATTCAGAGTTCACAATTTTTAATTGAACATATTAGGTTTAAATTCTAAGGTAATATAAAATTCAAGGTTTAAACGCTCATTAGTCCGAAGAAGCATTGATCGTTAGGGGATAATAAAATTTTGTTTTAACACCGGCACTCGAAATCTTATTATTTGCTTTGACATCCTAGACATCATTATAGTTTTCTTTAAGAACAAAAAATTGGAAAAAGTTTAGACGTCGTCTTTTCAAAAATTGTTCAAAAAATAATGAAAATTTTCAAATAAAAATGTAAAAATATCTATGATAAACATCTCGTACCCATCCTAATAATTGATTTAAGAGTATCCTTTGTTTCTAAGTTGTATTCATGAGAAAAGAGTACAACATTGTTCTTATACATTTCATTTCTTTTTTTCATTCTTCCATTTTTATCTTCTCTGGCATATTCCATAGGCGAGATCAGATGTACTAAATATTCCAATTTCTTATTCGCTTACAAATTACAAAAACAATAATGCCTATCGTAGCTATATGACAAAGGGACAACCGGATAAAAATATAAAAACTAGTAATTATTTGTATTTGTTTTGGGAGGGAAGGGAGAGATTGAGAAATGTAATAGAATAGAAATTTGAAAAAAATGAGTGGTTGGTAGGAAACGAAGAAGAGGATTGAGATAATCTTCTTTTACTAATAATCTAAGGAAGAGAGTTAATTTTTGGTTGGCAAGGATGAAGATCTTGATTGAATTTGCTTTGGTCATCCTGTTTCTGCATTTTTTTTTTTAAAACCCCACCATAATTAAGACGATTTGATTTGTTAACAATAGTAGCAAAATTAATTTTTAAAAGCAACATCCCACCTATTCTATTAAAATATCCCAAAATTAAACAAACTTTTTAAGTTTATTTTCATAAATTATTTATCAAAAACATAAGCAACATGCTATTATAAGTAATTTCAAACAAAAAAATATGTTGTTTGGTGACGAGTTTTTGCTTTTTTGAGGGGATAAAATACCTCATTTTTGAGGTAATTTTGTAGAGAAACAATATTGTTACAAAAATAATTTGTTAAGCAATATATCAAATAAAGATATATAACTCACTTTTTGGTCGGTTTTGAATTGGTTATCATGGTTGTTTTTTTTTATATATATAAAATATTTTTTTGTAACAAATTTTTTGTCTTTCCCTTTTTTTAAGTCATTAAATTTTAGAATAATTTCTGACATCATGAAAATTTGTTATGAGCTAAAGGTCACTTTTTGAAAGACAACAAACCAAATCAAATAAAACAAAAATAAATGGTAGAGTTTCTAAGATGACGATTTCTAAATTTTTAGTTTATACTACTTCGCCTTGTACTTTAAAGAAATTTCTACCCTAGTGGGTTGAGTTTTTATATAGAAATTACAAAAAAAATAGTTTTAAATTTTTATCATACGTGGCAAAAAATTAAATAGATCAATTTAATGATATAGGACTCAATATTAATTATTATGAGAGGTTGAGAATTTCTTTGAGGGTATACATGGGTATACATGTAGAAACTCTCGTACAAATTTTTCATGCTACATCAACACTACATGGATAGAAATTGGAATAAAAATTATGGTTGGAAGATTTTTTTTTTCTTTTCTTTTCTAAAGACTATTTCGAAATATGGGAGATAGAAACCCCAACTAGGGATGTCCTTATAGTACGAATATTTAATCAAATAATAAGATTTGGAGGACTTGGAGAAAATAAGGTTAGAAGTCAGACAATAACTAAGGTATGGAGAACCTTACTAAAATCGCACATGCGCACATCACTTAAACCGGTCAATCCATGAACTAATAACTTTATTGGACTGATTTAATATCAATCTATTGTTTTTCTTTTGGTCGACTCGGCCTTTCAAACCGTCGAATTTAGTTAGATTTTAAACCGACTTGACCTGAATTTTGACTTTTATTTTGAACTTTACATGTAATAAAAAATAATATGTTTGTTTCTTGCTTAATTTTACTATAATAAACATACAAAAATTCTAAGTAAGACATATATATATATATATATATTTTATATATATATATATATATATATATATATATATATATATATATATATATATATATAGTTTTGTAGTAATATATTTAATATAAATTATATAATTATATAATTGGTTCAATTCAAATTATAGGACAGATTTGATACAATAGTGTGGTGACCGGCATTCCGGCCGGTTTTCAAAACATGAATTCAAAATTTTTTTTGAAAGGAGTTGATGGAGCCGGGTCCAGTAATTGAGCCGCGCCAATTATGAGAAAAGAGCTGAGGGGACGTAACGTGACGTGGAGATGTCGCAATCGTACGGTGGTATTACAGATTCATTTTTTTATTGATTTTATGTCCAGCTGGAATCTCGGAATTGATGTTTTTGTCTAATTAGAAATTTTAAACCCTAAAATTTTATTATTTATTTCAAAAAAAAAATCCGTTATGCCCTCCATAATAAAGTTTTATTCTCAAGCATGAGAGGAATAATACAATAAAACAAATATTAAAAATTCAGGATCTAAATTTTCTAATTGAATAAATTAGGACTTAAATTCTAAGCTGATATAAAATTTAGGTCTAAACTATAATTAGCCCTATTTTTTATTTAAATAATTGAGTAATTATCGATACAAAAATTTGGGTGTATATGAAAGCATAATTGGAATATCTATTTTAGAAACAACACCTCTCTTCCTAGATTTTTTTGCTACTATATATACATATATATGGAGCAAAAAGAAAATAAACATCTCCTTAGTTATTTTTAATTAATATAGGGTCCCATGATTTAAGGGAAACAACAATTATCTTATACTAAACAAAAAATGCTTTCACCCCAATCCAAACCCTAGGGTTTGCTCTCCCTGTCGATTTCCCCAAACCCTAGGGTTTTGCGCCGTGCCCTCCCAAACAGATGATCACCTCTCTTCCGGTCCCTTCATAGCTATTCCTCCCTCTTCCTACTATCCCTCTCGCTGATCCCCTCCCCATCTCCCACTCTGTCCATGGCTTCGTACAAAGAAGTTGTTGAGAAAATGGCGGCTCTGTTCAGCCTCCAAGGTCCGGCGGCCGCGATTTCTCTATCAGCTAGAGAGAGCTCGGTGGCTGACCACTGGGCCTCCTCTATTGCGATTAAGCCGCTTTCCTCACGAAGATTTACAAGTCCTTCCCTGGTCTCCATCCTCCCAAAGTTATGGAGAACACCTGATCATATCCAGGTCTCCGATTTGGATCTGGAAGCTGGTTTCTTTCTGGTGCGATTGGATTCTCCGGCGATGGTTGATCGTGTGATTCTGGAAGCGCCATGGAGTATCAATGATGATCTCCTCGCCATAGAGAGATGTGATCCTGGGAAACTCCCGAAAGAATATCGTTTCCAATATGCAGATCTTTGGGTTCAATTCCATCTATTGCCCCCGAAGTTTTTGAATCGTACGGCTATTACTAGAATTGCAGAAGGCATCGGATCCCCTAGGCAATGTTCCTTGGCAGATGAAGCAAAGTGGAAAACCTTTGCCAGGGTTAAAATCCTCATCGATATCACTAAACCTCTAAAGAAATCTATTTCCACCTTGATCGATGGGCAATCAATGGGGAAGGTTATTATCAAATATGAACGTTTGCCTCGGATGTGTGCTTTCTGTGCTAAAGTTGGGCATTCTATAATTGCTTGTAGGGAGAGATCATCCTTTCGATCTCTTATTGGGGAAGACTGGACTGATGTAGAAAGAGAGAGGATTGAGATCCTGCTGCAACCTAGGATTAAAGAAGAAGAGTACAGGGCTATCCATCAACGCCCAGTGGATCGTCGTCATTTGGTGGATCGGGGTGTTAATACTACACCCATTATTGATACTGATTCTTCGAGTGGTACAGGGAGGGATACTATTTCCCCAATATTAGGCAGGGAGATAATGCTCCCCAGTTCAAATCAGGCGGGTGTGTCATGTGCTTCTGTTCATATCCCATCTCATATATTTCAGGCGGCCAAGTATATACCTGTTTGCAAAAACAAAAGTGTTCTTTATTTTACAAACTTTGTAAGAAGATTACAATAGAATTCTGGGAAAGTACAACTATAGGAATCCGATCTGAAGACGATCGCTTTATCCCTTGGACGATGTGAACTTTAAAGACGATAGCCTCTGAAGTTGAAGGCAGTAGCCTCTGAAGAATGCAGCAGCACTTGGGCAAGAACTCCTGATTTCTCTGATAATCTTAAATGATCTCTGCTCTTGATTCTAATTTTTTCTGATCCCCCTATGAAGGACTTGAAACTCTATTTATAGAGTTATGGAAATAACTAATTTTTAGTTATTCTGGATTGCGCAGGATGGATTGCACAGACATTGGACTGCGCAAGCAGCGAACTGCGCTGGCAGTTACTCGATCGTGGGCCAACTGTATGAGACGCGTGGCATTATTTGATTGAAATACGCTTGGTCGTGTACAGACGGTTGCCACATGGTGAGCAATTGATGGCATGTATGCCACGTACAAAATGTCAGTTGTCTTGATGGACTGCGCCACATGAACTGCGCTGGCTTCAGACTGTGCTGGGATTGAACTGCGCTGAAGGTGATCTGGCAGACTGCGCTTCGATTGGGCTGGTAGCTTGCACTGCCTGTACAGTTGTCCTCGAGCGCTGTGCTGCACGAGAAACGAACAGTTTCCTCGTTCTTCGGGCTGTCTTCAATTCACTAGGACCCTTAGTAGAGAGGGTAATAGATAAAGAAGAGGTTGGTTTCATAACTGTTAGGGGTCCAACCTCTTACCTGATAGCTGCCATTCGGAGTCAAGGTGATGAAGAGCAAGCTGCTTAGCTTGAACACATCCTGGATGAGCTAGAAAAATTGTTTAAGATCTACAAAGATCTGAATCGGGGGGAGGTGGAGCCCTTGGTACAGGCCGAGTTTGAGAGGATGTCTTAAGAGGCTGCAGTTGCGAAAGTTGACTTCCAGATTATCTTGGACACTTTCACTGCAAGTCTTCAGAATATAACTCTCAAATAGAGATAATAGCATCTGCTGCCGAGGAGAAGGAAAAAAAAGTTGCTGAACTAAAAACAGAATCTGTCCGTCTTCAAGAAGAGTTGAGACTTGTTCAGCTTGCTCTAGAAGATGAGGCCACACAACATCAAGCTATAGTTCAGCAGCTGGACGCCCTGACCCAGGAAAGAAATGAGTATGTCATAACTCATCAAGCTGAAATCTCTCGCAGACTAGTAACCTTGCCGACTTTCGACGATAAGTCTGGAATGGAGGAAGCTAGGAGATGAGTGATAGATTCTCGTGAGGAGCGACTGCAAATTTTAAAGCAGCAGATGACTAGCTTGATGACCCCACCGGCTGAATGAGAAGACTTTTTGTATCTTCTATTTTGTAACATGTAATGCCTTTTGATTTTGATCAATAAAAAGATATTTTCTTTGTGGCTCTATTATTTATTGCATATCTTATTCAGATATAAATAATAGCGATAGAAATATATTCAGAGGTGCAAGACATGATATATTTCTTGATTTTAGAAAATAATTATATTCATTATATCTGCTCAGAGGTAATATGGACATGACAGAATATAATTTGTTGAATATCATTATTTCAGTAGACAACTTAATCAAAGATAACGAATACATGACAAGTTGCTGATATGAACGAAATGGATGAATCGTCAAAATGTGTGAACGAAAATGAATCGTCAGGATGAACGGATGGACCGTCAAATGAATGGAATGAACGGATGAACCGTCAGATAGATGGAATGAATGGGCGAACCGTCAAGCGAATGTAATGAACGGGCGAACCGTCGGATGAATGTAATAAACGGACGAACCGTCAGATGAATGTAATGAACGGGCGAACCGTCAGATGAATATGATGAACGGACGAACCGTCAGATGAATGTAATGAACGGACGAACCGTCAGATGAATGTGATGAACGGACGAACCGTCGGATGAATGTGATGAACGGACGAACCATCAGATGAATGTAATGAACGAACGAACCGTCGGATGAATGTGTCGATTTGTTGTCTTACGAATCTCTGTCTATAAATAGAACAGAAAATCAGATGGAATGATCACTTTCACTTTTCAACACAAAGATGTCATCTGGAGATGCATCCAAGAAGGCTGAGATCGTTCCGAAGGTTGAACCGGTTACTGAAGAACGTCCAATCGAGTCGACCCAGCCAACGCAGACAGAGGCAGGCGAAGGTTCGTCTGCACCCAAACCGCCAAGGGACATCTTGGACTTCCTTCTTGAACCAGGGAAGACAAAGGAATAATAGGCCATGAGGATGGCTGCTTGCAAATTCCTGGTGGGTTCAAGCAAGGATGTTCTCGGCTCTTTTGCTGATTATGTTTTTGAAAAGGACGGTAGTGGTCCTCGTCCTGTCTTTAAGAAGGATGATAATGACTCCCATCCTTGATATTATGTAACAACGTTTATGATGAAATAAAAATCAAACTTTATTTATGAACTGTCTGATCATATTTATATAAAATCCCTGTTACATTCATACATAGTATTTCTTAAGGAATTTACCATTGATGGGCATCATTGCAACTCGACCGTCTAGCTCTGAGAGTTGATAAGCTCCATTTGAAAAGACTTTGCTCACAATGTAAGGCCCTTCCCACTTTGCGTCAAATTTGCCCTTGCTCATATGAGTCATAGTCATAGGACGTCTGACGGTTAGAACGAGCTCTCCTTTCTGAAAGGCTCTGACCTTAACTTTGCGATTGAAGGTCTTTGAGATGCGGGCTTGGTATAGCTCAATATGCTGTTGAGCCAATAGCCGTTTCTCGTCAAGCGCTTCTAATTCTTGGAGTCGAAGAAGGTCGTTGTTCTCTGTAGTGAGCTCGTTAGATATGGCAATCCTTAAAGACAAAATTTGAAGTTCCAGGGGTAGAACTGCTTCACAACCGTACACCAAAGAGAAGGGTGTATAGCCTGTAGGATTGCGGACCGTAGTACGATAGGCCCATAGACATTCTCCAAGCTTTTCACTCCAGTTTCGTTTGTTAGTGGACACAAACTTCTTGAAGAGCTTGATGATAGTCTTATTGAAAGCTTCGGCCAAGCCATTAGCAGCAGCATTGTAAGCTGTCGAAGCGATATTGTCAATCCGATGATCATCGCAGAACCTTGTAAACTTTTGACTAATGAACTGAGGTCCGTTGTCATGAATGATTCGTCGAGGTACACCAAATCTATAGATGACATGATGTTTGACGAAGTTGATGACACTGCTGGTCTTGACTTCAGCCAAGGGTATAGCTTCGGCCCATTTGGAGAAGTAGTCGGTTATTGCCAGTATGAACCGATATCCTCTAGAAGAAGGAGGATTGATGGGACCTATAATATCCATGCCCCAAGCTTCAAAAGGCCAGGAAGCAGCAGTCGGATGAAGGAATTTCGACGGTTTATGAATAAAATCTGCGTAGATTTGACAAGCTCGATATTTCCTTGCATATTCGATGGCATCAGATACCATAGAGGGCCAGTAGTAACCCATGCGTCGGATACGGTCTTGTAGCTTAGGACCGGGTTGATGTGCTCCGCAAATACCGTCGTGAGCTTCACGTAATACTTGTTTTGCTTCATCACCAGCAAGACAGCGTAAGAGTAGACCGTCATAAGTCCGCCGGTAAAGAGTCTTGGTAGTCTGATTATAATAGAATCGCAGAGACCGCCGATGAATACTCGTAGCTTCCTTGGGATCCTCGGGGAGTATGTCATGGACTACAAAATCGATGAAGGGAGCTCTCCAATTTTCACTGATAACATTGGCTTCAGTAAGATTACTGAACTCAATATTACGATTGTTTTCGATGCAAAACAATTCCCGATTAGAGACAACCACCACCTACTGTCTTTTGATAGGGATGGCTAAGACTGCTGCAAGATTAGCCAAAGCATCTGCTTCAATATTGCAAGCTCGACGGACATATTCGATGAAGAAGGCTTTGAATGATGTAGCCATGTTGATTGCCGCTTCATGATAAGGTACTAGATCTTGATGGCGAACTTCATAGGTTCCTCTAACCTGGTTAACAACCAGCTTGGAGTCACCATAAACTTCAAGATATTCGATGTCCAGTTGTTTAGCTAATTGAAGGCCAATAAGTAGAGCATTTTATTCTGCTACGTTATTGGAGCAAGGTTCATCTAGGGAGTAGGCTCTTTGGATAGTTGACCCGTCTGGAGAAACGAGGACAACTCCAACTCCTGCGACAATGGCACCATTGGGTCCAATCCTGGATGCACCGTCAAAGAATAGACGTCAAGTAGGAAATTCTTCGGAGATCATATTTGATTCCAATATCTCGTCTGGAATTTCATCATAAAGTTTGGATGTCTCTGGAACAGGATGAGCTGCTAAGAAATCCGCCAGTGCTTGACCTTTGACAGACTTTTGTGGAACATATACCATGTCATATTGGGCTAGCAGAATGGCCCATGTAGCCAGCCGAAAATTGAGTGTGCTAGGCTTCTTCATCAGTACCCAAAGAGGATTAACTCGGGATATGACATGAATAGTTTGGCCAATGATGTAATGCCTCGTCTTTTGAACAACAAACATAAGAGCTAGGCATTCTTTTTCGACCGGACTATAACGGTCTTAGGCACCAATCATAGTACGACTGAGGTAGTAGATGGCCTGTTTGTGACCTTCTTTATTCTTTTGGGCAAGTAAAGCACCCAATAAATGATCCATAGCACGGACATACATTAAGAATGGTATGCCTGAGATTGGTGGTACTAAGACTGGTGGGTTCATGAGATATCGCTTTATGTCATCAAATGCTCGTTGACATTCTTCGGTCCAAATAAAAGATACACCCTTCTTCATTAGCAGAGTAAATGGTCTGCAGCGTCCAGACAGATTCAAAATGAATCTCTTGATGTATGCAAGTCGACCTTGGAATCCTCGTAGCTCTTTTAGGTTGCGTGGAGGACGCATCTCTTGAATGGCTTTGATCTTCTCGGGATCCACGTGTATACCCTTAGAGGTAATGACGAAGCCAAGAAATTTGCCACTAGAGACACCCAAGAATGACTTGGTGGGATTCATTTTGAGTTGATGTTGGCACATGAGATTGAAGATAGTTCTTAAATCCTGGATGTGATCTTCCTTTAGACGACTCTTGACGGCAATATCGTCAACGTAGCATTCGACAGTCTTGTGCAGATGATCTAGAAAGATGGTACTTATGGCTCGTTGGTAAGTTGCACCAGCGTTCTTGAGACCAAATGGCATTACGGTATAGCAGTAGACTCCGCGAGGAGTGCGGAAAGAAGTATGTTTTTCATCTTCAGGATTCATCCGAATCTGATTGTATCTGGAGAATCCATCCATGAAAGATATTCGCTCGAACCCACAGGTGTTGTCAATCATGACGTCCGTGATAGGGAGAGGAAATTCATCTTTTGGACAGGCTTCATTAAGATCCCGAAAGTCGATGCAAACACGAACTTTTTCGATTTTCTTCAAGACTGGGACGACATTGGCTACCCAATCTGGATGTTGTTCTTCTCGGATAAAGCTACAAGCGATGAGCTTCTTGACTTCATCGTCGATTGTGTCCATCATTTCTGGCTGGAAGCGCCGTTGTTGCTGTTTGAGTGGTTTTGCATTAGGCAGGATATTCAATTTGTGAGTAGCAACTTTGGGATCTAGACCTGGCATGTCTTCATAGCTCCAGGCAAAGACATCAATATATTCTTGAATAAGAAGAATTAATTCTTGCTTATCTGTCTCTGGAAGGTTCTTGCTGATGAATATTGGACGAGGTGATCCGCTTTTTCCTACATTAATTTGAACTAATTGATCTTCGGTAGGAGGTTCTCGTTGTTCGAATCGGAGTTCCCATTGGGTATCCATTCGTTGAGCCCAAGGATTTGTTTCGGGATTTTCTTCAATATCCTCGTCATAGCCTGCTGGAAGTTCGACGAAGACCATGTTGGAAGATACGATCAGCCGATGAACCTGACCAATGCTGGTGTCAGAATCCCATAATCTGGAATCAAAAGAATTAGAGCGCTCTTCACTATCGGATTCAGAGACTGCTGGGGATAAGACCGGAGGTGAAGCATATCCGAGACCTCTTTTTGTCCTGCTGTAGTACATCTCTGACTTTCCTTTCGGAACAGCCGTACGGATAGGAGTTCGTCTACCCTTACCGTAGTTGAGGCCATTCTTGAAGTCATAACCCATCTTCCGGATGATATCTTTTGATTGTTGACTGTAACGACGAAGTTGGAGATGTCCCGTATCGTTACTTTTGCTATCATCCGTATAGCTAAATTTTTGTTCTGGTCATTTACTAAAAAGTATTGGACTTTCGCCTCTCTTTCGAGAAGGGACAACAAAATATGAATCATCTGGGTGTTCGAGTAAGACTTCTATTTGAAGAGACTGTACAACTCCCATTGTAAATGACTGAAAGCTATCTAGCATATCCAAATAGCACTTAGCATGATAAATGATATCAATATACTAGAAAGGAGATGTTTTTTCATTGATTTGTACATCTGTATTTACAACAGGACCTTTAGCCTTAGCAGGCTTGGTCAGATTGATTACAAGAGGGGGAGAAGAAGAACGTGGAGGAGGATTGGACTTGTTACGACGGAGGTCGATAACAAGTGGCTCAGAAGAGGTGAGCTCCCTTTTATCCACTACAAAAAAGTGACTTTTTGGGACGACATTACTCGATACACTATTTTCAAGAGTCTTAAATAATTAGTATTTGGGATGGTTATTTATTTAGTAATAAAAGGTAACATTATTTAGGACACAAGGTAATATTATTTAGGACACATTTCTGTTTGGACCCTAATAATATTACTTAATTTAACTAAAATTTAGTTCTGTCCCAAAAGAAGTTGACTCGGTCCCAAATAGTTTGGCGGGAGAACGAAAACGCGATGGGCAAATTTTTGGGATCCGTTCCTATTCTCCTAATAATTTTTTTCAACAGATCTGAACCGTTGATTGGTTTCATATCGACCGTTGATTGGTTTCATCTTGATTGGTTTCATCTCGACCGTAAGATTTAGGTATATTATAGTGTTAAGACTCTCTCTCTCTCCCTCGTCGAGACCAACCGAGAGGAAGAAGAAGAAAAAACCTAAGAGTAGAAGGAGGAGCCAACACCGGAGGTTGTATCCTCTCCCCTTCACTTAATTTCTTATCCCTCTCTTTCCTTCACTCATTTGTGTTGTTTTTGGGGGCATCGGAGGTTGTATTCCTCGTCTTGTGCCTCATTCTGTGCAAATTTATTGATTGTGAACGAGATTAATGTGTGTAGCTGATCTGGAACGATGATCAGCTACAACCTCGTGTTGTTTTTAGGGGCATCGGAGGTAGCGAAAATTGATTTGGTGCTGTATCTGTGGTATCTCTTACTTATAGTTTGGTTAGGGTTCCTTCACTTAATGCAAGAACTCTAAACCCCAGCTTCTTGTTGTTGTTGTTGTTGTTGAAGATCACCCACCCAGATAAGATTCTTTTCTTGTTGAAAAGAAAAATTGGGCAAGGGCATCTGAATGAATGCTGCTAACTTTCGTTCTTCTTAGAGAGAGAGAGAGAGAGAGAGAGAGAGAGGACTTCCAAGTTGGACTTCCGACCTCCAGACAGAGAGATGGGACCGGCAGCGGTAGAGCCGCAGAGGCAAACGGATGGGACCGGTCGCCTGGTCGCACCGCGCCGCGATGGGACAGACACCGAAGGGTCTTCATTTACATGTCACCTCTCGTCAGGCTCTCAGAGCCTCAGAAAAGCTGAGCGCATGAGCGGAGGGTGGGCTGGGATGCCTAAACCTACTCAATGGTATCGGTCGGGCGTAAATGGGATGGGTGGGCTGGACGGGCTTCCTTTAGGTGGACTGAGCATTACAGGATAATACAAAAAAAATGGGCTGGGGCTGGGTGGGCTGGTGCCTACCCCAGCCCACCAGTAAATTCGCCCTTGCATGAATCAATCTTATTTTTGGCTAGAAGTTTATATTTAAGAAGTTTTGAAATAAATGTCGAAGTTTCAATTATATTCTCAATTTCATCAAAAAGGAAAGAAAATTTGTTAGTTTCCATTATATTCTCAATGTCATCCGTAGTTTATATGGTTTCCATTTAGATTTAGCTTTAGAATTTGAATTTTTTCATACTTGGTGTTATTTTCAGTTAGCTTCTTGGTTCGGCCAAGATCTCACTGGAAATTGGGTTTTGAGGAAAGTCAGGCTTGAAGACACACTTACTTCTGTTTGGTTCGCGTAAGAAAGTCTCAAGTCAGGCTTTGTCCTGTTCTGAAATGCGAAAGTGGCTAGAAATTGCTCGTATTCATTCATTTATATATGGAGCGAGATGGCCTTGTACATGATTTTGTTCATGTACTCGCGACAGTTGTAAATAACCGTATAGGCTATTTCCTTACCAATTGTCGGATATTGGTTTTTCTAGTTTATTATGAGTATGGGATATTGGTATTTCTAGTTCCAGAACCTTCAGAGTTATTGTGCTTGGGATGAGGTGCTTGGGATTGTTTATGTATAAACTCTATACTTGTGGGAGGGGTTTGCAGGTATACTATGAACATAACTGTAATAATTTATATTTCTTCTTATGTTTATAACCTGTCCCTCTGATGGAGTATACGATAAGCAGTCATCACCTCTTTCAAGTTGTCCTCTCGCAAGTCATACATCTTACTATTGCATTTTCACGTGTATCGGCATTAAAAACTAGTCAAAAGCTTGTGCTTTTTCTATTGCATCATAAGTGTAGCCGACAGTTGATCCATCACCATGAACTAGTCACAATATTCTAATAGGAGGCTGAATTATAAATTAGTTTACAGTTTTTTCGTCGAATATTTGGTTGAATTTTATTCTTATTACTTGTGAATGGATAGGTTTGCTATCTAGTTGTATTTACTCTTGGCATGAAACAAGAACGGGGAGAGCAAGTAATAGGACATAGAGTAGCATATAAGATTAGAGTTATCTCTCTTATTTTAACCTGGTACCTAGGAGAACATACTACAGAAGTAAATAAAATAATCTACGCGTGCTTGTTGAACTGAGAACATAAAGAGAGGGTACGAACCTTTTATCTTCATGTCTGCTTGACTCTGTATGTTCAGCATGCATATCACCCCTATACTAGGAGAACATACCTAGGCTGAATTGTTGTTTCTTTCGTGTGTCTTGTAACATGAGCTTGATCTTTCATGTCTGCTTGACTCTCTATGTTCAGCATGCATATCACCCCTGTTACGTGCTGAACTAGTTTCGTGTGTCTTGTAACATGAGCTTGATCTTTCTTGTCTAATATATAGGTATATTTTGTTTTCTGAGTCTTGGTTGTGTCTTATAAGTTTCGGTAGGTTTCTTATGGATTATAGCCCATTAGCATGGTTACACTAGACTAACTCTGCTACTCATAAATTCAGCAGCATTGGACAAAATAGAACATACCTTGGCTAATTGATTTATAGTACTTAAATGCTTTATATATCTCATCAATTGTTCTCTTGATATATTCATTACATATTATGTGTGATACAAGGATTCATATTGCGTTGCATACCAGGTGACTCATTTTTGAACTGTGATATTTACTTGTTTGTTCAAATATTCCCAATGGACCTATGTATATGAATGGTTGGACTTAGACTGTACGTATCATAGATTTGACCCTAACAGTATTATTGGATAGGGAGGATAGTCACTAGACGTACGTAGGGGTTGTTCTTTATATTTTTTATAATGGCAATTAGCGACTCGGATGAGCATCGCTGCCCATGCATCCCTTACTCAGAGAGCTCTTGTGCATGAACGTTGTCCTTAATTTCATTTCACATAAACTGGTTATTAGTGGTTGTAAATCTGTTACTGGGTGATTTTTTTTGCATGATATTTATTGTACTTCATTTACGACATGTATATTATGTATTTTACTACATCCCTTTGAGAACCTGATTTTCTTCCAGGTAATTGTTGAGTTATGTCATAGAATTGTTGGGTTTGCTTCTTCGGAATTCAAGTATTGTTAGTTGATGCATTCTTTATATTCTTCCATACTTTTGTTCTCGTCCTTTATTTTGGATTCTTATAGATGGAGTTGTGGATGTACTTGTATGAATTTATAGATGGAGTTGTGGATGTACTTGTATGAATTTAGGATAATTACATGTACCTATGAACAGAACCATGTCCTTCCCCTCCCCCAATCACATGTCTGCCAACTGCTCGTCCACTCGACCAGGTTCCAACCTCCCCTTAAGGTCACAAATTGCCCTTGTAGGTTGCCATTAGAAGTATCAAGGGAGACATGGTATCATTGACCCTCACATTACAGGTATCAGGAACTTCTTTCAGCATTTCTCCTTTAGCATACTACTCTATGCACAAGCTGCAGATGCCTTTATGCCACTACTGTTATTGCTCCTACATGAATTTCTCAACCAACCTTACAAAAATCTCATGACTGAACACACACAGAAAGGCACATTTAATATGGATGAGTTTGATATGTAGCTTATTGGTTCCTCCCCACAACATACCACCCTGCTGTTGTTGTCCTAAGGAGAGCAGTAAACATTACTTGCTGCCTAAAGCAGAATGCAACACTTGTTGATGCCTGCAAAAATTATATTTTTGGAAAGCTAATTAGGTGTAGATTACATGTGTTTAGGACTGAGGAGGATTCGGGGTGATTTGATGTGTGAAATTTGCCACGGGGACACTCGACTGTATTTATGCAGTGAACAGTGGCTCCCCTGCTACTGGGGCCCTATCCTCACTCAAGACACTTTGGTTTCACATCCTAGGGACTTTAGAGGCTAGCCTAGGCGACTGACATGTAGACCAGGGCATGGGGCTTCGATCCATGGCTTATACTAGCCATGGAATGACCTGCAGGGTTTGCCCTGAGCAGTCAAACACCCCCTTCTTTTTTTGTTCTGTTGTGATTAGAGTCAGATATCAGGAATTGGGGGCTAGCAGTAGTTAGTTACTTAGTTCTTGACTATTGAGTGTACATGTGAGTGTTAGAGTGATGGTTAGTTGATAGGTTAGTGCATGTTTCTTATAGGCTATTCTTGATATTTCATGTCTGCCTGAATTTTTATGTTCAGCATGAATATCGTCATTGTCACGTGCTGAACCTCTCTTATGCTCCTTTGATGGTGGAGAATGTGACCTTTTATCTTCATCTGAATCCAAGTATGCTCCTTTGGTTGTTGTGATATTTTTTTAGAGTAAAATTGTGAAAGGCAGTAGATCTTTTTTGTTGTATATGATTTGATACATTAGGGGTAAGGTGACTTTGCTTTATATAATTTGATACATTCTCTTCCATTAATAATATTACTAGTTGTTCTATATCAAACACTTTCTTGTGTTGGCTGAGATTGGCTGAGTGTAGGAGAAATATTGATTAATGATTTTCATTTTTTCCATATAGTTTTGGATAATTTAACTACCCTGTATTTTTGTCCAAGTGTCATACAATAAGAGCTTTAGTACATATATTCTTTTACATTTAGTGTGCTTGTTTTTATTTGGTGCTAGGTGATAACAGTTTATAAAGTTGATATGGACAAGGCTTGGATTGAATCACGTGATTGGAATTCAAAGGCATACAAGGATAGAGTTGAAGCATTTCTTAAATTTGCATATATCAATAAAAATATTAGGACGACGCATATCTATTGCCCATGTAGTAGATGTGTAAATCGGGTTTATCACAATCAACAGACTATGGAGATTCATATAGAGATGTATGGGTTTGAAAGGAGTTACAGGGATTGGATATATCATGGAGAGTCTTTTGGTGGTTTGGGTAATAGCAGGTATAATATGCCAGATGATATATCAGCTGATGATAATGAAGCTGAAGTAAATGAATGTGTTTCTATGGCAGCAATGGTACGAGAGGGTATCGGATTAACATCCATCGTAGAAAATATGGATTGTGAGAAAGAGCCCTATGATGAATACATGCCAAGATATTTCAAACTTCTAAGAGATGCAGAAAGTTATTTGTACAAGAATTGTCCTAAGGGTGTCACTGAACTATCATTTGTTGTTGAACTTTTACACCTGAAGCAACTTAATGGATGGACAAATTATTCTTTCACAATGTTGTTGGGCTTCTTAAAGAAGGTGTTTCCGTGTGCCAGGATTCCAAAATCATACTATCAAGCCAGTAAGCTAACTACTGATTTGGGCTTCACTTACGAAACATGGGATGCCTGCCCTAATGGTTGTATGTTGTTTCGAAATGAATCTGAGAATCTCGACAAGTGTGAGATCTGTGGGGCTTCTAGATATAAAAGTGATATTGCTAATCAGGGTGATCAGACTCAGGTTGACCAGGTTAAAAAAGTTTCTGAAAAAAAGGTTCGATATTTTCCTTTAAAACCAAGACTGCAACGATTATTTTGGTCATCACATACATCTTCTCTCATGAGATGGCATGCTGAGAAACGAATAGATGATGGTGTAATGAGGCATCCAGCAGATTCTCGTGCTTGGAAAGTGTTTGATGAGCAAAATCCATCCTTTGCTGGAGATTGCCGCAATGTTAGACTTGGGTTACTTACTGATGGATTTAATCCGTTTGGTAATATGAGTGTTTCTCACAGTACTTGGCCTGTTGTGGTTGTCCCCTACAACTTACCCCCATGGTTGTGTATGAAGCAACCTAACTTAATTTTGTCTACTCTTATTGATGGACCAAAAGGTCCAGATGATAAGATTGATGTTTATTTACAACCGTTGGTTGAGGAGTTGAAAGAGCTATGGGCTGTTGGTGTCTCCACTTATGATGCATCAACCAAACAATTATTTCAGCTAAATGCGTCATTGTTGTGGACAATCAACGACTTTCCTGCGTATGCTATGTTATCTGGATGGAGCACAAAAGGTGAATTTGCTTGCCCTTGTTGTAATAGGGATCATCAAGCTACCCGTTTGACAAATGGTGGCAAGTATTGTTATTGGGGTCATCGTCGGTTCTTACCAGTGCGCCATAAGTTTTGGAAAGAGAGGGTAACTTTTAATGGCAAGCTAGAAATGAGGCCTCCACCGTTGAAATTATCTGGAACACAAGTGTTGAAGCAATTAAATGATCTGAAGATTGAAACTGAATATAAGAAGGAGGATGTGTTCAGCAAGAGGAAAAGGGAAGAACAAAAAAAAGAGATCGCAAAAACACAGAATTTGCCAAAAACAAGATTGAGTTGGAAGAAAAAGAGCATCTTTTTTGAACTACCATATTGGGAACATAATTTGATTCACCATAATCTAGATGTTATGCATATTGAAAAAAATATTTGCGATAATATTCTTTTTACTTTGTTAGGTACTAAAGGCAAAACAAAAGATAATTTGAAGGCTCGAAAAGACCTCAGAGATATAAAAATTCGATCAGAGTTGCATCCTCAACCACGAGGAAGAACTCAAGAGTACTTGCCCCCAGCCGAGTTCACAATGAGCAACAAAGAGAAGGACATTTTCTTAAAAGTGTTGCGAGATGTAAAAGTCCCTGACGGTTATTCATCTAATATATCACGGTGCGTGCATATGGAAGAGCGGAGTATATGGGGTCTGAAGAGTCACAATAATCATATTTTGATGCAACAATTACTTCCTATAGCTATTCGAAGGGTCTTGCCAAAGCATTTTGTTAAATCCTTAATTGAATTAAGCAACTGCTTTGTGGTGTTGTGTTCAAGTGTAAATAGTATGGCAGACTTGGAAAATTTTGAAGATCGTATGGCGCTTACCCTTTGTAGTCTTGAGAAGATTTTTCCGCCTGGATTTTTTGATATAATGGAACACTTGCCTATCCTTTTAGTTGATGAATTAAAGATTGCTGGGACAATATTGTATCGTTGGATGTATCCAATGGAAAGGTATTTACACACTTTAAAACTCTATGTGTGGAACCGTGCTCATCCAGAGGCCTCTATTGCTAAATCAGTACTTTTGGAAGAATGCATGACTTTTTGTTCAAAGTATTTGGATAATAATGTGGAAACTAGAATGAAACGGCGAAGAAGAAATCATGATGGAGGGAAGAAATCTGGTCGTGCTGTAGGTAAAGAGGTGCACTTTCTACTTGACCCAGTCATGCACATGCAAGCTCATCGATATGTGCTTGCCAACACGGAGGCAGTGGCACCATTCATTGAGTAAGTTGTGCAGCTTGATTAATACCTTTATTTGTATCCTCTCATTTAGTTATAAAATTTATATATATTTCGACATCTCTACAGAAAATATCTTGCTGAACTTGCAGTAAAATATCCACAAGCTTAACAACAACACCTTGTTAGTCGCCTTCACAATGAACAATTTGGCACTTGGTTTAAGGAACATGTAAGTGGATATATCCTTTTTTGGTACTTTGAATAAACTAACAAATTATAAAAATGGTCCTTTTATATCATTATTGAACTTCTGATTTAATGATTTTGAAATGTAGGTGAAGGGTTTACAAGGCGATGTACAAATATCAGAGGAGATAAGAAGCTTAGCTTCGGGTCCTCTTAAGGATGCACTGAGATTTAATTCTTACATTATTAACGGTTTTAGATTTCGAACAAAGAAAGTTGATGTTCGTAGAAAAACTCAAAACAGTGGAGTCCTCCTCAAAGCTGAACAAATGAGTTATTCTAGTCGAAAAGATAGAAATCCTCTTCCAGGAGATGTTACATTCTACGGACAGCTAACAGACATCATTGAAATTAAATATTTAAATGGCATGAAGTTTGTGTTATTTAAGTGCAATTGGGTTAACCCACGAGTGGGCCGAAAATTGGATGAGTTTAACTTTACTCTAGTAAACTTCAATCATTTGTTATACAAAGAGAACAGAGTGACTGATGAACCTTATATCTTAGCATCCAAAGCAGAACAAGTTTGGTACATTCAAGACCCTCTAGACCCCGATTGGCATGTTGTTGTTCAGATGTCACCACGAGACACATTTGACAAGTACTCAACAACTTTAGAAGTTCAGAAGTTTATAGAGTGGAACCTTATAGCATGCAACATTTGGATGAAGCTCATAATGGATCTTGGGTTAGGCAAGGAGTGGAGGGATTGGTTGTTGACGCAACTAATTGTGATGGTGATGATAACCAAGACGAGATTGATGATGAGCAGCAATGATCCTTTCTTGACCATCCTCCTCACTTGTCCAATCATGTTATTGGTAGTCTGTGACCATTCTATTGAAATAAATTGAAGCGGTTGAATATTTTGCAGATCTAGCTCAAGATTGAACCCAAAAGGTTGCCCAAAACTCTCTATAAAAAAACAGTCTTCAAATATTCTAAATTATTTTGTTTGAATATTTTTTTATACTGAACATATATTAATTTGCTAGTAATTCTAAATTGTTCTTCAAATTATTCTTCAAATATTCTGAACATATATTGATTTTGGGAGTCATTCCAAATTGTTTAATTGACTATCAGATTTCTGATACTGTGTGCTACTCCTTTGCACCATTGCACTATTGTTGTGTTCTTCATGAACATAATAATACCAAAACTCTTAAATATTAAACTAGTTGTTGTGCACTTTTGTTCTTCAAATAACTGCACCTGTTCTAATTATTGGCTGTGAACTGTTTCAATTCTGCAAAATACAAACTGGTACTCATTGAATACACTCAAATCTGGACCATCACCCTTTGATCATTGATACTGCTGATGTTCATCCTATAACTCTGATACTTCAAACTATTGCTAGTTAATTTGATAGCTATAAGTACTGTGTATAGAATTCCAGACTTTTGGTTAAGTTTTGTTTGATGTGCCATCCTCATATTTCGGATACACTAAATGATCTACGCACTGCACACAAAATCTGATACACTAAACAAACTTGTTGTGCACTGGTAGTTAATTTGATAGCTATAAATACTGTGTATGGAATTCCAGACTTTTGGTTAAGTTTTGTTTGATGTGCCATCCTCATGTATAGAATACATCTATTTTTGCATACACTTTTCATGCTAGTAGTGTATCTACATGCTGTTGACACCTAGGTATAACCTTACAATAGTATAACTAGCCAATACTGGTATAACTTTATACCATTTGATTATGCACTTAGTTTCTAGCCTAATAATACCAACTTTACTTATTTGGGTGATTTTATCTCATTTATTTTCAGGTCATAGATGGAAAAAATTTCAAATATTAAGAAACTGTTTATCAAGCCTGGGACCGTAACAGAATATGAGAAGAAAAGAATGGACAATATTGCTAGAAATAAAATGAAAATGGATGCTTTGAAATTGCAAGAAGCTTCAAATCTTGTGATGAATCCCAAGAAGAATATTCCTACAAGTTCAAGTCAGATGGGAAAACGAACTACAATTGAAAGAGATGATGAACAAAGAGTGCTCGACAATGATGATTTTCTTAGTGGGGAAGGTAGCAACATTAATGATGAACCTCCTGTCCTTAGGGTGAAAAGGGTAATAAATTTTTTTAATTTAATAATCTGTTGGAACATCGGTCATCATTTATTATTTTTATTCTCTTCCAGGTTACAAATGGTCCTATTCGTAAGTCGTTTCATGTTGCCCATGAGTTGGATGACGGTAACAATATGAATGAAGAATCTATTGGTGCTAAAAAGAAAAAGGTAAATAATTTGATCATGAATTAAATATTTTATTCACTAACTTGTTAGAGTGATGCTATTACTATATGTGTTATGCATTTCCAGATTGTATACAATGGTCCTACGCGCAAATCATCTCGCATTCTCCAGAATATGGAGGATGTTGTAGCAAAGGGGAAGAGGACATTGGATCCTCAATTAGAACCTTCTTTTATGGAGGATAACTTGGGCAGCCCTGGATCAGCATCTCAGTGCTTTGAGGAGAGCGAAGATGAGCCGGTAGATAATACACCGAAGGGTAAGTATTCGCCAACTCTCGTCCTCAACGCAAACGTTCAATTTTGAAATTAAACTTCTGTTGGCCTCAATGCATCAGCTGGCCTCAATGCAAATGTTCCATCTTGATGATTCTTTGTGGTTCTATATGATGTTTCCTCTAATGGGCATCTCTTATTGTCCTACTTGGTTGAATATGCATCCCTAGAAGTTAGATTTTTTTTAACACTGTTCTGATGTATGATCTTCTGGTCTTGTCTGAAGTTTCAAGTTTTTTTTTTTGGGTTTTAATCACATCAAAGTTTTCATTTTGAAGATGGTTTATGGTTCTCTGTGATGTTTTCTTTTGTGGGCATCTCTTATTTTCCTATTTGATCGAGTGTGTGCAAAAAGGTTGAATTTTGATACAATTTTCTATTAGTTCATGATGTTTGAATTTATGGCTTTGTCTGAAACTTCATTAATTTTTGTTCCATTCATATGGAAACTTTCCATTTTTATGATGTTTTGTGGTGCTCTGTGATGTTTTCTTAGATAACTTTCGATTTTGATGATATTTTGTGGTGCTCTGTGATGTTTGTCCTGAAACCTCTATCCCGTCCTGAAACTTCTAATGTCTGTCTTTCAAAACGTATGAATAGCTGTGTGTCTTTGGGGGAATTAGCCAAACATAGTTCACAGGATGAAGTGGACTTGAACCCACGTCCTTTAGACCTGAACCTTGATCTGGCAGCCGGGAAAGGGGGTGTGCAATCGAGTATTGGGAGTTTCCTTTGTTCACCCTGTGATTTACCTGTGATTGAAAACTCTAGTATATACAGACAATATACTAGTAGGATGAAGTGGTACACCATTTACAAATTTGCCCTCTCTCCAGTTTGTAGTGACCTGCAATTATCTTCAAAGGAATCAGGTTATATCCGAAGTAAATGGCCGAGTCCCGGTCCTGCTCAGGCTTTGCTTATATTTTCCGATCGAATACTTCTGAGCCATTGCCAACTCTTCCTAGAATGCGATCACCGGGTGCCTCAACTGAAACCAAGAAATATTGGAACTTCCAATGGGGAAGAGCACATCTCTCACTTCTGTGGGGTTTTGGTATTCCACCCTGTACATATGAAAATCACCCCAGTTCTTATGCCAAGACTGACATAATATATGTATGGCTGGTTCCAAAAGCATGAGATGACCATTACTGGAAGAAAAAAAATAACTGTTGAATCAATGCCTAGATCATGCAACCAGCAACTTAGGTTTGTGCGCCAAATATTAAGGCTGACTTGTTTTTCTTCTACGAGATTGGTGAACGAGAATGAGATAGCATGCCTTCCTGTTCTCCATCTCCATATTCATTCAATCCATGATCGTATAGAGATTGTGAGTAATAGTCTGCATTAGAAGATAAATTTAGTGCAGGTTCAAGGTTCTCATGGACACTCTTCTTTAGCCTTTTTAATCTTGTAGGTCTCTGCTGGATGTGATCTTCATTATCCCCCATTTTAACAGATTCATCTACATCTTCTCCCATATCCTCATTTCTGCCGGGTTTTGGAGGATTCCGGGACTTCGGAGTTTGGTTGTCAGATTTTGACTTTCTCTGAAAAGCAAAGACACCGATTATAAAAGTCACTAAAATTTTAAATAACAGGATATCAAACACAGCTATTTAGCACTAAGTTATACCGTCTTTATGACTATAGTTCCAACTAAATCCATTTATCAAATACTAGTACAATCAAAGAATTTCAAGGACATAAAGTAACAAATGATAGCTAAATTAACAACCATATTCTCTCTTTTAAAACAATCTCTTATGCAGTTTGTTGTTAAAGAATCATGACAACTCATAACAATCTTTCGAAAGGCTAACACAAGCAAAACCAAAGTTGCAGACGAAAAAAGACTTGCTTAGAAGTACCTTTTTGTCACTATTTACATTATGCTGCTCAGCAGATTCATAATCAGCTCTGCTTTTGTTATTGTTGTTCAAAGACACAAGAAGTTTCTGATGGTACTATGGGGAGTTGTCTACTGTAAAAGCAATACACTCTGTACACTAATACTCCTCACTCATTTACACAACCACTAATACTCCTCACTCATAATTTTGCACTCATGATTATATATATACATTACACTCTGTACACACCCACTAACTAACACTCCTCACTCATGTCCAACGTTTTACAATTAGGAAGAGTCTTTCCCTCGTATTTCTTATTAGGTACTACGGGGAGTTGTGCTTCCGCTAGGCAAGGTAGAGGACCTGCCAAGCCATGGAAAGACTGGGATAGCAGAGTAAGAAAAATTATAGAGTGGGATGAAGATTGTCAACCGGTTGGAGAAAATGTACACTGTTTGATGTCTCATCTTGGTAACCTTGCACGAAATGGCGAACTGTTCCCATTAACAATGCTATCTTGGCGCAAGGCCGATAAGGATACTCTCGAAATGATCTGGTTATCGGTGAAGGTAACTCCTTCTCTTTGTCTCTTGGCGCAAGGCCGATATTTAATCTAGAATTATTTAACTTCTTGGTACTGCATTTTTGGTGGCATAAACCGACATTCAAACATTTTATTCACAGTTCACATTGATCTTCAATAAGGCTTACTAAATACTAATTCTGCAATAAGAACCATATGCATGCCTGCAGCAATGAAATATCTTCAAATCAAATGGAAACATATGAAAAATGCAAAAACACATTCCTGATACATTTTCCAAAGGTGCTGATCTATTGCATTTGCATGGATGTGCACTGATTTAGAGCATTAGGAAGCTTATACTGAAATCAATTTTGATCACCGAACTGTTTTTGGGTCACTATTAACTGTTTTTTTTCTTAGGAAAACACAAATGCTCCTGATGGCTTTAAAGATATTTGTTTTAGAAAGATGGGAGTTGCTTGGAGAGCCTTCAAGCACCGCATGAAGAAGGACTTCTATCAAAAATTCGAGACCAATGCAGAGCGTTTACAAAAAGTGCCACCCCGGGTGGAGCCCAGTCAATGGCCAACGCTAGTGGCATATTGGAGTTTGGATGAGACAAAGGTATGACTCAACTAGCAAATAGCTTGATCAATATTTATACTAGTAGTGAACAGCTAATTTCAGTTCAGTTATAATATTTATTATTTTTTAGAAAGTTTCGGAGACAAACAAAGGTAATCGAGGAAAACTTTGTGCCCTCCCTAGAACAGGAAGAAGATCATTTCCAGAGATAAAGAGAAAGGTTTGTATTGTGTTTTTTTTTAATAAAGTGCATGTCTTTCTAGTTGATAGTGTATAATGTTTTACTTTTATGTTTGGAACATGTACAAACACTTCAGAGGAGGTTGAAAAACAAGCCTATCGACCTTGTCAACATGTGGAGAGCTACTCGAGGCAAAGGTGGAAGTTATAACGAAGAAGACGGAGCGGCTAGTACAGAGGTATTATAATATATGTCATACTAAATATTTGGTTTAATATCAATTATAAATTAGCAAAAAGTAACACATCTCCTTGCATGTTATAGAAAATGTTAGAAAGGTGGATTGAAGAGCTACCCGTGGAAGAACGAGACAACGAGGAGCAATTGAATAAGGTTTACACGGAAGTGGTTGGACAAGATGGGCACGGACGAGTTTTAGGCCGAGGAGTGGGTATAAGATAAAGTGGTCAATCTTCAACATCTCAGATAGAACTTGAAAAAATAACGAATGCTGAAATTGAGCAACTGCGAAAAGACGCGAAGAAACTACGAGAAGAGACTGAGGCGTTAAGAAGAGAGCGTGATGAGCAAGAGGCTCGACATACAAAAGAGGTTGAGACAATGAAAAATGATCTTAAAGCTGAGCGTCTTGAGCAAGAGGCTCGACATAAGGAAGAGCTCGAGAGGATGAAGAGTGAGCTTAGCACTGAGCTCAAAGCACATGTTGCAAGTATATTCGTGGGTGCTTTCCGCCTTCCTGATAAACTCAAGTAAGTCTCTGTCGTAAATTACTTTTCCATGAATCTGAGGTCCCAATTAACTTATAACTAACCATATTTCTGGCTTATTTATTTGTTTCCAGGTAGCCAATGCTGCTGGCAGCCATGGATGTGTGGATTGGTTTGTCAATGGATATGGAAAATCAAATATATATATATATATATATATATATATATATATATATATATATATATATATATGTTTTGGACTTGTGTAAAAAGTCATAGATTTTATTTTGTTTCCAGGCAGCCATGGATGTGTGGATCGGTTTGTCAGTGGATGTGGACAATCAAATATATATGTTTTGGACTTGTGTAAAAAGTCGTAGATTTTATTTTGTAAATTAAGTGAATGCTTGCTGATGTAAAACTTGATGGGAACACTCTAAGTGATGTAAGACTTGGATTTTATTTTGTGAACAATGAGATATGACCTTTAAATATGTTTTATAGAAATTGTTTTGTTAATGTTGCGGCTACGCTTTGTTAATGTTGCGGCTACCATATGCATTTTCGATTAAATAAAATAGTTCTGTATGAATTTTTGTTGTATATAAATTTCAATTATATATTTTATATATAAACAGGAAATTAGTAATTCTATAATAATTTAAACAATTGTTAAGTTTTTTCGCACGATTACAGTACTTTTTAAAATTTTATCCCTTATTTATTAGGACGAAATATATCTGTTACAAAAACTTATTTTTTGGGACAAATTAATAAACCGTCACACAAAAGCATAAATTTGAAAACTTTTAAGACGTTTTGCCTAACCGTCCTTTAACAGTAATTAGGACGGCAATATCCGTCCATAAAGTTTTTGCCACGCCACCCTAATGGGACCGGCCATTCCCGTCCCAAAGGCCGTCCCAAATATTTGTTGGGACGGTAATTACAGTTTTTAAGACGATTTTTTGTTGTCCCTAAAGATCACTTTTTTTGTAGTGATCCTTGTTATGAGATAAATCAATAACAAGTGGCTCAGAAGAGATGAGCTGCCTTTTATCCTTGTTATGACGTAGGTCGATAACAAGCGGCTCAGAAGAGGTGAGCTCCCTTTGATCTTGACCACCATCAGTTGGTTGCTTCTGGACTGGCAAGTGAATAGCCAATGGTTTGGAGGATTGAGGACGAGAAGCACGCCCTTTGATAGGTATGATGAGGGTGTCATTAGGCACTACTTCCTGTTCTTCTTCAGTGTCTAGAGACAGTACTACCTTCATGAACTCATCTTTATACATGCGAGCATCGTTGCAGTATGCTTCGACACCTTTGAAAGGATAGAGATCTGCAACCTCCTTTTGAACTTCTTCCTTGTCATCAACATATTTGAAACATTGATGGAGAGTCGAAGGAACAATGTTATGTTCATGCAGGAATGGTCTCCCCAACAGAGTATTGTAAGAACAACCATGGTTGTCTATGATGTAGAAGGTCACCTTTGTACGGAGATTGCCTATTTAGAGTTTTAGGCGAATCTTGCCCAGAGGTTCGCTTCTTCCCTGGTTGAACCCCAAGATGGTGGTGATTGTGCCAGAAAGACTATGTACTGGAATCTTCAGTGCATCTAGCATTGTCTTTGGCATGATGCTGAGTGCTGACCCTGGATCTATCAGAATACGATCGACTTTCATCGAGTCGACATATCCTGTATAGTATAGAGGACGGTCATGTCTATTGTCTTCCATCAGCATATCATCCTGTGTGAAGGTAATGTTTAGAATTAACTCCAACACACTATGACAATGGAGGCAAGAGACAGGCTCTGCTTTCGGCTTCTTTAGAAGGGTTAGACAAGTTTCCGCCTGCATTAGAGCTTCACTCAGAGTTTCCTGAGTCTCTTTGGAGAGGCGCAAGAGCTCGAAGATTGACAGCCTGGCCGGTGTATTGGCTAGTTGAGCCAAAATATCAAAGTTGTAAGGCTTTTCAAGTCCAGAAGGAGATGACTTCTTCAAAGGCTTGTCGAAGCGGACTTGTTGTTTGCCTTTGTCGGCTACCGTCGGCTTGGGATGAGTAGGTTCTACAACCGGTGAGGAGGCAGGAGGGATGTCCTCAGTGGAAACAGGTTGCACTGGAGCGGACTCAGAAGAAGAAGCAGGGTTTTCTTGATTTTAAGGAACTTCCCGTAAGTAGGCTTTTTCTGATCTGGTGCCCAGTAGGATTTCCTCTTCAACTATGGGGTCAAAAGACACCATATTGCAGATCTTTGTTTTGCCCTTGGAGCATTCTTTCTTCTTGGAGGAAGAGGGAACTTCGAACTCTGAATCAAGATCAGGATGAATCCACATAATCTCGCCATTGTCAAGAGACAAGGGGACGAGACCTTCACTTCATGGAGGAGGGAGATTCTCGATCTCAAGAGTGGCCTTGGGGTTAGGGATGACACCGTACTATACCATCTGCGGAAGGAAGTTACCGAACTGAACTGAGACCATGTTCGCGGTAACCGTCTTCTCGTCTTGTTGAAGAGTGACAACACCAGCGTTGACTAGCTCTTGAATCTTGCCTTTGAGCACATAACATGCTCGAGTGGGATGCCCAATGAACCTGTGATAGACACAATATTTGGGATGATCAGTCTTACCGACCTCTTCAGGCTTCTTCGAGTCCGGGAGTTGGAGCTTATTGCTTTTGATCAAGCAATCAAAGATGCTCACGGTGTCATTCTCGTCAAAGGAGTACTCTACTTTCGGACCAGGTTCCCTTGGTGGAGGTACAGAAGGAGTAGAAGTAGACGTAGGTGGAGCTACGTTGACAGCCAGAGATTCTTTGTTCTTCAAGTTGATATTCAAAGTTTCTTTTCCTTTGCGGTTGTTCTGGCGATTACCACCACCCGATGTCTGGTGTTCGTCCCGGTCGGGGTTAGACATGTGTACCCCTAGCTGCTTGAACTTGTCAGCACTAACTTCAGCTGCTTTAGTATTGACAATGAAGGATGGCCAGTCTTGGAACTGAGTTGACCCCGTCCACATGCTGATGATAGGCAAAAGATTTGCCTTGCAGGTGTCTATAGTGACAGCGGCTGGAGTTCCAGGAGACATTTTTAAAGCTTCTCGGCGGAACCTTTCAATGAAACTCTCAGCGGTTTCATTATGTCTTTGTTTGATTTTATTAAGGGCTGACATGGTCATGTCATTGATCCCCTCATAGAATCTTTCCAAGAAGATTTGCTTTAGACCTGAAAAAGAGGTGATACAGCCATCGGGCAAGCGCCTGTACCAATCGTATGCTACACCGGCTAAACAGCCGACGAATACCCTGGTAAGAAGAGCGTCATTTGGCTGAAGTTGAACAGTCATTACCTCAAAATGGTTAATGAACTGATTGGAAGAAGTGCTGCCATCAAACAACAAAATTGTAGGGATTTTGTACTTTAGAGGAAATGGGACTTCCTTCCATTCAACTGGGTAGGGTTGTTTGATCCCCAACCTTTGTAAGTTGTCTTTCTCTTTGAAGGCCTCAAATTGAGTGTGCAGGAGTTTGACAGCTTCATTAGCATCCTCCAATGATGTAGAAGGAGCAGGCTGAATCAGAGTGTTAGGGGGAGGAACAACGTGGTAAGCACTACCCCCAGCACCTGACTGACTGGGTGTAGGTTGAATCTGTACAGGAGGTACTTGAGGATATACTACCCCCAGCCCTGCATTGACAGGCACCGACGATGCTATGATCTCAGGATTTACAGCAGGTACAGTCGGTGGTACTGTATGTTGGGCCATGATAATAGAATGCATACTTGTGACCATTTCAGCCATGGTCTTCAGCTTGTCTTCTAGTACAGGTATTCGTTGTTCTTAACTAGCCGAACTAGAGGCATCTGGATCTTCAGTGACAACATAAGCTGTCACTTCTCTAGGTACAGCGGAGGACACTGTCTGTTCAGAACTTTCGCTGTATGTATCATAATCAGAGAAAGAATCATCTCCTGAGTGAGAAAGAGGAAGATGACCAGAAGGATCTTGGAGAAGATTCCTTTGACCGATTGTATCTCGGCTTCGCGATCTGGTATGTCGAAATACTCCTTCAGAAGATTCTTGGAGTAGATCTAAATACCGCTGGCTGGGCTTGCGCGGCTTGCCGTGCTTGGAGCACTTTCTACCCCCAGTATCTCGAGAAGTCATGTTGACAGAAGCATACAATACTTCGTCTTCATCTTCCGACATTGGTTCTGAAGTTGCAAAATTCAAATGATCGAAGACAGATCATTTTGTTGTCTGACAACAACACTTGATGACAACCTTGTGATTACAATGGTGTTCAAGAGGTTGAACTGGAAGTGTTGAGATGTTGTCCCATTTTTGTTTGATGTGTTCTCGGAGATCAGGAACAATGACGGGATGAGAAGAAGTCTGAGGGACATGTTCTTTGACAACATTCGGAACATGGTTCCGGTTCTTCAAATGTTTTGTTCCTTGAGTGTACAGAAAAGTACTCATTTCATTAGCATATGTGTCAGGATTCTTTATCTTGGAAATTTGCCTCTGATGCTGGTTGATCTTCGGCATTGGCTGTTTGCGTTTCATAGAAACTGGTCTATTGAGATAAGTCCTTAGATCCGCAAATTCACCCACAGGGGTTTCTGTCTGAGACACGAGTAATTTTCCCTATTTTGAGCGAGATATCTTGAGAGTTGGGAGATCTTAGAATTCTGCTACCGGAGTAGGCAGAATACCTCTTTGATCAGTACACTTCCCTTTGGCAAGGAGGGAAGAAGAACTCTTGTTTGAGAGAGTTCTTGTACTGATTGGTGCCGAGGCACGTTCAGATTGATCTTCTACGGTAAAAACCGAATAAGACTGAGAAAAGACCAAAGGACCTTTTCCCTTGTTTTGTGAAAAAGGGTTGGCTAAAGAGCGTTTCCCTCTGTTGTCTTCCAAGTCGTGGAACGAGGAAGTTTGAGAAAAGACCAAGGAGCCTTTTCCTTTGTTCTGAGGAGGAGGAGGAGGAGGAATAGTCAACAGACAACCCCCAGTGGATTGCGCTGGAACAACAGGGTGCTTGGAAAGAGGATCAGAGTTTTTTCCCTTGTTGTGAGAAGAAGGAAGATTAGCCAAAGGGCTGTCCCTCTTAGACTGCGCTGGCACAGATTGCACAGGGGTTGAAGTGGCAGTAGGCGTATTGGCTGGTTGCGCATGAGGAGCTTTGACAGGTGGCCTTTTGGCCACAGACACTGTAGCTTGTGCAGCAGGAGTCTTGACTTCAGAGTGCTTGAGTTGCATTCTGGTTGATGGAGTGGTGGACTGCGCAGGAAGAGTTGCAGCCAACTGCGCCAGGGGAAGAGGAGTCTTGCACTTTGCTAGAGCAGCATAGGAAGTGGTTTGTGCACTGATAAGAGGAGAAGTATACTGCGCATGGGCAGTAGAGGCAGCAGACTGCGCAGCAGTTTTGGGAGCAGAGACAGCAGACTGCGCAGAGGATTGCACAGAGGATTGTGCAGAGGACTTTGGAGTCCACACTGAACGAACCTTGCTCTTGGCAGAAGTTGCAGTGCGACGAGTAGTCCCAGAGTTGATCATCGCCTCGTAGGCCATCTGGTTGACCTTTACAACCAGCGTCTTCTGCATCTTTCCGATAGACGCAACGTCACATTGAGTTGTCACTTCCTCGTCGAAGGAGAAAGTCGTCCCCAACAGAGTCGCCATTTTGTTTGCAAAAACAAAAGTGTTCTTTATTTCACAAACTTTGTAAGAAGATTACAATAGAATTCTGGAAAAGTACAACTATAGAAATCCGATATGAAGACAATCGCTTTATCCCTTTGACGATGTGAACTTTGAAGACGATAGCCTCTGAAGTTGAAGGCAGTAGCCTCTAAAGAATACAACAGCACTTGGGCAAGAACTCCTGATTTCTTTGATGATCTTGAATGATCTCTGCTCTTGATTCTGATTTTTTCTGATCCCCCTATGAAGGACTTGAAACTCTATTTATACAGTTCTGGAAATAACTAATTTTTAGTTATTCTGGATTGTGCAGGATGGATTACACAGACATTGGACTGCACAAGCAGCGAACTGCGCTGGCAGTTACTCGATCGTGGGCCAACTGTATGAGACGCGTGGCATTGTTTGATTGAAATGCACTTGGTCGTGTACAGACGGTTGCCACGTGGTGAGCAATTGATGGCATGTATGCCACGTACAAAATGTCAGTTGTCTTGATGGACTGCGCCACATGAACTGCGCTGGCTTCAGACTGCGCTGGGATTGAACTGCGCTGAAGATGATCTGGCAGACTGTGCTTCGATTGGGCTAGTAGCTTGCGTTGCCTGTACAATTGTCCTCGAGCGCTGTGCTGCACGAGAAACGAACAGTTTCCTCGTTCTTTGGGCTGTCAGCTGTCAGAAGATCTGATTTTCTGTCAGATAATGATGACACGGCCACGTCAGCTAGCACGCTTGGATGGGTGCGCAGTTCAACTTGCGCAGTTGAGTTGTTGCGCAATCTGTCTCCTGCGCAGTTCATTTGAAGGGTGCACAATTTGATTTTCATTGCTTTTTTGATGGGTGCAACTTGATTTTTAGGACCTACAATACCCCCTCATTTGAGAGGGCTCGAAACTGAAGTTGGACCTCCACTTGAAGTTATCAACAGGGGAATTTTTATTCCTGTTATATCCTCGGGCTTATTTCCCCATGCGGACACTCCCCTTGACTCGTCTGTCATGTGCTCTTCTGCGGTGACTTCCACTTATATATCAGAGTTGAATATGATGGTCGATTCTTCTTCGAAATTCATCAAAAGTGACCAAGTGCAAAATGACAGCTCGGAATCTGAGTTGTTGTGCAAGACTCCTTCTGCTAAAGAGATACTTCCTGCCTTCCTTGTGGAATCCTTAGGAGGGCCCCACTCCCCCAAACCCATTCAACAGTTTGATACTAATCAGCCTCTCTATTTACCATCTGGTGATGAAGTTCATTCACACTGTTCGATCACTAGGAAGGATGTTCCCATCATTGAACTCCCCCCATCGCCCACTCCCTCCCCGATAAAGGTCTATCCTTCCCACAAATTGACGTGGAAATGTCGGGCTCGCATGAGTCTGTCCCTCTCTAATCCTCCCATAGAGCCATCCCTGACGGCTAATTAGAAGTGTCTCCCCACTGTCATCAACAATCCCAGAGCTTCAATGCGAGGTGCTATTTTTTTACTTAACGACCCCCAATACTCACTATCTATGGCGGCTGACATCAATCAGCCGCTAAACCAGTGTTAGTGTTTTCTGGAACTGTCGTGGGCTGAAGAATGCCACGACGGTTCAAACTCTCCACTCATTCCTCTTCGCAACCCATCCCTTTGTCTTCTTTCTCTCCGAAACTCTCTCACCACCACCACACTCTTCCCAAATCCTACCTTCATTAGGTTTCCCCAATACTCACTTTATTCCTCCGACTGGCCGGGACTAGTCGATCGGGTGGACTCTGGCTAGGCTGGACTGAAGATATTAAAGCTTCAGTCTCTTTTTCCTCCTCCAACCATATTATCCTCTCCATTTGCAATGATGATGAGACTCCGAACTGGAATCTTCTTTGTGTTTATGGGTGCCCTCGAAAAAAAGATAGACCTCTGTCACGACCCGCTTCCGAATAATCGGACACGAGTCGGACACGCCCAGCCTTCGTCGTTTGACACGACGAAGTAAGCTGTACCAAAATAGGGAAATATAACCAGATAATCATAAATGTATATAATCACAGCATCTAAAAACGTATCCCAGAATGATCACCATAATCCATAATTCTATGTATATAAATGTACGAGTCATCAGGAATGAAATGTACTATGAATTCTAAATCAATATCTAAAAGTAAGGCTAACAGTCTAAACCTGAAACCTCAAGCTAAGTCATGACCATCCTGCTCAGCTAAGATCCCGGGCTCTGGCCCATAAGGTAGAATGATATCCTGCAAGCATACCTGCAACTTATCCAGTCAGGAGCGGAGCAAAGTACAGTTCTAGGTAATGAACAAGACATCATGAAATGAAAGTACAAGGGAACATGGAATGTAAAGCACAAGAAGGAACATGGTGTATAAGTACATGAAAGAACATGGTATGTAAGAACATGAAAGAACATGGTGTGTAAGAACATGAAAGAGCTTGGTATCTCAGGAATCACAGGAACTAAGTACATGATATATCTCCTGAACATGTGTGTACAATATTTGAAATATAACTAAGTATGTGACCGGCTAGGGGTAAGCACATGAAAGCACATGAATGGTACGGCTTAGGACCCGCGTGCACGATGCGGGGTCTAAGCTAAACACACCTGAGTTGTTTATTGGATTTGGTAACATAAATAGTATATTTCTCCTCCCCATGTACAAGTAATAAAAACAAGGAACATGAGCACCAGAAAAAATATGTTGTGTCGCAGTGTGTTAATCAAGGAAGCACATGATATAATAAAATATACAAGACCATAGAGTGTACTTGCCTTGCTCCAGGAAAGTACGGGTGAAGATCGGAGCTAGATGTCCTCCTGAGTAATATTTGATACAAGTTGATTAATTTCTAATCATCTATATTTTGTTAACTATTCTTAAAAATCTAACTTAGAAATCCACTAATATTATCTATAAAACAGTTACTCTCATCCAAGGACTTACGTTATAAAATCCTACTTCAAATATTATCAATATAGGGATTGGACACATCAAAACTATGAGTGGCCAAGAGACTTTACTTAGTAAGCTTCAAAAATCACAATTTACCTAAAAAAAAAACCTTATATGTCTATTACTGTTATGCCAAGCTAGGCCTATAGTCTTAACTGACAGTAGTTAAGAAATACCTCACTATAGTAAATATTGCAGTTTTAAAGAAGAATCCAAGTTAACTAAAATCCCAGCTTGAAATAAATACTGAGACGTTATCTCAGGTTATAAGACTAAAGTTCTCAATTTGAATAACTGAACTCACATTGCACAGATATTTAAAGTTTCATCAAAATGAATCAAGGTATCATACAGGTATTCAGGTTCTTCTACCTAAGTAAATACTACAGTTAAGGTCCCAGGCTGGACAAAATCTCAGATTCAACTGATGCATGAAAACTCTAATATATCCATTAACCCAAGACAATGAATAATTCTTCAGGTTCATTCCTAAACAAACATTGCACAGATATTTAAAGTTTCATCAAAATCCAGCATCGATCCCCTGCTACAGGAATTTCAGTCTCAACATGAGGAAAATACAGGTATTCGAACATAACTAACCTAACGCATTGCTCAGTCCTGAATATATTACAAGCTCCCAGCAATATATACATATATATACACAGAAATAAAGCCAACTCACTTTATTACAAAAATTCAAAACAACACTAACGGCAAAACAAACGAAATTCTCCATCAAAATTTCCTGAACTGTCAGAGCCACGACACTACTTTCCCGGACATGACCCCCACTTGGATACCGGCTAGCAGTTCACGAACAAAGCTGGACACACGAAGACTCGAGCAAGACACACAAGGAAACCCGAACGTTATAGCACGAACATGACACCAATGCCTGCACTCGGCCCCAACTGAATAGTCGACCCATCCAACGATCAAAACAGTAATTCTCGACATAAATACAACAAAGGGAGGATCGATCGATACCTGAGAGAAGAATCGAGGAAGACTTGAACCCAGGAACTTGAATACTGCTGCTTCACTCCATAATTCAATATGAATTCCTGTTGTGACATTATATCAAACAGGTGATGTTCAGAAATATAGAATTAAGACTTTAGTTCTGTTTGAAATGATCCAAACTCGAGAATTCGAGAATTCAGCAAGGATCATCGAGATCTAGAAACTCAATTCACAATTCAAATCTTATGCTCGAGATCCCCATATTGAAATCAACTCTCGCACAGAAAAATCCAAAGAGTATTGAAACAGAGACAAGACTTAAGTTCATACCTAGATCGAGTTCCTGCTCGATTGCTACTGAATCAACCCGTCCCGATCCTCACTCCAATTCTGAATTCAAAATTTAAATAGAATTTTCAAGAGACGAAAAAATTTGGATCAGAAATACTTCAAGAATTGGACACTCACCCGAGATGAGACGGCAGCGCCGATCTCCGTCGATGGAAGAAGATCACCGGATCTCGAGTGTGCAGGCGATCGCTGATGGAGACTCGCTTAGGAAGTAGCTCATCATCTTCGCCTTCGAAGTCATAGGTGCCGAAATCGTAATCACCGCCGTGGTCGTCGTCGCCGTCGGGATCGTCGTCGTCACCGACGAGGTCGTCGGCATCGCTGTCGTCGCTCTTGGGAAAGGGGAAAACCACAGAGAAATTTATTCTTAAATGAGAGAGAGAGAATGAGAAACTCTCTGTTCTCATTCACTAAATAAATAAAAAGTGAAAATTTGCACTTTGCCCCCTCCACTCTAACCTATTTTCATATGGGCCCCTCCGGTTATGATTTTAATCAAAATTACCCTCCCCTTTTCATAATTGCAGTATTTAAGAAAAAAAATCAATTATAACATTTAAACACTGAGTGGGGACCACAAAGTTAGTTGTAACAAACTTTTGAATTATTTTAAAAATATATTCTGCTCCCAAATACTTTCCCTCCCAAAGTATTCATATAATATATTTATAAGAAAAAGAATGAAGTATTATTAAAAAAAATTTAAATTCCACTAAAATGGGAAAAGCGGAGTTACAAATCTCTCCCCCTTTAAAAAATTTTGTCCTCGAAATTCGAAGACCCACAAAATAAATCTCAGTAAATTCAATTAGACTAAATCACCAGTCATTTATAAAAATAGAATTTTTGAACATAAAAAAAAATACAATCAAACAAATCAAGCTAGGATAACGCTCTCGCATCTCGTCCTCGCACTCCCATGTGGACTCTCCCGGAGAGTGGTGTCTCCACATGACGCGGACAAGTGGAATAGTCTGGTTCCGCAGGCACTTTTTCCTACGATCAAGGATCTTCACTTGCTGCTCCTCGTAGGTCAAGCTCGGATCCACCTCTAGCTCTGAATAGTCCACCACATGGCTCGGATCTGGAATATAGTGTAGAAGCTGGGACACGTGGAAAACGTCATGCACTCCCTCCAAGCTAGCTGGAAGCGCTAGTCGATACGTCACCTTGCCAACCCGTGCCGTCACATCGAAAGGTCCGATGTACCTCGGACTGAGCTTCCCGTCTCTGCCAATCTGATGACACCTCTAGTCGATGAGATGTTCAGGAATACTCTATCTCCAACCACGAACTCCAGTGGCCGTCTGCTGTTGTCCGTCCAGTGCTTCTGTCGATCCTGTGCAACTCTGAGACGCCTTGAGCCTTGAGACCCTGTACGATAATTACACACAAGAAGTTGAAATAATACGATCTAACAATGATCAAGAATTAAATAGGCACGAATGGAATGAAGTTTCGATTACAACTTAGAGGAGCAAAATCATGAAGACACAAACTATTAAGTACGATCAAAAATTGATAGTTTAATACAAGTGTACCAGGATAAGGTAGGAAAATCATGGTCAGATAGTCTTGATTTAAGATCGAAGTTTAGACAAGACACAATGAAGTATGGAATCAAAATCTGATAATGTATAATTTTGAGGAATTCAATGATCTAACGATAAAATACTAGAAGGGTAATTAGCAAGGGTTGATTGAGGAAACGTACGAAATACTCAGGAGGTACAGTATCAAATCAGGATAACGTACAAGTATTCGTGATTCTCGAAAACCAATAATCATAAGAAAAGGAACATAGTTTCTATGGTATCCGGAAACATATAGATATTCGAAATCACTTTGCCTAGAATCCCTACCCCGCCATTGTATATCTGGCTACAGTGAACTTTCGGCTTCATAACTCAAATAACAATACGTTACCGAATATTCTGTCGATCTTATCCATTTTCCGTCAATCATTGATGAAACAACCCAAGAGATCAAGATATGAAGAATTTAGGACAAGTCTCCATAATACCCGAAACCTATGAATGTCTGAAATCACTTCAACTTAGAGTTCCTGCTCCGCCAGTGCGCTGCTGGCTGCAGTGAACTTTCGGTCTCCGCAACCCAGATAACGGTTGCAGCGCGCAACTGTCACGCCGTAGTAGGTCATCGAATAGTCTTTCAACTTTATCCATAGAAAATTTCAAGGAATCATAATAAGTTTCAATAATCCAAGTCAAGAAGATGGTGAGGTTATCTGACTATTAGAATACAAGGGTTTATTAGGTAATAAGAGACGACAAGGGATCCAATCAGCGAGTACAAAAGGCAAACATAAAGATTTGAAATTTCGAACAGGAAGCAAAGTTTCAAATTATGACGGAATTTCAACTGATATCTGGAATGGTAACAAGATTCCATATATGGGACATTATCCCGAAGGGATAACAGAGTCTAGAAGGATGAACTAAAGCAAGGTATCAGATAGGAGACAAGTTTCAAAATAAGAAATAAAATCCCGTACTGGAAACAAGTTTTAATAAAATCTCGAATAATTAAGAAATCTCGAGTAAAAACTTGAATAGAAAATGAAATTTTCAATAAGGTACACAGTGGAAAAATAGAAAGTCAAGTATCAACAAAGTCGTGAATAAAGAACAAAATCTCGAATATAAAATCTCAACGAGGAATCAGGATTTTGAATAGTAACTAGAAAACAGGTTTCAATAGGAAACAAGGTATTGGATCGTAAATATGAAACATGCGAATCTCAATAGTAATAAAATCGTAAATAGAGAGCGAGTCCTGAATAAAGTCAAAATAAGAAATAAAATCTCAAACATGCATCAATAGAAGCGAAGGTTCAAACATGGTTTCAGAATGATATTTCAAGTAGGAATAAATCTTGATTAGTACAAGTTTGATTAGTGAGCAGAATATCAATAACGAGTAGGAACAAGTTGTAATGACCCGCTCCGCCCTAGTGGAACGCCGATTCAAACGACAAGTGCAACGACTCAAATGAGCCGTCGACCCGAAGAGTTGGCATCGACCTGATAAAGAATCGATGTAAGGCTTACATTGGCCGTCAAGATGAATCCAGACTTAGACTTTCAAAGGCGCGCTCGGAGTATCGCTCGGCCGATGCGAATATCGCTAAGGTGGGTGGCTCTGATAAACCCGTCTTTGCTTAGCCTAGACACATAACAATACGGACACTATCACGAGAATCGCTAGGCGATAACCCCGCGCATGCTAATAAATGACTCAACGCACCTAGCTAAGGGAATAATCCCATCTTGCATGCTTGTATAGAATATGGAAAAGAACATAGAAAATGTAAGAACTCTCGCACCGCGCTCCACGCTCGTGCTAAGGCACAAGCTTACGTTTATGTTCCTTATGCATCCAACAATGAAAGAATGAATGGGTTACAACAATGAAATGGGAAGACTATCAATATAGTCCTTCCGAGTAGAGTATAGCAATATTGAAAGACTATGGGACCGATGGGTCGCCAAGGCGACTCCTGCAAGGGGAGTTACAAAATATATGAGTGAATGAATCGATGAATAAATGAATGAATAAGTGAATGAATGAATCAATGAACAAATGGGCAAGTGAAAGAAAGAAAAGAATGAATGAATAAAAGATAAGGAAGAAAAGGGATGGTTAGTGACAGGTATGACGGGCACGTGCAACGGGGCTCGCTACCCGCGGTGCACGGACGCCAACCTGGTCGATAACGCATTGTGGCTAAGGGTTAGCCTACGGCTCGGAGACAGCCGTTAAGTTAAAATGACAATAAAATACGAAATGGTCGTGGACGGCTCGTGTACGAGTGAAAAGGGATTCCAAGGGCAGCGAACGACGATTTCGTGGCCGGCCTAGACGGAATCATGGCCTACGGGCGGACAGGTGTGCGGGCTTGGGCACATAACCAAACGTAGGGCCGATTATTCAATAGTCTATCAGGGTGTACCAGCCATCACGCTTGATAGATGAGAATGCCACAGGGGAAAATGTCCAAAATGGCTGACATGCCAGCGACCGGTGCATATAGATTTAAGTGGGCTTTGCTGGTGGCAATCCACGTGCAAGTCCTTGCATTGAAATCAAAGTAATCTAAGTTAACTTAATGAAGCGCCCTCTGAATAGACATTGAATGTAACATACAAATGATCAAAAGTACTTCGACAAAGGAGTTAGAAAACACGCCTACGACGTGCTAGGACCCGAGGCAGGGACACGCCCTTGACATTGAAAGTTCACATGAATCACGTTAAGTTATTTCCTAGGAATTGTTGACTAACTTGGTTTACTTTGGACAGGGAAGGCCGGACGGTAAGTATGGGTAAGTCGTGCATGTATTACCATACGACACTTGAAATTGGCAACACGAGATAGGCTATGAAATATGCCATGAAATTGATCCTAAGGCAAGATTAGAAAGACAATAAATGATAGAGATGCACAAAAGTAAATAAAACGTGTTTGGTAATGATAGCATTGTGGGCGAGCTAGCCCCTCCACCAGTGCATAATAATGTACTGATAACCCCACAGTCTGCTTACAGGAAGCAGAAAACGTCGGCGGGTACGGAGCTTTCCTCGAACGTGCTAAGGCACGGAGCTATCTCTGGAGCCTTGGAGCATTGCAAGGAGCTGAAGCACCATATACAGGACATAATGTATCGGAACATCGCCATGAATCATTCCATGTTGTAAGCCACTTGGCACGCCTTTTATGTTTCAGAGAGAGAGAGAGAGAGAGCTTGAGCGATTTGTAATATCGGTCTAGCGACGCTTGTAAACTTCTTGAATATCAATAAAGAGTTGAATTCGCTTCAAATTGCGTTCATTTACTTTCCGCTGCAAATGGGGACACTCTGTGCGACTCTGTGGCCTAGCTCAAATCGGCCGTTTCTGGACATAGCCTTGCACGGGCGCAACCTAGGCCCATGCGGCATCACGCCTTAGCGAGAACGATCGCTCCTACGGGAGCGGAGCGTGACAGATTGGTATCAGAGCACGGCTTTACGTCCTTGGACTTCACGTCGATTTCTCAGTTTTGAAAGCTCGTCGTTGGAAAAAAAGAAGTGTACGCTCTCTCTCGTTGTGCCTTGGGATGTTCCATACAATAAGTCTAATATTTTCAAAAGCTCGTATAAGTACTCGGTTGAACGGGATCGATAGGCGAAGGCCTTTGTGCCAAACCACGACAGACTTGAGTCAAAGGAAAACTAAAATGCTAGAAGTTAGCAAACGCAAGGCGTGCTTGAATAACCTTACGCTAACAATGTCGAACGATGTTAAACTTGACTCGATAGAGAACACATGCTAAGTTAACATGTCGCATGCGTGCCTGACTAGTCTTGCGTCAACATAGCAAATGAGCGTGCAAACTTGAATATAGTCCGCACGGGATAGTTATGCGGCACAACTTAGTCCGCGTGTCGTACACCTCGACTTTTGGGTACAATCGGGTTGCGAGCGATCTCAAGTATCGCTCGATCGAGAACGGTGATACACTTTGAGTGTCCATCGATAGGAACGCTATCGAGTTAACGCTTAGGTGTACCCGAAAGATTGGCTTGGATTTTGAGGATTTGTGCGAACGACTCAGTACGTCGAGGCGACGTGAGCGATTATGCTAGAGATTCGTCGAACGAATCTGAAGGATGTCTTAGCGCATGACGCGAACGTGATTGAGGACTAGATCGTATGGCTTGAATCCGAGTGGTGTATGTGATAGGTTCGAAGAAGAATAAGAATGAGTGTCGACGACTAGTCGAGTGGCTCGAACCCTGAGTGGTGTATGGACGTCATAGAAATTGTTCGAGCAAGACTAAAGGATTTACGGATCGTATGAGTATGTCGGCAAGCGATGCAATCGCACAAAGCCTTAGAACGTGTCACGCTTAGTCGGCCGTGACTTCAAGAGTCCTGAACGAGATGTCGCTGGACAACTTGTCAATGGGCAACGCGAGTTAGAAAATGGTTCGGAACGATGAATGAAAATGAATGGTCTTGATCGAGGAAACTTAGAGGATCGCACGTACGATTTCGGATTGATTCAAATGAATTGTGACTTGAGTTTGAACAACGGTCTTGAAACTAGCTTGAGGAATAACGATCGAACTTGATCTTGAATATCGAGAAAATTGTGGAATATCCAACTCGGGCAATAGCATCAGTCGCACGACTCGAAATTGGTCGCAAAGGAAGATCGTCAGGTTACGCATATCGTTGATGGTATTGAGGCGTATCAAAGATCGATATACGATAACTCGGGGGTACTCTGACTCGGCGAATGACGATCATGCAAAATGTCATTATTTCGTTGGATGCTATACTTGGGATGTTAAAAATGTGTCAAGGAAAAGATAGACGTGGCTCGAGGATTTTCTAGTTAAGCGAATGATAAACGGACTATCGAACTGGATCTTGACTTGGATGGAAATGAAATGTTGGATTTGCTTCGTCGATAACCACAACTTGACGTTCTTGTCTTATGCGAGCGCAACTCCAGCCTCGCACATACGTCACACCGATTAGGACGATCACTCTGTGTGAGCGCTGGTATGGTGATTCATACAGTGGGGGTGATTGAACTTGTCTGGCATGGCAATTTGTATGTTTCGATTTGTGGTTTGACGTGAAGGTGGACTCGGGAATGACTTAGCGTGCTTGATGATTAAACTTGAGGATTGAGTAGGTCCAATCCGCGTATCGAGAATGAGTTACTCTAAACTCAAATAAGAGTATACGCCCCGATGAGAATGATTATTCCACGGGAGCGTTGTATGGTGATTCATGAACTACCGTGGATAATCGGACTCGCGTGAGATTGGGACGCAATGTATTGTCGAGCTGGATGACCTCGTGATCGAATACATGAATTGGTTAGAATGGATATGTAAAGTATGTCGATTGGGTGATTTGAATGGATTCGAATATGCGCAACGAATACATTGATGCGAATAGGTGATCGTGCTCGATGTTTAGAAATCTGAGTGACGCGAGCTTGGGTAGAAAACTCCCGTACTACCAACTTTAGTTTGACCCTAGGATTGGGGTCAGTGTTAGCATTATTGTTGGGGAACTGTGATTCCAATCCTGATATTGACTTAGCCTCGAAAAGAAATAGCCTAGCGGATAGGCGGACAACCCTATACCGAGTGATTGAACCAGTGCGATTGATATTAGAGTATCGTCTGGACGGACGATAGACTTGGGGCAACAAGACTTAGAGTAGGACGGAAAATTAGGAGTGTGCGTGAACGACAACGAGAATGGCCCCAAACGATGGGAATGATAGGAATGGATGATGCACAAGTAAAGTTTGAATAACGAATTGAATCATTGGTCGAAAGACGTACTCGATGATAGTGCAATACTTGGTCTCGAATCGGACGAAAATTACTTGGACTCGTATACTTGGTTTTGAATCGGACGGAAATTACTTAGGCTTGGTCGACCCCGCTAAGAAGAAATCATGCTGATTTCGTGGACAATAACGCTTGAGAAGCGAATCGAATCATTTCGAGGACCGAGATAAACGATATGTGATACACACATGAGTTTGGTTTTAAATAATCGAAGTTCGCAAAGCGATCGGCAAATCAAAACTATCACAAGTAGCTTGTCCGACTTCGCTAGTCGCTAAGCTTGGTTGAAATGTACGTATTCGAGGGACGCCTTGGATACGTGCACGATCCAAACTCAGCGATATGATAAACTCGAATGCAGCTACAAGTGGGTGTTGAGATGTGCATGAACGAATGAGTGAGTTTGCCTCAGCCTACGACTTTCGTGTTTGACGAATTATAATGCACCTCGTGCGACCGTTTCAGTCCCATGATACGTCAAAAAAGCAACCAAGTCGAAGAAATACTTGAATTGAATAAGTGCCATCAACTCTAAAATGAATGAAAAGTTATCCAATAAAAATTGACCAAACGTATGCGACGCGGAACTTGGAAAGGTACCGAGCATGGTTCGATGACATCGAACGATGGAACCGTTCAATAGAATTGTCTATAAAACACGATGACACGAGTTAAGGAATGGTAGGATGACCTGCACTCAGGAAGTCTCGAGGACGAGACTTGTTTTGAGTGGTGTATTATGTAATAACCCGCTCCGCCCTAGTGGAACGCCTATTCAAACGGCAAGTGCAACAACTCAAACGAGCCGTCGACCCGAAGAGTTGGCATCGACCTGATGAAGAATCGATGCAAGGCTTACATTGGCCGTCAAGATGAATCCAGACTTAGACTTTCAAAGGCGCACTCGGAGTATTGCTCGGCCGATGCGAACATCGCTAAGGTGGGTGGCTCCGATGAACCCGTCTTTGTTTAGCCTAGACACATAACAATACGGACACTATCACGAGAATCGCTAGGCGATAACCCCGCGCATGCTAATAAATGACTCAACGCACCTAGGGAATAATCCCATCTTGCATGCTCGTATAGAATATGGAAAAGAACATGGAAAATATGAGAACTCTCGCACCGCGCTCCACGCTCGTGCTAAGGCATAAGCTTACGTTTATGTTCCTTATGCGTCCAACAATGAAAGAATGAATGGATTACAACAATAAAACGGGAAGACTATCAATATAGTCCTTCCGAGTAGAGTATAGCAACATTGAAAGACTATGGGACCGATGGGTCGCCACGACGACTCGCAAAATATATGAAAGAATGAATCGATGAATGAATGAATGAATAAGTGAATGAATGAATCAATGAACAAACGGGCAAGTGAAAGAAAGAAAAGAATGAATGAATAAAAGATAAGGAAGAAAATGGATGGTTAGCGACAGGTATGACGGGCACGTGCAACGGGGCTCGCTACCCGCGCTGCACGGACGCCAACCTGGTCGAAACGTATTGTGGCTAAGGGTTAGCCTACGGCTCGGAGACAGCCGTTAAGTTAAAATGACAATAAAATACGAAATGGTCGTGGACGGCTCGTGCACGAGTGAAAAGGGATTCCAAGGGCAGCGAACGACGATTTCGTGGCCAGCCTAGGTGGAATCATGGCCTACGGGCGGACAGGTGTACGGGCTTGGGCACATAACCAAACGTAGGGCCGGTTATTCAATAGTCTATCAAGGTGTACCAGCCATCACGCTTGATAGATGAGAATGCCATAGGGGAAAATGTCCAAAATGGCTGACATGCCAGCGACCGGTGCATATAGATTTAAGTGGGCTTTGCTGGTGGCAATCCACATGCAAGTCCTTGCATTGAAATCAAAGTAATCTAAGTTAACTTAATGAAGCGCCCTCTGAACAGACATTGAATGTAACCTATAAATGATCAAAAGTACTTCGGCAAAGGAGTTAGAAAACACGCCTACGACGCGCTAGGACCCGAGGCAGGGACACGCCCTTGACATTGAAAGTTCACATGAATCACGTTAAGTTATTTCCTAGGAATTGTTGACTAACTTGGTTTACTTTGGACAGGGAAGGCCGGACGGTATGGATAAGTCGTGCATGTATTACCATGCGACACTTGAAATTGGCAACACGAGATAGGCTATGAAATATGCCATAAAATTGATCCTAAGGCAAGATTAGAAAGACAATGAATGATAGAGATGCACAAAAGTAAATAGAACGTGTTTGGTAATGATAGCATTGTGGGCGAGCTAGCCTCCCCACCAGTGCATAATAATGTACTGATAACCCCACAGTCTGCTTGCAGGAAGCAGGAAACGTCGGCGGGTGCGGAGCTTTCCTCGAACGTGCTAAGGCGCGGAGCTATCTCTGGAGCCTTGGAGCGTTACAAGGAGCTGAAGCACCATATACAGGACATAATGTATCGGAACATCGCCATGAATCATTCCATGTTGTAAGCCACTTGGCATACCTTTTATGGTTCAGAGAGAGAGAGAGCTTGAGCGATTTGTAATATCGGCCTAGCGTCGCTTGTAAACTTTTTGAATATCAATAAAGAGTTGAATTCGCTTCAAATTGTGTTCATTTACTTTTCGCTGCAAATGGGGACAGTCTGTACGACTCTGTGGCCTAGCTCAAATCGGCCGTTTCTGGACATAGCCTTGTACGGGCGCAACCTAGGCCCGTGCGGCATCATACCTTAGCGAGGACGATCGCTCCTATGGGAGCGGGGCGTGACACAAGTATCCCGGAAAACAAGCGAATCCTTGGATATGAAGCAAGGTCAAAACAAGTAGTGAACAACAACTCTCGAATAGAAAATCGAAATTATCAAAAAAAATGAGCAAACAGTATCGAGTAGTGGATTTTAAATAATTATCGAATTGTGAATATGAAACATGTTTACTAAATTGGAAACAATCTTCGAATAAGGGAAAAATTCTAAAAAATTTAAATTAGAATGTGAATCACGATCCATAGTCTGCTCCAACCATGCAAAAAAACCTTCAGTCTTCAGCATGTCTTCAGTATTTCTATGGGACTGGAGTTGCTTCAATTTCTTCAACTGTTCTGACGTAGGCTGATCCCCGTGGTAATGCTCCATATAGCTGTCGAATCTGGAGAGGCGGGTCCTTCTGCTGCGGTACTGGTGCTTCTTGTGCTCGTCCTTGGGCAATACGATCAACGACTTCCGGGCAAGCCTTGACTTGATGGGCAGGCGACCCGTAATACAGCATAGCCTCCGTTTTTTGTGGCACTCGTCGTAGTGGTGTCTCGAGCAGTGGCAAAAATTGCAATTGGTTGTTGGCTGGATTTGAGTCTGAATCTGATGATGCGGCTGAAGAGGCAATGTTTGAGTATGGCAACGCTTCGCGGATCCATAATAGCTGCTATCTCGGTCATAAGTCTTCATGTCTCTTCTGAGTTTCAGCTTTCCATCTCATTCTATTGTCTGTGCTACATTCTAGATCTCCTGGCTGGCAGCTCTAATCTTCAGGTAAATCGGGTCCTCAGGGACTTGGATGACTTTTAGTGGCGGCTCCAGATTCTTGATTTGTTCCTCGGTACAAGATTTGTGCTTGGTGTCGAAGAAATACAAGGGTCTGAGAGTCTGGAAATCAGAAGTCCTTCTTGGCTCGGAGAGTGTATCCATAGGTCTGGCTTTTAAAAGGATGGTCTGCTGGTGTCAAGGAACTCTTGAAACGTCTCTGTCAACTGCGTACTTCCCATGGGGATAGTAGAGTGATAGAAGGTAGTGGGAGCTCGAAACCCTCAAGTGTAGGTGGATCGACTGTTCCGGTGTCGCATGCTTTTGGGCTATCTAAAAAACAGAAAACTTGTTAAAATAACCTAGACCTAAATACAACAAGTGTTTATTGATATCAATATACCTGATATACCTGATATACCCTTATTTCCCGATCTTTCCTATGATGTGATCAAGTTTTCCTAGTTAATCAAGTCCCCCAATAGTACTCTAATACCTAGGTACTATTAGGATAGACCTGCATAGGCCACCACTAAAAATATGTCACGACTCGCTCCCGAATAATCGGATACGAGTCGGACACGCCCAGCCTTCGTCGTTATACACGATGAAGTAAGTTGTACCAAAATAGGGAAATCTAACCAGATAATCATAAATGTATATAATCACAACATCTAAAAATGTATCCCAGAATGATCACCATAATCCACAATTCTATGTATATAAATGTACGAGTCATCAGGAATAAAATGTACTATGAATTCTAAATCAATATATAAAAGTAAGGCTAACAGTCTAAACCTGAAACCTCAAGCTAAGTCATGACCATCCTGCTCAGCTAAGATCCCGGGCTCTGGCCCATAAGGTAGAATGATATCCTGCAAGCATACCTGCAACTTATCCAGTCAGGAACGGAGCATAGTACAGTTCTAGGTAATGAACAAGACATCATGATATGAAAGTACAAGGGAACATGGTATATAAAGCACAAGAAGGTACATGGTGTATAAGTACATGAAAGAAAATGGTATGTAAGAACATGAAAGAACATGGTGTGTAAGAACATGAAAGAACATGGTATCTCAGGAATCACAGGAACTAAGTACATGATATATCTCCTAAACATGTGTGTACAATATTTGAAATATAACTAAGTATGTGACCGGCTAGGGGTAAGCACATGAAAGCACATGAATGGTACGGCTTAGGACCCGCGTGCACGATGTGGAGTCTAAGCTAAACACACCTGAGTTGTTTCTTGGGTTTGGTCACATAAATAGTATATTTCCCCTCCCTAGGTACAAGTAATAAGAATAAGGAACATGAGCACCAAAAAAAATGTCGTTTCGCAGTGTGTCAATCAACGAAGCACATGATATAATGAAATGTACAAGACCATAGAGTGTACTTGCCTTGCTCCAGGAAAGAACGGGTGAAGATCGGAGCTAGATGTCCTCCTGAGTAATATTTGATACAAGTTGATTAATTTCTAATTATCTATATTTTGTTAACTATTCTTAAAAATCTAACTTAGAAATCCACCAATATTATCTATAAAACAGTTACTCTCATCCAAGGACTTACGTTATAAAATCCTACTTCAAATATTATCAATATAGGGATTGGCCACATCAAAACTATGAGTGGCCAAGAGACTTTACTTAGTAAGCTTCAAAAATCACAATTTACCTACAAAAAATACCTTATATGTCTATTACTGTTATGCCAAGCTAGGCCTATAGTCTTAACTGACAGTAGTTAAGAAATACCTCACTGTAGTAAATATTGTAGTTTTAAAGAAAAATCCAAGTTAACTAAAATCCCAGGTTGAAATAAATACTGAGACGTTATCTCAGGTTATAAGACTAAAGTTCTTAATTTGAATAACTGAACTCACATTGCACATATATTTAAAGTTTCATCAAAATGAATCAAGGTATCATACTGGTATTCAGGTTCTTCTACCTAAGTAAATACTGCAGTTAAGGTCCCAGGCTGGACAAAATCTCAGATTCAACTTATGCATGAAAACTCTAATATATCCATTAACCCAAGACAATGAATAATTCTTCATGTTCATTCCTAAACAAATATTGCACAGATATTTAAAGTTTCATCAAAATCCTGCATCGATCCCATGCTACAGGAATTTCAGTCTCAACATGAGGAAAAGGCAGGTATTTGAACATAACTAACCCAACACATTGCTCAGTCCTGAATATATTACAAGCTCCCAGCAATATATACATATATATACACAGAAATAAAGCCAACTCACTTTATTACAAAAATTTAAAACAACACTAACGGCAAAACAAACGAAATTCTCCATCAAAATTTCCTGAACTGTTAGAGCCCCGACACTACTTTCCCGGACACGACCCCCACTTGGATACCGGCTAGCAGTTCATAAACAAAGCTGGACACATGAAAACTCGAGCAAGACACACAAGGAAACCAGAACGTTATAGCACGAACATGACACCAATGCCTGCACTCGGCCCCAATTGAACAGTCGACCCATCCAACGATCAAAACAGTAATTTTCGGCATAAATACAGCAAAGGGAGGATCGATCGATACCTGAGAGAAGAATCGAGGAAGACTTGAACCTAGGAACTTGAATACTGCAGCTTCACTCCAAAATTCAATATGAATTCCTGTTCTGACATTATATCAAACAGGTAATTTTCAGAAATATAGAATTAAGATTTCAGATCTGTTTAAAATGATCCAAACTCGAGAATTCGAGAATTCAGCAAGGATCACCAAGATCTAGAAACTCAATTCACAATTCAAATCTTATGCTCGATATCCCCATATTGAAATCAACTCTCGCACAGAAAAATCCAAAGAGTATTGAAACAGAGACAAGACTTAAGTTCATACCTAGATCGAGTTCCTGCTCGATTGCTACTGAATCAACCCGTCCCGATCCTCACTCTAATTCTGAATTCAGAATTTAATAGAATTTTTAAGAGACGAAAAAATTTGGATCAGAAATACTTCAAGAATTGGCCACTCACCCGAGATGAGACGGCAGCGTCGATCTCCGTCGATGGAAGAAGATCACCGGATCTCGAGTGTGCAGGCGATCGCTGATGGAGACTCGCTTAGAAAGTAGCTCATCACCGTCGTCGTCGAAGTCGTAGGCGCCGAAATCGTAATCACCGCCATGGTCGTCGTCGCCGTCGGGATCGTCGTCGTCGCCGGCGAGGTCGTCGGCGTCGCTATCGTCGCTCTCAGGAAAGGCGAAAACCACAGAGAAATTTATTCTGAAATGAGAGAGAGAGAATGGGAAACTCTTTGTTCTCATTCACTAAATAAATAAAAAGTGCAAATTTGCACTTTGCCCCCTCCACTCTAACCCATTTTCATATGGGTCCCTCCGGTTATGATTTTATTCAAAATCACCCTCCCCTTTTCATAATTGTCGTATTTAAGAAAAAAATCAATTATAACATTTAAACACTGAGTGGGGACCACAAAGTTAGTTGTAACAAACTTTTGAATTATTTTAAAAATATATTCTGCTCCTAAATACTTTCCCTCCCAAAGTATTCATATAATATATTTATAAGAAAAAGAATGAAGTATTATTAAAAAATTTAAATTCCACTAAAATGGAAAAAACGAAGTTACAACCTCTGCTCTGGGAATCTATCAAGACTTTCTCTGAGTCATTCACTGTCCCTTGGTGTTGTATTGGTGATTTAATGCCATCACCATTGCTGATGATAAATATGGAGGTCGAGGATATGATAGACATTCGAATTCATCCTTTGTGAAAATGATTGAATATTATGGTCTCATCGACCTTGGTTGTGTAGGCCCGGCTTTCACTTGGTCTAATGGCCGTAGTATGTCGAGTCTCATCAAAGAAAGGCTGGATCGAGCACTAGCCAATGGTGATTGGTACAGCAAATTTTTTAACTCCACAGTCCACACTCTCTCCAGATACAACAGTGATCATGCTCCTATCCTCCTCAATACCAATAATCACACCCAAAGGAGAAAGCGGCCTCTCCGCTTTAAAAGCTGCTGGCTCAGGTATGAATTTTTTTTTGAATGTTTTGTCTTCCTTCTGGCATGAGGCAGCCTCCTTTCCAGATGCTAATTTTATGGAAAAACTATACTTCATCATGAGGAAACTCCACAAATGGAGTCGATCTTCCATTCATTCCCTCAAAATGCACATTCAGTCCCTCCAAGATCAGTTATTGGCTATTCAAGGAGGAACCCCATCTTCGTCTTCTATGAGTTCAGAAAGGGACATTATTAAGGAGATCAATGGTCTCCAGTTGATTGAAGAGGCCTACTGGTGTCAACGTACAAGATGTCAATGGATCAAAGAAGGTGATAGATGCACCAAATACTTTTATATCAAGGCCTCCATTAGGAAAAGAAGGAGCAAAATTCGCTCGCTTCAACTTCCTAATGGTACTTGGACGTCGGATCAAAGGTAATCACTCCCACTATCATTAGCCATTTTTCAAATCTCCTTGGCAAAGATGAGTCTCATCCTATGGATCCAGGCTTTTCTTTTTATACTAGCCCTTTGATAGAGGATGAATCTAAGCACCTGGGATCGGTTCCTGAGCCGTCCGAGATTGAACAAGTTGTCAGAGGTATGGGGGCTCTCAAGGCCCCTGGCCCCGATGTTTTCCCGCATTATTCTATCAAAGAGGATGGCAAGTGGTCGGGGCTGCACTTACTGATACAATTCAACATTTCTTTGCCAGTAGCAAGCTCTCTAAGGGTATGAATCATACTCATCTAGCACTTATTCCCAAATGTGATGTCCCAAAAACAGCGGCGGACTTTCGACCAATTGCTCTATGCAATGTTTCGTATAAAGTTATCTCTAAAATCCTCGCATCCAGACTTCGTCCTCTAATGGACAAGTTAATCTCTCCCTTCCAGAATACGTTCGTACCTGGCAGGCAGATTATTGACAACTGTAACGTTGCACATGAAATTTTCCATGCTATAAACAATCTCTCCAGAAAGAGAAACTCCTTTGCAATAAAGATTGATATGGCGAAGGCGTATGACCGCCTTGCTTGGCCGTTCATCAAATCTGTGTTGAATGGGTTGGGAATTCGAGATCACACTAATGATCTTATTATGAAGTGTATTACAACTCCATCCTTCTCAGTTCTTATCAATGGCTCTCCGGAGGGCTACTTTACTCCTAAACAAGGGATTAGACAAAGATGCCCGATTTCTCCATACATTTTTATTCTATGCTTAGAGGTGCTCTTTTAATTATTCTACCGTTTCAAACAAGATGATCTCTATAGAGGTATTCGTATCAACCGTTATACTCCCTCTATTTTTTATCTTCTTTTTGCAGACGATATTCTTGTTTTTGGTCATGCTTCCTCCAATTCAATTTCGTTTGTGCAAAAGATCCTTGATATATTCTCCTCTTGGTTTGGACAATTAATCAATTATGGGAAGTCGAGCATTCACTTCAGTAAACATGTTCCCGCTCAAAATAGGACAGCACTCTCCAATCAGCTCTATTTATCTCTGATGCGCAGCTCTGATAAGTATTTGGGACATCCATTCCTTCTCTCCAAAGCAAGAACCAACACTTACAATAGCTTACTAGAGAAGATTTCTTCTCGGCTAAAGGGCTAGAAATCTAATATGCTATCTCATGCAGGGTGTGTCGTTCTGATTAAATCTACTCTGGGTTCCATTCCAATCTACTTCATGTCGACTTATAAGATTCCTCAAGCCATTTGCAACTCTATAGAGCGCCACTGTAGAGATTTTTGGTGGGGTCATGATATCTCAGAAAGGAAACTGCATCATATATCTTGAAACAAATTCTTGCAGCCCAAAAGAGAAGGCGGGTTAGGGTTCAGGAATCCTCGCTGGGTCAATGAGGCGCTTGTCGGGAAATTACTTTGGCGGCTCATCACAAACCCATATCAACTCTGGGCTCGGGTTCTCATTGGTACGTATCTCCAAAACAGATCCATATGGCATATATCTAAATGTAGGAACGCATCTCCTACTTGGACCAGCATTCTCGATGTCCGCCGCCATTTTGAGGGGAAGATATGTTGGAAGATCGGTGGGGGATGGATTAACATCATTAATGAGCCCAGGGTCCCTGGTATCCCTGGATTCAGGGTCAGCGTAGGCCATAGTAATTCAACCATACCGAGGTTTGTTAGAGAATTTATGGACTCTTCAGGTACAAACTGGAACACTTCTCTTATCAATTCACTTTTTCCTCCCTGGAAAGCAAAGGCCATCACTTATATCAAACTCCAGGAGGGTGAAGGTGTTGATAAACTCATCTGGACTTGCTCTAGATCGGGGGAATTCTCATCCAAATCCCTATACAAGTCCATTCGTACTAGCAGGCCTTCCAGTTCATCAGTCGCTGCTCCAAACATCAAGTGGGATAGACTTTGGAAAGTGCAAAACATCCTCCCACGGATATTAATGTTCATATGGAGATTATGGCATCACGGGCTTCCGCTATTCTCGGTTATCAACAAGAGGAATGATAAGGTTAGTCCTATGTGCCCTTTTTGCCTCCTATATGAGGAAAACGATGATCATCTATTTCTTTATTACAATATAGCAAGAGAGGTGTGGTTTGCTAGCCCGTTGGGGTTACGTACAGATGATTGCAGCAATATTCACTCTCTGTTGCATTCCTGGATCAATGATAAACATGCCAATGAGGTCCTTCGAATGGGTGCTTCTATATTATGGGCTATATGGAAATCCAGAGGGGAATGTGTGTTCTGACACAAGGCTCCTTGTCCCCAACGTATTGTTACTCATGCACTGAGTTTCATTTCCATTCATGATAGCGATCATCTCAGTAATATGGATGAGATTAGTGAACTACGGCGTACGGTAATTACTGCAACTACTTGGCAGCCCCCTAATTATGGGGACATCAAGATCAATGTCGACGGGGCGACCTCCTCCTCAGTCTGTGCAGTTGCCGTGGTTGCAAGGGATGCACTCGGTTCTTTTGTTGCGACAGATACCAAGTTTTTTGACTGTCGGATCCCTCTTGATCAAAGTCTCCATGCTGAGTTAGAAGCTATCAATATTGGGATTGGTCTTGCTCGATATTTGAATATCAGTAACGTCAACATTGAGGGAGACTCACTGTTAGCTTTCAGGATACTCAAAGGGGATTCTAGTCTCATTCCCTGGAGACTTTCGGATCTGGTTCATTCTATCAAGCGAGAGTTAGTTTTACTTCAAAATATCAAGTTACTTTTTATCAGGAGAGATGGAAACAAAGTTGCCCATATATTAGCAGGGCATGCTATTTCGAATAAGGTTTCTGCTAGATTTCTTTCTCCCCCTATTTGTATTGATCAGGCTCTGTATGAGGACTGCTCATCATTTGTGAACAATTCAGGTTTGATTGAATAAAGGTTCTCTGTCCTTCAAAAAAACAATTATCTTATACTTTAATTATTTAATTGATGTAGGATCATGATTTAAGTAGAAGAACAATCATTGTTTTCTTTATTTGTCTAGGTTCTCCAAACGTTTTGAGACATCTCTGTATATAATCCAACGATATGAAACCTACGATATTTTCATAGGCAGAGTTTAAAAAATTAAGAACTCATGAGTTCGGACTTTCGTTCATAAAATTAATCCGAAAATTATAAATTTGTGGGAGCATGTATGTCCGGTCCAAGCTAGCCTAGTTGTTTGATGACAAGAGGGAAAAAAAAGGAAGACAGTAACACGTGTATCCAACTTTTATGTTTTTTTTTGATATTTTGATAAATAATATTTGATATACCAAAGTGGTAAACTTTATTTTTTTTTAGCCGACACTCTTTCTCCTCGGCCTATACGTCACGGTGCCACCACGTTCGTTCGAGGAACATATAAACCTTGTGTACAAGTTGTCCATGATCATGCAAATGTGTGAACATGAAGACTCTAACACATATGCACTGTAGAAAAATCTGAAATAAGTATACAATATATTTCTACTCAACATTATCCATCCTCGAGCCATCACTCACCTCATTCTTCCCAATTTAAGTATTGTCATACTTACATACTTGGTCCATGAATACTGTCTTGGCTACACAATGGTCCCAAAATCTTTTCATGTTTCTATCTCTGAAACACGATATGATAATCATCATGTACAAAATAGTAGTACTACATTTCATATGATAACGTAACCACAGTACCATATTTCACATCTTAAAATATAGTGACTACATGTGATATATATTATACTACCAAAATATAAAGATATACATCTATAGTAGCAAGTTAAAACACATGATATGATACAGATAGTTCTACTTACAAGTCTATCTCATCAGATTAACAATTTCAAGTTCTATAAACAACATGTTACAGAGTGAGGTTACTCTCTTATCTATCTTGGTTCTTTTTTATTAGTATTCAACGGTTCATCATAGAAACTAAACATGCAGCATTTATTTTATTATGTGTGAAGAAAAAGAAGTGAATGATCATCGAAACCACCCACCTGATGAAATGTTGATCTACCTCGATCGAGCAGATCTATAAAACAAATTCTGTCTTAACCCAAGTTCAAACAATCATTCGAGCCAACAATGCATCAAACAGAGTGGGACATTACAACATATGTCCATTAAAGTCCAGCAATCAAATATAAGACTTAAAGAAAAGTTTTGAGAGAAAACCTGCTAAAAATGAATAATTGAAATATAATACTAAGAAGTTAACTACATCTAATCAACTAACTCATCCATCACTAAGACTTGTCATAAGAGGCATCTAGCACAAATGTGCTTACAAATATGTATATAAGTGAATAATAATATAAGCTTGATGTCAATTAAACGAGATAATGAATTAGATAAGAGACTAGGGGCGACTAGCGAATCATGAAAGTAAAATAACTACCCAAGTGTTAACTTTGTGTGTTTTACAAAACAACTCTCGACGTATGGACGGGCTGGAATAACCTATTGGTAATTAAGGGTGAGCATTATTTGATTTTGGACCGAAAATCGAACCGAACCGAACGGAATAAGAGATTCGGTTCAATTTAAAAGAAATTTGGTTCGGTTTTGATTTTGTCCAGCTGGGTTCTCGGAATTGAGGTTTTTGTCTCTGCTTAGATTCTTGCGAATCAGATCAATTATATTATTATTATCCCATGCATTCAACATATAATTTTGTTTAAGAACTAATTAGAGTTTAGACATGAATTTCATTTCAATTTAGAGTTTATGTCTGTATTGTATTCGTCTAATTAGAAAATTTAGACCCTAAAATTTTATTATTTATTCCATTTTTTTCGTTATGCCCTCCATAATAAAGTTTCATTCTCAAGCATGAGAGGAATAATATAATAAAACAAATATTAAAAATTAAGGATCTAAATTTTCTAATTGAATAAATCAGGACTTAAATTCTAAGTTGATATAAAATTTAGATCTAAACTCAAATTAGCCCTATTTTTTATTTAAATAATTAAATAATTATCGATACAAAAATTTGGATGTATATGAAAGCATAATAGAAATAGCTATTTTAGAAACAACATCTCTCTTCTTAGATTTCTTTGCTACTGCAAATGGACCGGTCGGGACTCAAAGTGGATGTCTCGGATGCAGATGAAAGTGTGGGGACTGCCGACCATCTTAAAGAATCTAACATAACTATTTTTGTTGAGTCTCTATTTGTATGTACGGTTTCATAAAATAGTTTGACTACAAAAATTTCAAGAAGAACTTACAATATGACACATCTACAAAATTTTCTAATTAGATTCTCAATTTAAAACATGAAATGTATGTAATCAGAGCCAGCTCTATCATGTAACCAACTTAGACATGTGCCTAGGGTCCCGTAATTTAAGGGACCCCTATATTTTTATATGTTGTATATATATATATATATATATATATATATATATATATATATATATATATATGGAGCAAAAAAAAAAACATCTCCTTAGTTATTTCTAATTAATATAGGGTCCCATGATTTAAGAAAAACAACAATTATCTTATTTTTTTAATTATTTAATTGATCTAGGGTCATGATTTAAGTAGAAGAGCATTTTTTTTTCTTAATTTGTCTAGGTTCTTCAAATATTTTGAGACGGCTCTGCATGTAATCCTACGATATGAAACCTAAGATATTTTCATAGGCAGAGTTTAAAAAATTAAGAACTCATGAGTTCGGACTTTTGTTCATAAAATTAATCCGAAATTATTGTAAATTTGTGGGAGCATGTATGTTCGGTCCAAGCTAGCCTAGCTGTTTGATGACAAGAGGAAAAAAGAGAGAGGAAGACAATAACACGTGTATCTAACTTTTATGGGTTTTTTTTAATATTTTGATAAATAATATTTGATATACTAAAGTGGTAAACTTTTTTTTTTACTCACACTGTTTCTCCTCGGCCTATACGGTCACGGTGCCACCATGATTCGTTCGAAGAACATACAAACATTGTCTACAAGTTGTTCATGATCATGCAAATGTGTGAACATGAAGACTATAACACATATGCACGGCAGAAAAATCTGAAATATATATACAACATATTTCTACTCAACATTACCCATCCCCGAGTCATCACTCACCTTATTCTTCCCAATTTAAGTATTGCCATACTTACGCACTTGGTCCATGGATACTGTCTTGGCTACACAACGGTCCCAAAATCTTTTCATGTTTCCATCTCCAAAACACGATATGATAATCATCATGTACAAAACAGTAGTACTACATTTCATATGATAACATAACCACAGTACCATATTTCATATCTTAAAATATAGTGACTACATGTGACATTATACTACCAAACTATAAAGGTCTACATCTATAGTAGCAAGTTAAAACACATGATATGATACAAACAGTTCTACTTACAAGTCTATCTCATCAGATTAACAATTTCATGTTCTATAACAGCATGTTACAGAGTGAGGTTACTCTCTTATCTATCTTGGTTCTTCTTTTTTATTAGCATTCAACGGTTCATAGCATAGAAACTAAACATACAACATTTATTTTATTATGTGTGAAGATAAAGAAGCGAATGATCATCGAAACCACCCACCTGATAAAATGTCGATCTACTTCGATCGAGCAGATCTATGAAACAAATTCTCTGTCTTGACCTAAGTCCAAACAACCATTCGAGCCAACAATGCATCAAACAGAGTGGGGCATTACAACATGTCCATTAAAGTCCACCAATCAAATATACGACTTAAAGAAAAGTTTTGAGAGAAAACCCGCAAAAAATGAATAATTGAAATATAATACCAAAAAGTTAACTACATCTAATCAACTAACTCATCCATCACTAAGACTTGTCATCAGAGGCATCTAGCACAAATGTGCTTACAAATATGTATATACGTGAATAATAATATAAACTTGATGTCAATAATTAAACGAGATAATGAATTAGATGCGAGACTAGGGACAACTAGCGAATCATTGAAAGTAAAATAACTACCCAAGTGCTGACTGTGTGTTTTACAAAACAACTCTCGACGTATGGAGGGGCTGGAATAACCTATTGGTAATTAGGGGTGAGCATTATTCGATTTTGGACCGAAAATCGAACCGAACCGAACCGAATAAGAGATTCGGTTCAGTTTAAAAGAAATTCGATTCGATATTGATTTTGGATTTTTGTTTTGGTCCAAAACCAAAAACCAAATAAATTTTTTTTGTTTATATATATATATATATATATATGTGTGTGTGTGTGTGTGTGTGTGTGTGTGTGTGTGTGTGTGTTAGGTATATACTAAATATAGGTATATACTAATATATCTAGGTATATTTAGTTACTATATATATTAACAAAAAAGGCACAAATAAACCGAAAATCAAAACGATTTAATTCGGTTCGATTTGATTCGGTTATGGACTATTTCGGTTCGTTTTCGGTTTTACTTATAGATTTTTGGTCCAATTCAATTTTCGTTTATTCGGTTCAGTTTGAACCAAATTAACTGAATGCTCACCCTTATTGGTAACACATGAATGCATTACCAACGTATAACAGAACTGGAATGGTGAAACTACCTCACGTATACATGGGGTCGCAACTGAATGATGTTCACATGCCTACTAGGTATTTTTCTCTCCCAATTACTAGACTAGACTAATTGACTCAAAATTTTTTTTACTAGACTAGATAAAATATAATATTGAAAAAAGACAACCATGTATTGTAAAAATTTAGAATATAGCTCACGTGCATAACCAATAAAGTTTGGAAAGACTAGAAATGATTTTAAAGTAGGCACAAAAGTTACAACTAACATATATTACATAGAACATATAAGAAAGCATAATTAAATGCATTGGCTAGTGATACTTGCATAATCTTCCAAATGGTTGACAAATGACTAGCTAACCCAAAGTAAATGCTGTAAGCTATCCATCAGAAACAAATAACAATCACGTACCCACTGATTCCATCACAAAAGAAAATAGGGAAAATTTATGAAATACCCAAAAACCGTAAAAACATTTATGAAAAATCTACCACAAAATAATATTTTATCGCGTGCCCAGTGTCACGACCCGCACCCTGTTTAGGCCACGAGAACGTGGGTACGTCCAGCCTACGCCGCAGTGTCGGTGGTAGAACGCTGTATAAGTAAACTAAAAATATAACATCTAGACACAAGTATATAAACCTGTCATCTCCACACGGAGGTATATAATCTCAACTCAATCACAAGACATCTAAAGAAGATAAGCACGAAAATCATAAAGATATGATAAAAATAGATAAACTGAAATAGATGCAAGTCACAAACAGAAGTTCAAAAATTAAGACATAACACAAGATCCCGAATATAAAGTATACTACAAGTGTCAAATATCCAGCTGGAACACAGTCCAGTCAACCTACTAGACTAGGTCACTACAGAAGGTACATCCTCTACTGGCACTGTCACCAAAGGTAGATCCTGGTCAAAGTTTTCGTCCGTTCCAAACCCATAGATGGTCGAGCAGTCATCATCTAAATCCTCTGTAAACATCAACGAGATTATCCTGTCAGGATATGAGCAAGTACAAATGCTAACAGCAGTTTCATATGAATTGACAAATAATATAAGAGACAATTATAATGGAATACAAGATGAAATATCAAGACTAGAAGTAAAACGGTATATGAGAACATGATATCATGTCAGGGTATAAAATACTAGAATGTAAAATAGTACATTGATATCTGAAGTATAATGTAAATATAAACAGTGCCTTGAGATATTAGAGCGTTATGTGATCGGCTTGGGTCATGATCAGGCTGTTCCATTTGACCGGCTATGAACAGAAAATACATAAAAATAGGATCAGGCCGGCCATAATGGAAAGCTATGAACAAGTAGTAACAGGTCAAGCTACACCCTACGTGCGGTGAGGGTGGAGCTATGAACAAGTGAACAAGAGGATACATGAGGGGTATTAATCACATAACCACTAATAACTCTCAATCCCCGAGTAGTATATGGATCCGAACATATCACATTATGACACGAAATTCTCTATGAGGGTAGCAAATTCCCTTAGGAATCGGTGTCTATACGAGTACATAAAACAAGATCGAACAATGTACCAATATACCATAGTAATCCAGGAATAACATCTCATGACAGGATCCGACGTATACTAGTCCGTGTACCATCGTGTCAGAAATCAAGTAAAATACTACAACTGAATCGGATATAGTAGATATCAAGACAATGAAAACTATCAGAGAATGTACTCGACTGATACCCTGAGCAACTGATATGTATAGATGTCCAAACTGGAGTTACTGAGTCCTATTTAGAACAGTACAGGTTACAATGAGTTCGTAATATAATAATTAAAGTGTACAATGCAATCTACATGATACTAGGCCTCTCTAGGTCAAAAGTCAACCCTTGGTCAACTCTTAGTCAAACTAAGTCAACATCTAGGGTTTGGTCAACTGTCTAGTCAAAGGGGTCAACTCTATCTAAGCTAGTCATAATTCTAACCATAGACCCACATACTCTAGGATACCTTATAGTACTATATCATACACATATATATCATGCATGAATCCTCAACAAGCCACATATACTACGGTATCATAAATCACATATATTATCTATAGATACTATCCACTTATCCTTAGCTCATATCTCAAATACCTTAACTATTAGTTAATACCGTAGTTCTAGGGTCAATAGCTTGCGTAAACTAGATTTTTTAGTCCATGCTAGTCAATACCTCGATTCTAGGTCTATACCTTGAAGGTATTAGCCATAATAGCTAATATTACCAAGTATCAATATATATATATATATATATAAAAAAAAAAAAAAATATATATATATATATATATATATATATATATATATATATATATATATTACATCTCTACTAGTTACCTACTATCTAGGATTATTTTAGCCAATTTATTCTTTATATATACATGGATGTACCCAATGCCTATTACATATATCATTATCTTTACCTACCCATAACATATACCAATATACATTTTACCCATATCTAAAAATTTATCCTTTACCTATATTATATACATATATCCATATATCCTACTATAGACCCATATCGCTAACCATTTATCTATTACTATACCCTTATACATGTTTGTTTATACTTACCTATGATGCTTGGTTACTTCCTTACTCATATACTCTATATATATCCATCCTACATGTCATAGTACACCAAGATACCCATATACCATATCCACATGGTATAATATACCCCTTATACTATACATATAAATATATATATATATATATCTGTATCCCTATATATCCTATAATATTTGTATCTATATGATACCTATATGAAATACATATGTGATATTGTATCTTTACTATTCTATACATACCCAAGAGTTACCTTGCTACTAAAGTATTTACCTTTTCCCTTAGAATTACTTCACTACCAAAATATGGCAAAATTGCGACGAATTTAGCGACTCCATGAGAGTACGTCGCTAATTTTTGGGGAGTTAGCGATGTGTAAATGTGACGTCGTTATTCGTCGCTGGTGGCGACTACTAGCGACGAATAGCGATATTAGTATATTAAATGGGAACCTGCGTCGCAATGTCGTCGCTACACGTCGCTAATTATTTTAATATAGCGACGCGTAGCGACGACTGTTATTTTACGTCGCAGTATATTAATAGTCAGCGACGTTTAGCGACGTCCCGTGCGGACGTTGCTAAATGTTTCATATAGGGACATGGACACGAGGATTTCTTTTCTATTCGCGGCCGAAATTCCCCCCCCCCAAAATTTTTCTCCTCCTCCGGCGCTCCTCTTCCTCCTCGTACCCTCCTCCGGCGCTCGTACCCTCCTCCGGCCTCCTCCTCCTCCGGCCTTCTCCTCAGGTAGCCCCCACCATCTCTTTCGCCCTCTCTCTCTCTCTATAGGGCACTGCTTTAGAGGAAAGGAATGGCCACTGCAAATACAGCAAAGACCATCTTTAGCCAGTGAGATCTGGTTGCTTTAATGGCACTTGCTTTCATCCTCAGTTATGGTGAGATCGAGGCTAGTATGCTCCATTAGAGGATGAGTAGTCCCTGTCAAGAGAGGGATTTGTTTATATGGGGTTACCCAAGGCACTGACTTGGAGTTATTTGGGTGTGTGGGTGTCAGTTAAGTAGATGAAGAGAGGGGAGAATAGGCAATCAATCATCTAGCTTGAATGTATCAGACATTGTATTTTATATATTTTTTTGTTTGAAGCTTGATATCAAATATATGGGTCCCCATGTAATATCTATGGTGAAGGCTTTGAGAGCATGAGAGTTTGTAAGGATTTTGTCACGACCCGTACCCGCTTTTCGGATACGATGCGTGTCCAAGCCCAGCCTACGCCACAGTGTCGGCGGTAGTACGCTGTCTATACATAAGTCACGACAAGCTAGAATCTCATGTTAAACTATATTTCATCCACAGAATAATCATGTCACAATCAAGATCAATAAAAAAGACATGAACTGATAAATAATGAATATAACTGAATATCAAGAATCACTGTCACGTCCGGTGGACACAAATCCACTACCAATAGACAAAAAAATATAGAGAAATATATAGAGTAACTAACTGAATAAAAAACTGCTAATCTAGACCACCTCAACTGCAAGCACTGCGATCTGATGCTGGCTCAAGCCCTCTCGTCTGCTCTTGACTCAAACTCGGCTAACCTTAAGAGATCATCAGGTCCTCAGAGGACTAGCAAGATACATAAAAACGAGCCTTTCTAACAGTTTATTATGCATGGAGAAAAATACATAATAAACAAGTAAAACTGAGCAATGAATAAACACGAATCTATACACTGTCTACACATAAATGAAATAATGGAGAAGAACAAGAGGACATGATATCACGATGTCAACGGATAGCCAAAACGAATACTCAAACCCTCGCCCCTGGTGTGGACTCGCAGGTTTGAACAACTACTAACCCTCGTCACTAGTATGGACTCGCAGGCTAGCATCACCCTCGCCCCTAGTGTGGACTCGCAGGTGTGAACCATATACTACTATCCCTTGCCCCTAATGTGGACTCGCAGGTTAGCATCACCCTCGTCCCTACTGTGGACTCGCAGGTGTGGACCAATAACTACTAACCCTCGTCCCCAGTGTGGACTCGCAGGTTAGCTTAAGACACGGATAACTACTAACCCTCGTCCCTAGTATGGACTCGCAGGTTAGCTTCAAGGTTTCAAGACACGGAGGAAAAAGCAGCTCGGTTCACGACTCACGACACGACTCGATCAAGGCTCTAATGAATACGTCCAATAAGATACAAAGCTAACTGTGAACATGGTCTATATAGCAATGATACAAGTATATAAACAGGATATGAAAGATACATGGCAACAATATGAGAACAACTGGATAATAATAAAAGATAGTGCATGTAAATAAAGCTGTATAGAAAGGCAAGGTATACTTGTCTTAGGTCCTGAGCTGCTGGTACGGGTCGATGCACTGAGTCAAGCCTAACGAACCTATTTGAAACATATACAATGGGTCAACAAAATGAGTTTGCGAGGAATTACAAAATTAATCTCTAGGTTACTACCATTTCATCTAATCCCCTTAGCCACTAGTAGGATACTTGCCTAGCTATCTTGTCCTTTCTTTGCAGGTTAACTTATCTAGTCAAATTCTATAATAAATCTAATCTCTCAAATTAACCCTAATCCTATATTTACACTAATCCTATACTCATGTATAGCATACACTAACATATATGTGTATTAGCACATAGCAACAATGAACCAACACAAAGGGGCAGGATAACATACTGAACTCAAAATGCAGGTATCAAGCCTGCTCAAATGGGTATGCAGGACACTCAACTGTGTCTGCCATCAAGTTTTAGATGCAGGACAGTTGGTCTGTAAAATGAGAGGAGGAAGTACATGGATCCTAACTGACACCATAAATGAGGAACAATGATTCTGAAACTTAGTATTGATATGAACTATGGACAGAAATTATTAGGCTCAGATGACATAACACACATAAGGAGGGAAATGCTTAGTACTAGAGGGATTTGTCTCCCAAGGTGATGGATTTGACTGAAATCTGATACCTTCACATGTTTATTAAATGAACAGATGCCTAAAGCTAAAGTAGGGCAGATATGCAAGGGTAGAGAAGGGAACTAAATCATATAGAAGTAGGGGATAACATTAAGGTGTTAGAGTGAATCAATAGGATGACCATATGTCCAATGGACTAACTGAAGATTTAACAATATAGGTTCAGTGGCAGTTAACCAGTTAAGGAATGTGAACATCTAAGGGGATGTGGACTACCACCTTAGTGAAGAGAAATGATACCTTAGTATAAGGCATGGATGTGCACTATAAATTTGTCATAAAGTAAATCCTTTTCCCACATATAGCTGACACTCAAAGAATAGGCAGTTGGCTGAACCTCTAAGCTCTAGACATTCACAAAACTCAAGGTAACCTGAGCATTGGAAGGGAAATTGCAAACACCATATGGATTGGACTAATAATATGGATGGGGTGATACCTAACAAATGTGCAGGACATAAATATTAGGTACTTAACTTTTGGGGGTTGCAATGCCTAACCATGAAATGCCAAGGGTCTGAATCAAGGAAGAATGAACATGACTAATGCAGTGCCTAACAGTGAGGGCTCCAATATGAACTGAGAACTGTTGGCACATTTTATTTTGATTATTAACAGCATCTTTGTAGTTTAGTTTTCTGTGTCTTCAGATTCTTATCTTCTCAGAAGCTCTACTACTAAAGTCTTTCTGTTCAAGTACAACCTTCCTTTGCATCGAAGACTGAAGCAGTTTCCAGGCGCTCCTTGCATAAGACGGCTTCCTCCTGCTTAGAGTCTTCGTGTCTGTACAAAGTCTAGGTATATCTGTAAACACCTAAGGACGGATGAAAAGTAAAAAAACAAGTCAAAAATCAATTACATACAGAGCGGCATACCGGAGGCATGCTTCGGCATACCGGCGGTATACCGTTTTTATCGTCCACAAAGTTGCTGTGACAATTTGTCGGCATACCGGCGGTATGCTTCGGCATACCGGCGGTATACCGTTTTTATCGACCCAAAAGTTGCTGTGACAAATTGTCGGCATACCGGCGGTATACCGTTTTGTGGACCACAAAACGTTCAGTAATAAAACGTCGACATACCGACGGTATGCTCCGGCATACCGACAGTATACCGTTTTGTTTACCTGAAAATGTTCTGTGACAAAACGTCGGTATACCGACGGTATGTCGCGGCATACCGACGGTATACCGGTTTATAAATATTTGATTTTTGAATTACTCTGACTAGCATTAATGGCCGCATTTAATGCTCTCAAACGGTCATTAATATGACCGTTACTATTTGGTCGGTATACCGACGGTATGCCGCTGCATACCGACGGTATGCCGGTCTCATATATCCAGAGCATTAAATGCCACCCACTCTTGGTTTCTCTATAAATGAAAGCTCTCTCTCATGAGGCTTTCACCAACTCTTGCTATAAATTTTCCAAGCAACCAAGAGCTCCACCATTAATACTCTACCAAGCTTTTAATTGTCATTCTCTCCCAAAGTGCTAGAGTATTTAAGAGTTGTAATTTTCGATCTTCATGTGTTAGAAGATCAACAAGTTCTCTTCTCATTTGTTTGAAGTTGGCGAGCCTTCGTAAGAAAACTCGTGTGTTGAAGTTGGCGAGTCTTCGGATCCAAACTCGTGTTGAAGTTGGCGAGTTCTTCGGATCCAAACTCATGTGTACTATTTGACTAAATAGTGGATTTAAGCCGAAGAGAGTTCCGGGACTGGATTGCCTCAAGCGAGGATACCAGGATACATCTTGTGTTTGATCTTCTCACTCTTTACTTTTATTTGTCATATATTACTTCTGTTGTACTAGTTATTTTTTATTTCCCTATTTACCCCCCTCTAGGGTTCTACAATTGGTATCAGAGCTTTGTTCTCTTGATTTGGATTTACACCCTTTGAGTGATCCATGGCCTCTAACCCTAGTATCAACACCTTCCACAATGAAGGACACTCCACAAATAGGCCTCCCCTATTTGATGGAACCAACTATAACTATTGGAAGATTAGGATGAGCATTTATATGAAGTCCATAGATTTCGATTTATGGGATTGTGTGATAAATGGTCTTCCTACTCCTTCCAGAGTTATTGAGGATATTTCTTCTGACACCCTTAGGGACACACTTACTGAAAACACCAAGAAGCTTACAAGTCGAGATGCCAAGGCAATGAACGCTCTTTATTGTGCTCTCGACAGTAGTGAATTCAACCGAATCTCTACTTGTAAGACTTCCAATGAGATTTAGAAGTTACTTGAAGTCACACGAGGGTACTTCACAAGTGAAGGAATCTAAGATTAGTAGACTCACGCAAGAATATGAGTCCTTTAAGATGAAGCACGATGAATCTATTACTTGCATGTTTACTCATTTTGGTGATATTATTAATCCTCTCTCTTCTCTTGGTAAGGAATATCCTGCTCATGAAAAGATCAAAAAAATTCTTAGAGGACTGACGAAAGCTTGGAGTCCTAAAGCTATCGCAATCATTGAAGGGAATGACCTGACAGTCATAAACCTTGAGACCCTCATGGGTAAGCTAATGACTCATGAACTCGATATGAAGGATCAAGAGGAATCCTCCATACAAGAGAAGGAGAAGGAGAAGGAGAAGACCAAAGAGAAGGAGAAATCTCTTGCTCTCAAAGCTACAAAGTCCTACTCCAAGGATAGCTCTGACGACAATGAGTCGGACGACGATAAAGAAATAGCTCTCACAGCTAAGCACTTCTGGAAGTTCCTTAAATTCAACAAAGCCAACCGCTTCAGACGGGACAATGAAGAAGATCCGACGTGCTATCAATGCAGAAGACCCGGACACATCAAGAGGGACTGTCCGATGATAAGAAAAGACTCAAGCAAGTACGAGAAGCCTAGCAAGGGAAGCTCGTCCTCCAGAAAATTTGCCAACACAAGCATTTGGTGTGAGAGTGACGCAAGCGACTCCGACAACGATAAAGAGTACAAACACAACGCCAACGTTTGTCTCATGGCAACCGATGAGGTACTTGATGATCTCTCCCTAATTACTCTTACTTATGATGATTTGGAGAAAGCTATCCTTGAATTGTATGAAGAGCACAAATGTGTTAGGAATAAATATAAGAAATCTCTAAAAGAGATTGATGCTCTTCAACTAGAAGTAGAAAGACTCTCAAGCATCATTATTGATGTAAAGGAAAAATCTTCTGCTTCTGACACGGATGAAATAGAGTCTTTGCGACTCAAGTTTCAAGAATCTCTTGACACCATCAAGAAAAAGGATGATGAGATTCAATCCATGAGAAGCTCTTATAAATTTGCTATACACAAAGTTCAAGATGCTAATAGGAGAGAATATGATACTTCTATTAAGTATAATGATCTTCTTATACAGAGTAAGAAATTAGGTAATAAGAACACTACTCACATGCATGCTCCAAGACACCTCCACACTCATCACAATGATAGGCATACTTCTTACATGAACACTACACACAAATCCTTTTCTAACACAAGGAAAGGACCTTTTGTTAAGAAAAACACTTCGCATCATGCTTTTTATTATCATCATCATAATACTAATGCTAGAGCTCCTCGCACTAGAGATTCACATATACATGATTCTCACATATCTTCTTCTAAATCCTCAAAGATTTACAATTACTGTGGCTTGCTTGGACATACGACCAATTATTGTCATACAAGGAAACTTGTTGATAAGAAAGTTTTTATGTGGGTTCCTAAGACTAACACTCAAGGACCCATAAGATCATGGGTACCAAAATGTTCATCTTCAACTTATGTCGTAGGTGAAGAGTCCTTCTCATGCTAGAAGCAAGTGGATTCTCGATAGCGGTTGTTCACGGCACATGACCGGGGATGCTTCATTATTTACAATGCTATCGATGAAGAAGGAAGGACACGTCTCTTTTGGTAACAATCTTAAAGGTCACATTACAGAAAATGGTAATATAGGTTCCCATCCTTATCCTTGTATTAAGAATGTGTGTCTTGTTACTAATCTTAAACACAATCTTCTTAGTATTAGTCATCTTACCGATAATGGTTATGATATCAAGTTTGTTAAGCTCAAATGCTTCGTTACCGATAGCTCTAATGGATCTATTATTTATGAAGGCATTAATGAAAATAATATCTATGTTTTATATCTTGTTGAAGACACTAACAATGACAGGTGCTTAGTTGCTAAGAACGATGAGAGTTGGCTTTGGCACATGAGGCTTGGACACGCCAACATGGATACCATCTCTCGTCTTGCTACCAAGAAGCTCGTAAGAGGACTCCCAAGTATCCCGTTCAAAAAGGATATGGTGTGTGAAGAATGCGAGAAGAGTAAGTTAACAAAGTCATCCTTCAAATCAATCAACTCTGTGAGTACTTCTAGACCTCTTCAACTTATCCATATGGATCTCTTTGGTCCTAGTAGAGTTGCTAGCCTTGGAGGCAAGCTTTATGCTTTTGTTTTAGTTGATGATTTTTTAAGATTTACTTGGGTTATTTTTCTTGCTTGCAAAAGTGATACTTTTCGTGAATTTGTTGCCTTTTGTAAACGTGTTCAAAATGAAAAAAGTTTTTCTATTAACAAGATTAGAAGTGATCATGGAGGAGAATTTGATAATGCCAATTTTAAAAGATTTTGTGAAAAGAATAGTTTTGGACATGATTTTGCTTGTCCACGAACTCCTCAACAAAATGGTGTTGTGGAGAGAAAGAATAGAACCCTTGGCGATATGGCCCGGGTTATGCTAAACCAATATAAGCTCCCCCAATATTTTTGGGCGGAAGCCGTTAATACGGCATGTCATGTTATAAATAGGGTCTTGATTAGACCTATTTCTAAGAAGACTCCTTATGAGCTTTGGTTTGACAAAATTCTCTCTATTGAGTATTTTAAAGTTTTTGGTTATAATTGTTTTATTTTGAATACCAAGGATAACCTAGACAAGTTTGAAAAAAAAGCCTATGAAGGAATATTCCTTGGATACTCTACTCATAGTAAAGGTTTTCGGGTTTTTAATAAAAGAAGTCTTGTTGTCGAAGAGTCAATCAATGTCTCTTTTAATGAACTTAATTCTTCTACATTCTCCTCTTTCGAGGATACTGATGACTTCTCGTTTGGGTTGGAGAACTCCTCTATTGAAGATCATCCTTCTTCATCTAATAATGAAGTTGTGACTCCAACAAAAGAGTCTCCTCCTCTCGAGCCTCCTCAAAAGGATCTCCCAAAAGAATGGAGATTTGTCACCAATCATCCTAAGGAACTTATCATTGGGGATCCTTCCTCCAGTGTTAGCACTAGATCCTCCACTCACGATCTTTGTGCAAACGTGGCTTTTATCTCTCAAATAGAGCTTAAAAATGTTAATGATGCTTTTCTTGATGAATTTTGGATGATAGCAATACAAGAGGAGTTAAATCAATTTGAGCGAAACAAGGTTTGGGAACTTGTCCCAAAACCTAGCAATCACCCCATCATTGGAACAAAATGGGTGTTTCGCAACAAACTTAATGAAGATGGGTTAGTGACTCGTAATAAAGCCCGATTGGTTGCTCAAGGTTATAACCAAGAGGAAGGCATTGACTACGACGAAACCTATGCTCCGGTTGTACGTCTTGAATCCATTCATATGCTTTGTGCTTTTGCTTGTTTTAATGACTTTAAGCTCTTTCAAATGGATGTTAAGAGTGCTTTTCTTAACGGTATTATTAAGGAGGAAGTTTATGTTAAACAACCTCCCGGTTTGAAGATTTTTAATTTCCTAACCATGTTTTCAAACTCCATAAAGCCCTTTATGGCTTCAAACAAGCTTTCCGTGCTTGGTATGAGCGCCTTATCTCCTTTCTTGTTTCACACAATTTTTCAAAGGGGAAAGTCGACACAACACTCTTTATCAAATCCCATAATAGCACTCTCTTATTGGTTCAAATTTATGTCGATGACATTATTTTTGGTTCTACTAACAACACAATTTGTGCATAATTTACTAAAGTTATGCAGAAAGAATTCAAAATGAGTATGGTGGGTGAGCTATCATTCTTTTTGGGATTACAAATCAAACAAGGACCCAAAGGGACCTTCATCAATCAAGCAAAATATACATAGGATCTCCTCAAGCATTTCGAACTTGACTCATCGAAATCAATGAGGACTCCTATGGCAACAACGACAAAGCTTGACCATGATGAAGATGGCACATCGGTTGACATTCGTAAGTATCGAGGTATGATTGGTAGTCTACTTTATCTTACTGCTAGCCGTCCTAATATCATGTTTAGTATATGTCTTTGTGCACGTTATCAAGCAAATCCAAAGGAATCGCACTTATGTGCCGTAAAGCGTATTTTTCGATATCTCAAAGGTACCGTGAACATGGGCCTTTGGTATCCGAAATCTTCATCCTTTGAGCTTCACGGCTTCTCGGATGCAGATTTTGCCGGATGCAAGATTAACCGAAAAAGCACTAGCGGCACATGCCAATTCCTTGGAAAATCCTTGGTATCGTGGTTTAGTAAGAAACAAAATTCTGTTGCTCTTTCAACCACTGAGGTCGAGTATATTGCGGCTGGTTGCTGTTGTGCATAAATTCTTTGGATGTCAGAAACACTTTTAGATTATGGCATTTCTCATTCTTGCACCCCTATTAAATGTGATAACACTAGCTCAATCAATCTCACGAAAAATCCGATTTGTCACTCACGCACGAAGCACATTGAAATAAGACACCATTTTCTTCATGACCATCAACAAAAGGGAGATATTCGTCTTGAATTTATTGATACTACTTATCAGCTAGCCGATATTTTCACCAAACCACTCCCGGAAGATTGTTTCACCTTCCTTTGCCAAGAATTAGGCATTTTGTCTTTTGACCCATAATTCTTTTCTGGCCGGCACACCGACGGTATACGGAGGTATACCGACGGCATGCCATTTTTCGATTCAGAATTAGGTTCTGTCTCGAAACTCGGCATACCGCCGGTATACGTCGGCATACCGACGGTATGTCGGATTACGGCAGACAGCTTTTTCAAATCCAGATCCGGGCCCACCTCTCCTCTTTTCTCTCCTTATTCTTCTCAACCCTCTTTTAATTCCTTCTCTCCCATCACATCCTTATTAATTACCCTCTCCTCTTTCCAATTCATAACTTCCCATCACATTTATTACCTATCTCTTCACATCCCCCATTTCTCCTCTTTTTACTCCCCTATCATCATTTCCAACCCACTAACTCTTCATTTCCCCCATTACTTCAGTCTACAACCGTTCCCCAACCCACCCCTCCCATTCTAAACTCCAACCATTTATCTCCCTCCTTCTCTATTAAAACCCTATTTCTTTTTCTTTTTCCCCTACTTATCTCATCATCACCTTAAACCCTCACCTCCTTCAACCTTCCTCAATGGCCAATCCGAAGCGTCCCCGCTCCTCCTCTACCTTCTTCAACCCTTTCACTCCGGTGGCTCTCCCTCACGGGTATGATCAGCGGGTCTTTACCTCCTCCCTGGCGGCCGAGGTATGGTTTCAACACTTCGTTCATCACAATGTCTTCAAGGGCCGAGCAATCAATTGGAATCTCTTCCCCGGCCATGTCTCTCTATTCGACGAGGCCGGACTCTCCTGCCTCCTTCGGCGTCAGATTCCCATATACTCCGCCGCCGTCCGTCTCTTCTACTGTAACTTGGTTTCGGACGACGAGCACGGTGCCGTTCAGTTGATGGTCAACGATCGCCACTTCCGTCTCACTTCTCAGGACATCGACAACATCCTCGGCGTCCCGGACAAGGGCGACGCCTTGCCGTTCTTGGCTGCTCTTCATTCTTCGGCGGCGTCTTCCTTCGACGAGTTCTGCCACATCATCTACAAGGGCCCCAACCCTCCTGCTATCCCGGCCCTCTCTGCACAGCTGGAGCCATTTTACTACGAGCTCCATAGGATTATGTGCCACACACTCTTTTCTAAGGACGGGAACTACGACGCCATTACCAGCGACGCCCTGGTGTGCATGTACTACCTGTATGCAAGGAAGTCCTTCTCCTTCCCTAAGACTCTCCTTCATCTCTTCAAATGTGTCATGCCAGCGGGAAAGCAGAACCTTTACTATGGCTCCTTCATCACTCTTTTTCTGGAAGCCAAGCAAGTCGATCTCTCCCTCTGCTTCTCGGACGGCATCCCTTTCTATCTCGCTGTTTCCCGCTCCGTAAGTGGTGCCTCTACTTCGCGTGCCTCTTCTTCCCAAGAGCCACCAGCTTCCACTCCCGCTGCTTCCGTATCTACTCCTCCTGCCTCCGGCCGCTACATGCCGCTGACTCAGCAGCACTTCGACATGCGCATCGCACAGGCAGAGGAACAGATGATGGCTCATACTCGTGGCCTTGGCAATCTGATTCAGTCCCGCTTTCATGACCAAACATATTTTATTTAGCGCACTATTCAGGACCGGGACATGTTTCTGGATCTTAATCTCCAAGATCCTATGTACCAGGCTCCGCGCTTTTCTGATCCTAATGCCTATGGTTTCATGTACCCGGACGACATTGATCCTTACGGCATCTTTCAACAAGCTCAGGATGGTGGGGACGATCCGGCGGATGATTAGGGGTGGCTTCCTTTTGGATGATGGTCTCGAATAATGCGTGTTTTAGTTATGTGTGTTTGTTTTTATATTTTTGTCTTTTGCGGTCCTTCGGGGACCTATGTGTGTTTTGCTTTAGTACTTTGCATTCCTACGGGGACTTGGTTTGTGTCTGTCTCTTGTTACCAAACTCTCTTCTGGGAGAGTCTTTTATAGTGTCTTTTGTAGTCTGACTATCTTGCATGTATTCAGCTTTCTCTTCCATATATAAATACATGCTTTTTATTCTAAGCTCTTGTCTTTATTATTGCTATTTTTTAATTCTATTCTTTTTTCCCCACCTTTGACTAAGTGACAAAGGGAGAGAAAACGTATTGAGGGGGAGTTGTCTACCTACGGGGGAGTTACTCCCTGAAGATGCTATCTCTCTATTTTGTCAATTATCAAAATGGGGGATACTGTTGGCACATTTTATTTTGATTATTAACAGCATCTTCGTAGTTTAGCTTTCTGTGTCTTCAGATTCTTATCTTCTCAGAAGCTCTACTACTAAAGTCTTTCCGTTCAAGTACAACCTTCCTTTGCATCAAAGACTGAAGCAGTTTCTAGGCGCTCCTTGCATAAGACGACTTCCTCCTGCTTAGAGTCTTCGTGTCTGTACAAAGTCTAGGTATATCTGTAAACACCTAAGAACGGATGATAAGTAAGAGAACAAGTCAAAAATCAATTACATACAGAGCGACATACCGATGGCATGCTTCGGCATACCGGTGGTATACCATTTTTATCGTCCACAAAGTTGCTGTGACAATTTGTTGGCATACCGACGGCATGCTTCGGCATACCAGCGATATACCGTTTTTATCGAGCCAAAAGTTGTTGTGACTGTCACGCCCCAGAACCAGAATACTGGAGAGCGGGGGAATGACTCAGCCAGCTACGTATTACGGCTAGATGAATACCGTATAATACGATCAATACTGTCTAACCAGACGAGGGGGTGCATACTACATGAAAGTCTTACTATGGTCACTTCACATCTATTGTCTCAATCATTCAAACAAGAAGCAAAAATGGAGAACATGTAAGATAAAGCAGTAAGGCGTCCCAAACGCTTAGTCAAAATGTTCTTGAGATCTGGCTTTACAAAACCTAGCCAGATGGTATAGTAACATATACACAATTGTTATCAGCTGCAGTCTGACTTAGTTACAATTATGTAAAGATAAGTACAAGACAATCTGACTAACATGTCGGTGCCAAACGGCTAAGTATGAAGTAAATAACAAAATGAGCGGTGGAGTAAGGAACCCACTCGAGTCCTCCTGCGATCATTCCCCTAGTATTGACCATCTTGGAGGTGGAAGTAAGCTAAGTCCTCGGGAACCGGCTCTAAATCTGGCCATGCAAAACCAGAGAGGTTAGACCTCTAATAGCAAGTACCACAAGGAAGCACGATATGAAGGATTAAACCAGTAAGTAAGAGAATATAATAATAGATCTCTGCTTTCCACTAGGATTCACATAACATCACGACACTTCGAACCAACCTCCCATCCAAACAAGGACAGAAGTTGGCCCGTCATGTCCTGACATTCTGATCATCTCAGTTAGGCAACAGAGTAGGTACAGTATACAAACAAATCATCTTGAACGGCCAATCAACTCCTACGGCTTGCTATTGTGAGTCCTAAGTTATCCTTGAATTATGCAAATAGGGATTTCTCAGTTCTTACTATGTGCGAGCAAGGCTAGTCGATCCAGTCAATTAATTGTGCCAATCATGAATTAGACGAGTCCCAGCGGGACGCCCGTCATCAATATACAATAATAATATAAGCAGATACCGCTTTCTGCCCGTGTGGCAGGTTTACAGTATCTGTGGGAACCAGCTGGCCTGTCGGGCACTACTAGTCCCAAGAGGGTTGCCATGTAAGAACTCGGGGATCCATTCTCTCCATGCAATCATTATTTTATTTAACTTAATAGTCTCTACGTTGAGTGAAATCCCATGCCGTGGATCATGGTCATTCAAATGAGTACTTTCGTACGGGGTACGATATGCGCAACTCTACAACGATACCCGTGCGGCTAGGTTATAGGTCTTACATAGCGTAATGCAACAATCAAATCTAACCACGAAGTAATCATGCCTTGACCATAAAGTACACATGCTGCTTTTGTAAAATAAATAAATAAATAAATAAATAAATTAAAGCCTGCATGTGCCTGTACGTCAATATTCGGGATCAGCCAGTCGATTACAATAGTTCATTACATGAACGTGTCTCATTCATTCAATTAAATAAGACGACTAGCCAGTTTCTTAGTTCCAACTAGGAACGCATGATCAATTTTAGTCAAGATAACCATTATTATCAATGGTGACAAGGCATGAAGGTCAATTTGTATTCAATGGGGTCGAGTCTATAACTCTCAGGGTTAAGTTCCAGCCTTACTGGGTATCCATAAACCAGTCAAGACACAAGGCACGTTCTACACAACCATATATATCAAAAATATTAACATGCTAAGATTATCGAGTTCATACAAAAAGCATAAGGATATAATAGGAGAACTATCATGCCATCATTAAATGAATAAATTATAGAACAAATAGAAACACCCAGGTCAGGAAGTCACGCCAACAAGTCTATGCTAAGGCCAACAAGTCACGCCAAGTCTAGTAGGTAGGAGTGAGCGTATAAACAGCGTGAGCATGAAAAGTGGTTCACGTTGGCACATACAGCATGAGCGTATGAGCGTGAAAAGCGTGATAAGAAATTCACGCACGTACAGCAGGAGCGTGACAAGAAATTCACGCACGTACAGCGTGATCGTGACAAGAAATTCACGCACGCATAACGTGAGCGTGACAAGAAACTCATGCTGACACGTAAAGACGTGTGCGTGACTAAAATTCACGCTGGCACGTAAGAATGTGAGCGTGACTAAAAATCCACGCTGGCACGTAAGAACGTGAGCGTGACTAAAAATACACGCTGGCACGTAAGAACGTGAGCGTGACTCAAAATTCACGCTAACACGTAAAGACGTGAGCGTGACTAAAAATACACGCTGGCACGTAAGAACGTGAGCGTGACTAAACCTCCCGAACTCCAATCTTAGGGAGCCTTCGTTCCAAGCCAGAAATGAAGTTCCTATGGTTCAGAATGGTGTGGAATGAGAAGCTCTACAACATGAACTATCTATTCCGAAAAGTACGCCAGGTTGGGAGATCAAAACCCATGGTCAACCGAAAACACAACAACTTAGATCTGTAAGAAACAAGCCAAGGAAATCAAAAATGCTAAGTAGTAAACTCTCTTAGAATCACAAGAGGAAGAAAATGAACCATAAAAATGGGTGAAGGAGAAGCAAGATATACTTGCCTTCTCCTGGTAGGTGGAGAGAGTGGTGAGAAAGAAGAAGAAGTAATGGTGAAGGAGAGTTATGAAGAGAGAGAAGGAGATGGGGGCTTTAAATTGAAGGGGTGGTGGTAGGTGGGGGTTTGTGGGATTCGGTTCATGTGAACCACCATGAACCCGAGAAAAACCCTCCTAGGCCGAACCTAAAAGCAAGACTAAAAGCAGGAAATAAAATACAGATAATTAATTAACATAAAATTAAAGGAATTTAAATACAGGATAATACATGATAAATACTAAATAAATATATATGAGTTGTACATGTATAAAAATACGCATTTCGGGAACGGGGAGTGACATCTCTACCCACCTTAGAAAAAATTCCGTCCTCGGAATTTCAAATCCAAGCAGGTAGAAATATCGGAGCTAAACTAATACAAGCAATTCTAGTGAGCAAGCAATCATTTTTTACCATATCAAAAGCAAGTACTATATATGTAAATTCATCATTCTACGATATCAAGTAGCTCTACCCATAAGTTGATAAGCATGAAAAATCAGGACAATCAAGGTATACAGAAAGAGATATACCTTGTGAGTCAAATAGGTGTGGATACCGTGATCGGATATCATCCTCACGTTCCCACGTTGACTCTCCCAAGGAGTGATGACCCCAAGCAACACGGACAAGACTAATCGTTCGGTTCTTAAGTATCTTCTCTCTTCGGTCCAAAATGGACACAGGCTGTTCCTCGTAAGACAGGTTGGTACCAACAACCAGCTCAGAATGATCGAGGATATGGCTTGGGTCCGATACATACCTACGTAATTGAGATACATGAAACACGTCATGCACCTCTCGTAACGAAGGTGGGAGGGATAAACGATAAGCAACATCGCCTATCCGATCAAGGATAACAAATGGGCCTACGTACCGCGGACTCAATTTCCCGCAAACGCCAAATCTAATTATCCCACGAGTAGGTAAGATCCGCAAGAATACGTGGTCCCCAACAGAGAACTCTAACGGCCTACGATGCTGGTCCGCCCAATGACGATGCCGGTCCTGCGCAACTCGAAGTCGCTCTCTAATTTCCTTAACCACTTCAACCGTCTAAATAATCATTTCTGGGCCTAACATCTTCCTCTCTCCGATATCATCCCATGCAAGTGGCGACCTGCACTTCTTACCATATAGTGCTTCGAATGGCGCCATCTGGATACTGGCTTGATAACTATTGTTGTATGAGAACTCGACTAAGTGCAGGTGACTCTTCCAAGATCCTCAAAAATCTAGAGTGCAAGCACGTAACATATCTTCTAAAGTCTGAATCGTTCTTTCTGATTGCCCATCCGTCTGCGGATGGTAAGCCGTGCTAAATCTTAACTTGGTACCCAGACTATGATGTAAGCTCTTCCAGAAATATGATGTAAAGCGGGTATCTCGATCCGATACAATACTGACAGGGACTCCATGCTGCCTGACTATCTGTTGCATATACAACTCTGCCAACTTTTCTGTAGATTGCCCTACTCTGAAAGGAAGAAAGTGTGCTACCTTCGTAAGTTGGTCCACTATTACCCAAATAGCGTCCTTACCACTTGGTGATCTCGGTAAACTGGTCACAAAGTCCATTGTAATATGCTCTCATTTCCATTCCGGAATAGGAAGCGGTTGTAATAGCCCAGCTGGCCTCTGTTGTTCTGCCTTCACTTGCTGACATACCAAGCAACGGAAAACAAATCTAGCTATCTCCCTCTTCATCCCGTTCTACCAGAAATGCTGCTTGATATCTTGGTACATCTTGGTCCCTCCAGGATGAATAGAATACTGAGAACTATGAGCTTCTGCCATAACCTCCTGTCTGATATCTCCACTAGGCACACATAGACGTGATCTAAACCTAAGTGTACCATCTTCATGAATTCTCATCTCCTTCCTGAGTCCTGACTCACATTCTGCCCTAAGCTTCTGAATCCTTGGGTGCTGTGCCTGAGCTGCCTTGATTCTGTCTACCAAATCGGATTGAACTTGCAGACTTGTTAGAACTCCTACATCACTAGGAAGTATAACTTCGATGCCCATCTCCTGAAGGTCTTCTAAGATATGCTTCTGTGTTGTCAATATAAATGTGCCACCCCTCCTGCTGAGAGCATCTGCTACTACATTAGCCTTGCCTGGATGATACTGAAGCTCTACGTCATAATCCTTAATCAACTCCAACCATCTTCTCTGCCTCATGTTTAGTTCCTTTTGAGTAAAGATGTACTTCAGACTTTTATGGCCTGTGTACATGTCTACTCGGTCACCATATAAGTAATGCCTCCATAGCTTCAGAGCAAATACTACTGTCGCTAACTCCAAATCATGAGTTGGGTAATTCTTCTCGTGGTCCCGAAGCTGCCTAGATACATATGCTATCACCTTCCCATGTTGCATAAGGACACATCCAAGTCCTTTACCTGACGCATCACATTATACTGTAAAACCTCCGGGTCCAACTGGCAATGTAAGAATAGGTGCTGATATCAACTTCTGCTTCAAAGTCTCGAATGATGCCTGACATTCTGTCGACCAAACGAATGGTACATCCTTTCGGGTCAAGCGGGTCATGGGTGCTGAAAGCTTTGCAAAGTCTGACACAAACCTTCTGTAATATCCTGCCAATCCCAAGAAACTCCGCACATCTACTACGGTCTTGGGTACTGGCCAACTTTCTACTGCTTCTATCTTCTTAGGATCTACTGCTACTCCAGCTCCTGATATGATGTGACCCAAAAATGAAATGTGATCCGACCAAAACTCACACTTGCTGAGCTTGGCATACAACCGGTTCTCTCTCAGAACCTGTAACACTTTCCTGAGGTGGTCTTCATGCTCCTCTTCACTAGCAGAGTATACGAGAATGTCGTCAAGAAACACAACGACAAACTGGTCTAAGTATGGCATAAAGATGCGATTCATCAAATTCATGAATATTGCTGGAGCATTGGTCAAACCAAACGGCATTACTAAGAATTCATAATGCCCATACTTCGACCTGAATGCTATCTTGGGAATATCTTCCTTCCGAACCCTCACCTGATGGTACCCTGAACGAAGATCTATCTTGGAGAAAACTCTAGCTTTGCTCAACTGATCAAATAAGTCGTCGATCCAGGATAATGGGTACTTGTTCTTCACTGTTGCCACGTTAAGCTTCCTGTAGTCAATGCACAATCTGGATGACCCATCCTTCTTCTCCATAAGTACCACTGGTGCTGCCCATGGTGACACGCTAGCTTGGATGAACTTCTTCTCCTTCAGTTCCTCTATGTGCTGAGATACCTTGGCCTGCTCTGAATTCGCCATTCTGTAAACTCGATCTGATATCGGTTTAGTTCCTGGTGCCAATTCTATACTGAACTCAATATCTCTAACTGGTGGTAGACCTGGAAGTTCTTCAGGAAATACGTCTAGAAACTCTTCAACTACCTTCGGAATCTGAACTTCTTCCATTGCCGTTATTACTCCCTACTCTTGTTGAGTTTTCCCTGATCTGACTAAGGTGAACTGCTTCATGCCTGGAATATCAAAAGATACACTCCCTCTACGACAATCTATTGTCGCATGACTGTCTTTCAGCCAGTCCATGCCTAAGATAACGTCGAAATTTCCAACAGGAAATTCTATCAACCGGGCGGGTAAGGAATGCCCGCAAACTACAACGCTACATGCTAAAATAACTCTACTAACTCCTACGAGCCCATTACCAGTGAGTATATTCAAGCTCCCTGGCAATGCCTCGAACTCCATTCCTAGTCGTGCCGCAAATTGTGCAGATATAAATGAATGGGATGCTCCCGAATCAAACAATACTACTGCGGGATATGAGACGACGAGAATGTTACCTGCCACAACATCTTCCGATGCCAATGCCTCCTCCAAGGACAGAGTGAATGCTTGTCCTCGACCTCTTTACTGGTTTCCATGCTGCGGCCTAGCCTGATGTTGTTGCTGGCCCCTTCCTTGATGATGCTGGGGTGGTCTATGCTGGTGTTGCTGCATCGGCGGCCCCTGCTGCCGAAACATCTGAGCCTGCGACATTAACGAATGCTGTACCAATGGCCTTACTGCCGCCGCTGGTCCTCGATACTGGCCTGCCCCTGGTGCTGGCAGAGCAGAAAACTGTTGTCCTGGTCCTCCTGACCTCGAATTCATGGGACATATGGTAACCCGATGGTTTGGATTTCCAAATATCAGACACAGTCCATTCAATGTCCGACACACATCTCTAGTGTGCCATATCTTCCCACAATAAGTGCAGCCCACCGGGGGTTGCTGGTTCTTCCTCTGTTGCTGTTGCTGTTGCTGCTGCTTGGATGGTGGTGCTGGTCCTCGTATAGCCACATCGTAGATACGAATGCCTGTGGATGGTGCTGTTGTTCGGGGCACTGCTCCCCCTCCTCCTTCAATCTGACTGTGGGATCTCTTCAGACCCCCAGTCCTTGTCGCGAGCCTCTGAATGGTGATCTCATGCCTTCGAGTTGCCGTCAATACTTCGTCAAAAGTTTGGTAATTGTGCCCCTCTATCAATTGCAAGAGTTCAAGATGAAACCCTTGCTGAAACCTCATGGCCCTCTGGCTCTCTGTTGCTACCATCTCTGGGGCGAATCTACTCAATCTGCAGAACTCCGCTGCATAAGCATCTACAGTCTTGTCGGCCTGCCTGAGGTTGATAAACTTCTGTTGTAGCTCAAACCGTGCCACAACTCCATAGTACTTGGTCTTGAATCTTGCAGTGAAATCGTCCCAAACCACAGGACGTCTGATGCCCACTTCCTCTGATTCCCACCAATCACGTGCGAGATCCTGAAGTAACAACTTTACTAGATCCACACGTTCTTCTGCCGGTACCTTAGCTGCTGTCAGAATATCCTCAATATCCTTAAGCCATGCAACTGCTGAGATGGCATCCTCCGTGCTCTCGAAACGGCAGGGGTTGTACTTGTAAAACCTGGCTGATGCTCCTGAATCAGTCCTCATTCCTCTTTCCAAAGCCGTCTGCAATCCTTGGTTGAGCAACACATTCTGCTCTTGTAGCTGAGTGTGCATGCGCTGCTGGGCCAACATCTGATGTTGCTGAGTAGCCATCATTCCTCTCATGATCTCCAGAAGGGCTGGTGTGTCCACTTGGGTAGGTGGAACTGTTGGTGGTGGTGGAACATCCGGATACTGTGATCCAGCTGCTACTTCTACTATCACTTCTTCTTGGATAGCCTCCTGAGGTGAGACTGGCCCTTGTTGCTGACCAACCTGGTCATGTTGCCCATGTTGCCCCTGTTGTTGCTGCCCAGCTCTGACCGATGCGGACGAAGTGCCCCTAAGAAAAGGGACAAGAGAACAATCAAACAACAGGACATGAAGGATCAATGAAGTCAAAGGATACCGGAATGTCAAACAAGGATTGAGAATAACGAATCATGAGATCAAGGGGGGACACGTGTGATTGAGACATCCTATAAATCAAAATACCCCACAAGTCTGAAATCAGACCTGCATGGGCTACCACTAAAATCTTGTCACGCCCCAGAACCAGAATACTGGAGAGCGGGGGAATGACTCAGCCAGCTACGTATTACGGGTAGATGAATACCGTATAATACGATCAATGCTGTCTAACCAGACGAAGGGGTACATACTACATAAAAGTCTTACTATGGTCACTTCACATCTATTGTCTCAATCATTCAAACAAGAAGCAAAAATGGAGAACATGTAAGATAAAGCAGTAAGGCGTCCCAAACGCTTAGTCAAAATATTCTTGAGATCTGGCTTTACAAAACATAGCCAGATGGTATAGTAACATATACACAATTGTTATCAGCTGCAGTCTGACTTAGTTATAATTATGTAAAGGTAAGTACAAGACAATCCGACTAACATGTCGGTGCCAAATGGCTAAGTATGAAGTAAATAACAAAACGAGCGGTGGAGTAAGGAACCCACTCGAGTCCTCCTGCGATCATTCCCCTAGTATTGACCATCTTGGAGGTGGAAGTAAGCTGAGTCCTCGGGAACCGGCTCTAAATCTGGCCATGCAAAACCAGAGAGGTTAGACCTCTAATAGCAAGTACCACAAGGAAGCACGATATGAAGGATTAAACCAGTAAGTAAGAAAATATAATAATAGATCTCTGCTTTCCACTAGGATTCACATAACATCACGACACTTCGAACCAACCTTCCAACCAAACAAGGACAGAAGTTGGCCCGTTATGTCCTGACATTCTGATCATCTCAGTTAGGCAACAGAGTAGGTACAGTATACAAATAAATCATCTTGAACGGCCAATCAACTCCTACGGCTTGCTATTGTGAGTCCCAAGTTATTCTGGAATTATGCAAATAGGGATTCCTCAGTTCTTACTATGTGTGAGCAAGGCTAGTCTATCCAGTTAATCAATTACGCCAATCATGAATTAGACGAGTCCCAGCGGGACGCCCGTCATCAATATACAATATACAATAATAATATAAGCAGATACCGCTCCCTGCCCGTGTGGCAGGTTTACAGTATCTGTGGAACCAGCCGGCCTGTCGGGCACTACTAGTCCCAAGAGGGCTGCCATGTAAGAACTCGGGGATCCATTCTCTCCATGCAATCATTATTTTATTTAACTTAATAGTCTCTACGTTGAGTGAAATCCCATGCCGTGGATCATGGTCATTCAAATGAGTACTTTCGTACGGGGTACGATATGCGCAACTCTACAACGATACCCGTACGGCTAGGTTGTAGGTCTTACATAGCGTAATGCAACAATCAAATCTAACCACGGAGTAATCATGCCTTGACCATAAAGTACACATGCTGCTTTTGTAAAATAAATAAATTAATTAATTAATTAATTAAAGCCTGCATGTGCCTGTACGTCAATATTCGGGATCAGCTAGTCGATTACAATAGTTCATTACATGAACGTGTCTCATTCATTCAATTCAATAAGACGACTAGCCAGTCTCTTAGTTCCAACTAGGAACGCATGATCAATTTTAGTCAAGATAACCATTATTATCAATGGTGACAAGGCATGAAGGTCAATTTGTATTCAATGGGGTCGAGTCTATAACTCTCAGGGTTAAGTTCAAGCCTTACTGGGTATCCATAAACCAGTCAAGACACAAGGCACGTTCTACACAACCATATGTATCAAAAATATTAACATGCTAAGATTATCGAGTTCATGCAAAAAGCATAAGGATATAATAGGAGAACTATCATGCCACCATTAAATGAATAAATTATAGAACAAATAGAAACACCCAGGTCAGGAAGTCACGCCAACAAGTCTATGCTAAGGCCAACAAGTTACGCCAATTCTAGTAGGTAGGAGTGAGCGTATAAACAGCGTGAGCGTGAAAAGTGGTTCACGTTGTCACGCATAGCGTGAGCGTATGAGCGTGAAAAGCGTGATAAGAAATTCACGCACGCACAGCAGGAGCATGACAAAAAATTCACGTACGCACAGCGTGATCGTGACAAGAAATTCACGCACGCATAACGTGAGCGTGACAAGAAATTCATGCTGACACGTAAAGACGTGTGCGTGACTAAAATTCACGCTGACACGTAAGAACGTGAGCGTGACTAAAAATCCACGCTGGCACGTAAGAACGTGAGCGTGACTAAAAATACACGTTGGCACGTAAGAACGTGAGCGTGACTCAAAATTCACGCTAACACGTAAAGACGTGAGCGTGACTAAAAATACACGCTGGCACGTAAGAACGTGAGCGTGACTAAACCTCCCGAACTCCAATCTTAGGGAGCCTTCGTTCCAAGCCAGAAATGAAGTTCCCATGGTTCAGAATGGTGTGGAATGAGAAGCTCTACAACATGAACTATCTATTCCGAAAAGCATGCCAGGTTGGGAGATCAAAACCCATGGTCAACCGAAAACACAACAACTTAGATCTGTAAGAAACGAGCCAAGGAAATCAAAAATGTTAAGTAGTAAACTCTCTTATAATCACAAGAGGAAGAAAATAAACCATAAAAATGGGTGAAGGAGAAGCAAGATGTACTTGCCTTCTCCTGGTAGGTGGAGAGAGTGGTGAGGAAGAAGAAGAAGTAATGGAGAAGGAGAGTTATGAGGAGAGAGAAGGAGATGGGGGCTTTAAATTGAAGGGGCGGTGGTAGGTGGGGGTTTGTGGGGTTCGGTTCATGTGAACCACCATGAACCCGAGAAAAACCCTCCTAGGCCGAACCTAAAAGCAAGACTAAAAGCAGAGAATAACAGCAGGAAATAAAATGCAGATAATTAATTAACATGAAATTAAAGGAATTTAAATACAGGATAATACATGATAAATACTAAATAAATATATATATGAGTTGTACATGTATAAAAATACGCATTCCGTGAACGGGGAGTGACAGTGACAAATTGTCGGCATACCGACGGTATGCTACGGCATACCGACGGTATACCGTTTTGTGGACCACAAAACGTTCTGTGATAAAACGTCGGCATACCGACGGTATGCTCTGGCATACCGGCGGTATACCGTTTTGTTTACCTGAAAACGTTCTGTGACAAAACGTCGATATACCGACGGTATGTCGCGGCATACCGACGGTATACCAGTTTATAAATATTTGATTTTTGAATTACTCTGACTAGCATTAATGGCCGCATTTAATGCTTTCAAACGGTCATTAATATGACCGTTACTATTTGGTCGGTATACCGACGGTATGTCGCTGCATACCGACGGTATGTCGGTCTGCCTGTATTCAGAGCATTAAATGCCACCTACTCTTGGTTTCTCTATAAATGAAAGCTCTCTCTCTCATGAGGCTTTCACCAACTCTTGCCATAAATTTTCCAAGCAACCAAGAGCTCCACCATTAATACTCTACCAAGCTTTTAATTGTCATCCTCTCCTAAAGTGCTAGAGTATTTAAGAGTTGTAATTTTTGATCTTTACGTGTTAGAAGATCAACAATTTCTCTTCTCATTTGTTTGAAGTTGGCGAGCCTTCGTAAGAAAACTCGTGTGTTGAAGTTGGCGAGTCTTCGGATCCAAACTCGTGTTGAAGTTGGCGAGTTCTTCGGATCCAAACTCGTGTGTACTATTTGATTAAATGGTGGATTTAAGCCGGAGAGAGTTCTGGGACTGGATTGCCTCAAGCGAGGATACCAGAATACATCTTGTGTTTGATCTTCTCACTCTTTACTTTTATTTGTCATATATTACTTCTGTTGTACTGGTTATTTTTTATTTCCCTATTCACCCTCCCTCTAGGGTTCTACAAGAACATGATATGGGCTAGAACATCATGATGCAGGACAAGGCATTGGAACAACTGGGTTGATATCAAGGTAATGGGCTAAACCAATTTGAGGGAGAACAGAACATGTGATGTTCTGTGAACTGAGTAGTACCTATTGGTTTTCAGGATGTGAAATGGGATCCCATGGTCTGATACTTTGTGTATTTGATACACTAGTCTCAACAGGGACTGTAGTAGGACCTGAAGGTTACATTGGGGACTCAGCTCTGGGTAATAAGTCCGAGGCTTGGCTTGGTCTTCCTGTCATAGGAAAGGGTTTCCGATCTAACCATGGTAGCAGATCACTAGTACTTACTTCGATTTCCCCTACATGGTTTCCTCTCAAGACACTCCCTGGTGTAGCAGGTCAAGTTAGATACTACTTCATATTTGGTACAATGTGTGCAGGCTACAGGGCTGTACAAGTATAGGGATGCTAGTATGGTGGAAGCCTCATGGTGATGGATGGCCTCAACCTTAGGACCTGGGTACATTGGTCCTACCAATAGGTCTATGTCAATCTACAATTCTCCTCACACGGAACCAGTTCCTACATCAATATCCCATTGGTCTGTTCCTCTTCCACAGGTCCCTAGACAGTCGAATCAGCCCATACCCATGTTTATTCAGCCATAGGCTATATCAAATCTATCCTGACTGGTATGGGGTTTCTGATACACTTGTGTATCAATCAGGCTATAATCCCCTGTAGCTAGGTCTCTTCTAGTTAGATCAGTTTAATAGGTTGGTTTCTAGGTACCTGTTAGTTAGGCCTTGCCTTTAAGTTACCTATGGCATGTACATCTGCTCATATGAGATCATGTCTAAGTCTACAAGATATCAGGATTACTCCCATCTGGGTATCTACTTGATACCTGGATACTCTGTATCTGTACCTGTGGGTACAAAGGTTACACCTTAAAGTTATAGTTGAGGATGTATCATGTGACCTGTATACTGGTACAAATTTAGGACTTAGTAATTATGTGTTAGGCTATGTGCCAGGCACCAGGTACAACCCATTCCCTGTTTAACACAGGTTTGCAAGGACTGATTTCCTTCATGACAGGATCTTGGTCTCAGGATCACCCATGGCTTTGTGTATTCGAGAGGACTGCTGGTTAGTCCCAGTAGGGGGTTGGTGTAGGTATTGTACATAGACCCTAAGTATTTCGGTTATAGAGATGTGTCCTTCTAATTAGCGTACTTCGATTTGGTGTGTGTGTTGTGTATCAGCTATTGAAGATCTACCCCTTCTTTTCTGTGCATCTATTGAAGAAATACTGCAAACACCTACCCATCTATCAACTGTCCTGCAAGATCAGGATATTAATTGCTGGAGAGAGAAGAAGGTGTACCTGTTACAACACAAAACTCCTACTAGAAGCTCTGCTCGATCTTTGGTGACAGGAATATTGTGGGTTCGTTTAGGGTTTGCAGGGAAAATCGCAGGAGAAATCAGTCTTATTTATATAGACAGGGCATTGATGTGATTGAATAGATTTTAGAGAGATTCAAATTATTTGAATCTCAAACTGGCTCTATTTACAAATATTCGAATAGTATCAGGAACTTGGATCCTACTCTGAGTGAAATTAAATTCGCAACTTAGCAGTAAAGTCCCTGTGCCAAAATCTTTTGCAAGGGTTTTAGTGATCGGCTGAAGCATACATATATACTTGGGGATCCCGAGCATAGATGATAGAGGAGAATCTTAATTAAATCTGATTTGGAGAGATCCATCTCTCGGCTAGCTGAGATTTGAAATTGGTTTAAACAGGAATTCGAATGTGATCACAACTTCTTTGGATCAAATTTAAACAGGAGCTTGAGAGTTTAAAACTCCCATTTGCACTTAAGTCCCTACCTTTACACATATTAACCATTTGGTCCCCTTTTAGTGATATTTGAGTAAAACAAATATAAAGCATAACAATTGTATGTATGAGACAACAATGAATGGAAAAAAGAATTTAATAAGTAGGAAAATTTGGTCAAGGGGTTGACAGGTTTACATGTATCAGTCCTTGTTTAGTTTGGTATCAGTTTTAGATCCAGAGCAGTCCCTTTGAACTATAGTCCATATCCTCCCTTAAGTATCAGTCTTCATTACATTAGGTGTCCAGTCCCTGCTTAATTTGGTTCGGTCCTAAGGGAGGGCTTAGCAACCACATTATTCAGTTGGGTTAGGCTCGAGTTGTAGGCTACCTTGGTTCATCCTTTCATTTTGGTATCAGTAAAGGAGAGGTTTGTATTTATTATGCAGTCCTCTATGCCCCATGTATCAACCTTTTGATTAAATTATTATCAGTTAGAAGGGATGAAGAGATTACCTTAGACTATTGTTCAGTCCATAGCCTATAGTATCAGTGATATAGAGGTATGAGCTCGGGGTAAGTGGGTCATATGGCAGTTGGTTGGAGGAGAGTGAGGGCTAGAAGAAAAGGGGGAATAAGCATTGGTTAACTGATTAGAGGGAAGGGATGGCCAACTGATGAGGTGGAAATCATGAGGGAGGCATATCATGTCCTGCCTTGGAAGACCACAGTAGTGAACAGGTCAGGCCAATTGGTCCTGCAGGTCCAGGACTGTTTAGGGGTCCAGTTTGGACCTTAGAAACAGGGAACTTCCCTGCATATGTATAGTTGGCCCTTGGAAGCAGTGTGACTGCCATGTTTGAGCTATCAATGGACAGAGGTATTGGGGTTAGCAGTTAGCCCATTGTTCAGTCCATAGTTGCACTATTTGTTCAGTCCACTAGTAATGTATCAGTTGCTACATTCATTACATGTCTAGTCTTGTTATCATTAATGTATCATCAAATTTAATAATGAGGTGAGGTCAAGTTGACCATACATTACAGATGAAAAAGTAGAAGAAGAAATGAGACTTCATTTCCCGTCTTGGTTGAATGCATATGCACGTAAGAAGCTAGTTAGAATCTTCCTCCATTTGTATTTACACAAGAAATAACTTAACATTGAACTTAATTTTATATCTTCTCGTATTTAGGTCGATCGTCCGGACGTCATCCTTGAGAATGAATCTAATAGAACTCTTGCCAAGAGACCAATTTATGTCGTCAAAATATGGCCAAGTTACTGCATGAATGGGTTTAAGTTCAAGTCAATAAATGCTCCCATCAGAGATAGCTTCCTGGATCTTGATTCCACAAAAAATAGTTACTTGTATATCAAATCTACAAACTACAAAGATGTCACTCCAGGCAATGATTTCTATGGCATCTTACGGGAGATCGTGGAATTGACGTACAACTATGGCATAGAGCCTGACAAGATCGTGTTGTTCAAAGTTGATTGGTTCGATCCGATACAAGATCAAGGATAGAAAATTGACAAGCATGGTCTTGTGGATATTAACTACCGTCATCGATACCAAGGATACGAACCATTTATCCTAGCAAGTCAAGCTCAACTCGTATATTTTACAACTGTCACGATCCGCACCCGGATATACGGGTACGAATACGTGGGCCACGTCCAGCCTACGCCGCAGTATCGGCGGTAGAGCGCTGTCAAGTACCCTAAGCTAACTACAATATCTAAAGATCCATAACTAGAAATGTACTCATGTCACATCACGAAAACTAAGAAAGATAAGACAATAAATAATAACAATATCACTAGAACAACTAGAATCTACAAGGATCATAAGACAGAAAAATAAAGAAGGAACAACAAGACTAACTAATGATAACTACCAGACAACTCACATAGAAGAATAGTGAGATCCACCTCAGCTAGCAACATCATGAAGTCCAATACTGAGGGCACAACTACTCCTAAAATTTTGTCAACATATCCAGTCAGGATGGAACGAGCACAAATCTCAAATAACAGTTCTAATTAGACGATATTGAAAATGTAGCAGTAAATAGCGAGAATATACAAGAAATCATAAAAATGTACATGTGAGTATTATGGCAAGGTAAGCTGTAAATCTAGAGCTAGAACATGGCAAGTAAAACTGATCATGGCATGTACAAGAATCAAGAATCATCTATCTAAGTGTGTGAGTACTAGCTATAACATGTGGCCAGCTTGGGTCTGCACAAGATTATGAGCTAGCCAATCATACGTGTGGTGTAGGATTGGCATTCACAAGGTTCACAAAATATACAAGGCGGGTATTGACCATACATCTACACTAATACTCTCCGTCCCCGACTAGTATAGTGGATCCAACCATGACACATCATGACACGTGATTCTCCGAGAGGGTAGCTAGCCTTTGCAGGAATCGTGTTTATACAATGCACAAGGAACAAGAAAGACTTGCACAAGATATACCAAGGAAAGCGAGTAATAACATCTCATGACGGGATCCAGAGAAATACCAATCCGTGTGAACAATGTGTCAAGAGAACAAGGATATCTACACTAAATACAAGAAACATAGACGATATCATAAAACAGAAATATTATCAGAGAATGTACTCGCTTGAGATCTGGTAGAATATGTCAACTGTGTAATCTGGCTCATAGTAAAATCACAGACCTAAATATGAGATATACATAAGCTAATTAGGGTTCAACAGTGTTAGGCATGATTATATAGGTCAATCTCAGTCCACCAAGTCAAACTAGGTCACAGGAAGTTAAACCAAGTCAAACTAGGTCAATCTAAGTCAAGGGTTGACTTACAGTTGACTTTTGGTCAACTGATCAACTCTGGTCAATCCTAGGTCAACTCTAGGTTAAACTTGACTAACGTCGACTAACAGTTGACTTTGGGTCAACTAGTCAACTCTGGTCCAGTTCTAGTCAATTTTAGGCTACGGTTGACTTTCGGTTGACTTTTAGTTAAAATAGTCAACTGTGGTCAACCAGGGTCAAAACTAGTCTAACCTAGGTCACATGTTGACTCTACTTCGACGTTCAGTCAAAGCAGTCAACCATGGTCAAACTGGGTCAAAGCTAGTCTATACAAGCATCTACAGGGTCAACACATTCAATATCAGTGGTTGTGAAATCACTGGAATTGATGGATCTCAAAATACCACAAACGGAAAAAGTTTATAATAATAGGGTAAAACCTACAGATGTTGTCGGATGGTAAAACAACCATCACCAACGTGTCCAGAATGGTCAAATCAGCTAGAATAGCCTGCCATAAGTCCAATTTGGACACAGGGGCAAAAAGGTAATTTTGGATCAAAACGGTGTCTGTGTCGGACCCGCTTTGCACCAAAAAACGTACAAGAATACTAGTCCACTAAACCTAACAAATTATATGTCCACGAATCCAGAATGACGATACGAACCCAACGGTATATCCAGAATTGGATTTCGTTGATCCGATCTCAAATTGGTCCGTTGACCCGAATATTGGAATTCGATTAGCACGAAAAAGTATGTCAGAGCCAATGTCCTCAAAACTCAGCAAATTATATGTCAACGAGTCTAGAATGACGATACGAAATCAACGGTATATCCGGAATTAGATTTCGATGAGCCGAACTCAAAATGATCCGTTGACCCGGATATTGGTATCCGACTTGCACTGAAATGCGTGCCAGAACCAATATCCACTAAAACCTAGCAATTTATATTTCAACGAGTCCATAATGATGATACGAACTCAACGGCATATCCGGAATTGGATTCCGATGAGCCGATCTCAAAATGACCCATTGACCCGGATATTGGTATCCGACTTGCACCAAAATACGTGCCGGAACCAATGTCCACTAAAACCTAGCAATTTATATGTCAACGAGTCCAGAATGACGGTATGAACTCAACGGTATATCCGAAATTGGATTCCGATGAGCCAACGTCAATAAGTTTCGTTGATCCGGACTGTGGGGCCCACTTTGCACCGAAATGCGTGTCAGGGCCCACGTCCTCTAAATCTAACAAACGTTATATGAAAACATGCCAGAACGATGCCACGAGTCTACTGGTGGTATCGGAAATTGAATCTGGAGTCCCGGGTTCAAAAATGAAATTTTACAAGTACTAAATTAAGAATTTGGACGACCAACTTTGGCGTCGAATTTGACCAACCAAACGTGCTCACAATAAAATGAAACTTAAGGAGAAGGAAGAGGATTATAACAGCTTCGCATAGGAACTAGTAGCATGCCAGACGGAGCTGCGATGGAGGAGATACGAACCGACGAAGTTGGCTCCGTAAAACTGTCCAAAAATAACACAATTTAAATGGTCAACTTGGTGGCCGGTTTTGATGTATCAAACGATAAAATTAACGGATAAAATTTGAGAGGGATGAAGGGGTATATACCAAAATTGAGACGGAGCAAAGAAATCGCCGATCCAACGGTTGGATTGTCCAAAAAATTGGTAAGAAGTCGCTGCAATGGGATGCCATTTTCGGATCCATTCTGAGCTCCCGCCGACGGAAACCCGTGCCAAACGTACGAAACGCCTAGGCAGCGCGTCCCGGAGGATGGTGGCCGCCAAGGGGAGGTCGTCGGAGGATTTGCCCAGCCCACGCGCGGCCGTGGGGCTCGTCGACGATGGCGACCGCCGCGGCGGCGCCGGTTGCTGCTGTGCGTGCACGCGGAACTGCCGCTCGGTTGCTGGCTGCTGCTGCTGGCCGTACTGCTGGCCACATGGGGGGCTCGCTGGCCTGGCACGGCGGCGGCGGCAGCTGCCCGGCATGGCATGACGGCAAAGTGCCCACGCGGTGGAGAGGCGACGACGGGGTGCCCGTGCGGTGAGAAGGAGGAGGAGAAGAAAAAAAAGAATGGTGGTGGTGTATTTAGATGATGATGGTGAGGAGGAGGTGAAGAAGGAGAAAAAAATGAATGAGGAGAAGAAAATAATGGTGAAGTAGAAGGAGAGAATGGGGGAGGGGTGTGCTGCTCGTACATGAGGGGGGTTGTGTTGAATAAAGTGAGAGAGAGAGAGAGAGAGAGAGAGAGAGAGGTAGATTGTTATTAATAGAATAGAGAGAGAGAAAGAGAAATTTAGAGAGAGGGAATGAGAAAAGTAGAGAGAGAAAGTAATGAGAAGGGGTGGGCTGCTCGTACACTTGAAGGGGGTGCTGATGGTGATGAGTGAGGGTGTGGGATATTTTAAGGAGGAGAGAGAAAGAAAGATATATGTATATATATATATATATATTATATATATATATGTGTATATATATACAAGAGAGAGAATAGATATTTTGAGTAGGAAAAAGAGAGAAAACTATGTAGGGTGTACGGGTAGTCACGAGAGGACAACATGGAGCTTGGGTTCGGGTTCGGTCGAGCCGGATCGGGTCAAAATCGGACATGGTACAATATTTGAATTAAAATAGGTATTTATGATCTTGGGTAAATAAGTAGTATGTGGGGGCTCAAATAAATGGGACACAAGTGTCATACGGGTAGTAGGCTTCGTGTGGGCCATGTCCATACTTTGGGTCGACTAGGTTGGATCGATGTCGGGTCCCGAAATTAACTTGGAAGTCAGGTCACAAATTACGGTGGATAATTAATTGGCCTAAATTGACCCAAAAGTTGTACGAAGCAAATGAAGAACAAAATGGTGTGTCTGAGTAGGACACGAAGGTCATGGGTGAAGAGTGTCTCGAGTAGATCATGCATGAGAAGTTGGTTTCAAGAAAAAGCCTAGTTTGGTGCTCCTAAATTAAAAGTCATGGTAACGTGCATATGATGATCAAGAAAAAGTGTGGAAATTCAATTAATAATTAAATGGTCTAAATTGACCCGAACTTGCGCGAAGCAAAAAGAGTACAAAAGAACAAGTTCGAGTGGGACACGATATATCAACATGAAGATAATCTCGTCTACTACAAACTTCAAGAAGAAAGTTTCCAGAGACTGGCATCCCTGATGCTCTAGAAATTCAAGTCACGGTAAAGAGCATTAAATCAAATAATAATCAATAATAATATTTATTCAAAATAATTGATTTATAAAATTGAAAAAAATAAGCCCTAAATTCAGGGGGCTTACATCCTACCCACCTTATAAAAATTTTGTCCTCGAAATTAAAAATCATCTAATAGGTCAAGCTAAAACATACAACTGCTATGGCTACAGTACCCAATCTGCTACCCTTCTGATCGTCTATGTTGTTTCTCTCTACAGGTATTTTGGTTCAGGTTCAACAAGCTTCTTCCATAAAAAAATATGTCATTTTATCCCTTAGAATTTTTATATCAATAAGAACCTTCACATATACTCTAAAATATAGGTCATCCTCGATATACGTATATTTATATCAGCAATGATTGGCCATCAACCAAAATTCCAATCTCAATAGCAATTTGTTTGTTTCCTTATCCCATCCTAAGTATCTTCATCCTATTAATCACAAGCTCCTTGAAATAATACATTCAAAACCTATTCTTCGCATTGAGCCTTCTCTCTTTTTACTCAAGAACTCCTGAATATAAACCCTCAAATTCAAACTCTTAAATCATTTACCGATTTATTTATTACCCATGTACATATGTCCTTGTTTTGTTCCTGCTATCTTCCGATCTTGCACGCAATGTTATCTCCTTCTATTTTATTCCATATATCGATCCTCTAATCATAAGTTAATGGTTTGTAGGTAACCAATAATCACTTGGTCATCAAAGTCTTACAATGTTCAACCCTCGAACCTAAGCACAAGATTCTAGTCCTTAATCCGTAGTCAAAAAAATATAATATTTCATTACTCCATCTTAGATACCTTATCATCAATCTATACTATCAAACTAATCATCCTTAATGATTTTCTAAGTCCACTATAGTCAGTCACTCATATCTGTCCTACAAGCTTAACCCAATAAATCCCTAGGAAAAATATACTCATCACAATCACACATAATAACATATTATCATTACACTACAGAATCTGTTAACAAGGTCTGGCTATCCAATCATCAAAAATAGAAGGTAACAGGGGCCTAAGACTGGGTCTAGCAATCCATATTAATATTCAGACAAGGTAAGGGTCAAGCAAGACAGGAAAGATTGTCGAAATATTTCCAAGAATAGTACGAGCCAAACGAAATGCATAGGACATAGTCGAAGTAAAACTCAAGAACCATATACCTCCGTAATTATGTCACATGAAGTTACTATCGTGCTAGTGTGCATCTGGCTGCGATTAACTTCCTTGTTCCATAATACGACGGATGGCTGCAGTGCACAGCTGTCTCGCCAGATAATATAGGTTCCTAAACTTAACTTGGCTAATATCCGTAAAATATTTCCAAATAATTTTTTGCAAAATAAAGGAGAAGATGTTAGTCAAAATGCTTAGGAAGTGGTCCAAGTAGAATTCGAGAAACATATTTAACCATGATGCCGTTATCTGAAGTCATACCTCGCCAGTATTTCTCTGGATGCTAACTCCCGATTCCGTAATACAAGGATAAATTACTTTTCGAACTTTCCTTGAATCAATCCATGAGGCACTTTCAACAATTATCGGGAAGGACAAGAAGAATTACCCAAGTGGTTAGCGAAGAAGAGTTTAGTCAAATCATAGGAAGATGGAACACAACAATCATGTTGAGAAAATCCTAATTGTGGTTGTAGATAGACAGAGTTAACCAAGACAGGGAAGAATGATGATAAGAATTTGTTCTTGCTCATCCGGTCATAACGAAGCGTTCCGATTTAAGATACAGTCTGATAACCATACACGTCTTCCTGAAATTATGTTGCCAGAATTTTTGCCACGCCAATAAGCATAGCTGCAATAAACGATGGAGTCCATAACTTGGGTATACACCCTATAATTATGTCATCTAGATTCCTTACCACGCTAACCGGTATGGCTGCAAGAAAATCTAAATTCCATAACTAGGATAGTATATCCAACATCAGTCTCCACGTCCCTGTCGTGCTAGCTAGTATGACTGCGATAAATTCTAAACTCCATAAATAAAGTAGACATTTATCGTTCACATCAAATATGTTTATCAGAAAATCTTAACTCAATTCATAAAAACCGATTTTAGATACAAAGTCTAAGTCAACAACGAACGAACATCAAGATTCAAAATTCAACGACGAATCAAGAATAAGTAAATAGAAACTAGCGAAGACAAATTTCGATGCAAGGTTTAGGAAAAGTTCTCAGGAGAATTCCAAAGATACTATCTAGGTCAAGATTGAAAGTTCTAGAAAATAATCTAAAACAATCTCAACCTGATATGAGACTGGCAAATTATATTCTCGTCTCAACCTAGAAGATATATAAGTTCAACTTATACCTTTTCTCTGGGATCCACAACTCATCCCAAGAAAGAATAAAGTTTGATACGGACAAATATTTCAAAAATTAAGACGAATAGAAACAAGTGGGAAAAGAATTGAAAAGCTTTCGAAATAAGATTCCCAGGAGTCATCTCTGGAATCTACCAAGAGTTCCTAATATGTGACTGAGTACCAAAATCCTAAAATATTCCATGACTCAACCTTAATCCTATGGCAGGCTCGTAGAAGTACAGATAAGCTCAAGCACTACCACGAATTCACATTAACTACAAGGACTGACCTGCATGGGCCACCACAAAAACGTGTCACGACCCGCACCCGGATATACGGGTACGAATACGTGGGCCACGTCCAGCCTACGCCGCAGTATCGGTGGTAAAGCACTGTCAAGTACCCTAAGCTAACTACAATATCTAAAGATCCATAACTAGAAATGTATTCATGTCACATCACGAAAACTAAGGAAGATAAGACAATAAATAATAACAATATCACTAGAACAACTAGAATCTACAAGGATCATAAGACAGGAAAAAAAAGAAGGAACAACAAGACTAACTAAAGTTAACTATCAGACAACTCACATAGAAGAATAGTGAGATCCACCTCAGCTAGCAACATCATGAAGTCCAATACTGAGGGCACAACTACTACTAAAATTTTGTCAACATATCCAGTCAGGATGGAACGATCACAAATCTCAAATAACAGTTCTAATTAGACGATATTGAAAATGTAGCAGTAAATAGCGATAATATACAAGAAATTATGAAAATGTACATGTGAGTATCATGGCAAGATAAGCTGTAAATCTAGAGCTAGAACAAGGCAAGTAAAACTGATCATGGCATGTACAAGAATCAATAATCATCTATCTAAGTGTGTGAGTACTAGCTACAACATGTGGCCGGCTTGGGTCTGCACAAGGTCATAAGCTAGCCAATCATACGTGTGGTGTAGGATTGGCATTCACAAGGTTCACAAGATATACAAGGCGGGTATTGACTACACATCTACACTAATACTACCCGTCCCCGACTAGTATAGTGGATCCAACCATGACACATCATGACACGTGATTCTCCGAGAGGGTAGCTAGCCTTTGCAGGAATCGTGTTTATACAATGCACAAGAAACAAGAAAGACTTGCACAAGATATACCAAGGAAAGCGAGGAATAACATCTCATAACGGGATCCAGAGAAATACCAATCCGTGTGAACAATGTGTCAAGAGAACAAGGATATCTATACCAAATACAAGAAACATAGACGATATCATAAAACAGAAATATTATCAGAGAATGTACTCGCCTGAGATCTGGTGGAATATGTCAACTGTGTAATCTGGCTCACAGTGAAATCATAGACCTAAAGATGAGATATACATAAGCTAATTAGGGTTCAACAGTGTTAGGCATAATTATATAGGTCAATCTTAGTCCACTAAGTCAAACTAGGTCACAGAAAGTTAAACCAAGTCAAACTAGGTCAATCTAAGTCAAGGGTTGACTTACAGTTGACTTTTGGTCAACTGGTCGACTTTGGTCAATCCTAGGTCAACTCTAGGTCAAACTTGACTAACGTCGACTAATAGTTGACTTTTGGTCAACTGGTCAACTCTGGTCCAATTCTAGTTAATTTTAGGCTACGGTTGACTTCCGGTTGACTTTTAGTCAAAATAGTCAACTGTGGTCAACCAGGGTCAAAACTAGTCTAACCTAGGTCAAATGTTGACTCTACTTCGACGTTCAGTCAAAGCAGTCAACCATGGTCAAACTGGGTCAAAGCTAGTCTCTACAAGCATCTACAGGATCAACACATTTAATTTCAGTGGTTGTGAAATCACTGAAATTGATGGATCTCAAAATATCACAAAAGGAGAAAGATTATAATAATAGGATGAAAACCTACCGATGTTGTCGGATGGTGAAACAACCATCACCAACGTGTCTAGAACGGTCAAATCAGCTAGAATAGCCTGCCCATAAGTCTAATTTGGACACATGGGTAAAAAGGTAATTTCGGATCAAAACGGGATCTGTGTCGGACCCGCTTTGCACCGAAAAACATGCAAGAATACTAGTCCACTAAACCTAACAAATTATATGTCCACGAATCCAGAATGACGATACGAACCCAATGGTATATCCAGAATTGGATTCCGTTGACCCGATCTCAAATTGGTCCGTTGACCCGGATATTGGAATCCGATTTGCACGAAAAAAAGTGTCGGAGCCAATGTCCTCAAAACTCAAAAAATTATATGTCAACGAGTCCAGAATGACGATGCAAACTCAACGGTATATTCGGAATTGGATTCCGATGGGCCGAACTCAAAATGACCCGTTGACCCGGATATTGGTATTCGACTTGCACCGAAATGCATGCCAGAACTAATGTCCACTAAAACCTAGCAATTTATATGTCAACGAGTCCAGAATGACGATACGAACTCAACGACATATCCGGAATTGGATTTCGATGAGCTGATCTCAAAATAATTCGTTGACCCGGATATTGGTATCCGACTTGCACCGAAATGCGTGCCGGAACTAATGTCCACAAAAACCAAGCAATTTATATGTCAACGAGTCCAGAATGACGATACGAACTCAACGGTATTTTCGAAATTGAATTTTGATGAGCCGGCGTCAAAAAGTCCCGTTGACCCGGACTGTGGGACCCGCTTTGTACCGAAATGTGTGCCAGGGCCCACGTCCTCTAAATCTAACAAACTTTATATGAAAACATGCCAGAACGATGCCACGAGTCTACTGGTGATGTCGTAAATTGAATCTGGAGTCCCGGGTTCAAAAATAGAATTTTACAAGTGCTAAATTAAGAATTCGGACGGCCAACTTTAGCGTCGAATTCGACCAACCAAACGTGCTCACAATGAAACGAAACTTGAGGGAAAGGAAGAGGGTTATACCAGCTTCGCATAGGAATTGGTAGAACGCCAGATGGAGCTGCGATGGAGGAGATACGAACCGACGAAGTTGGCTCCGTAAAACTGTCCAAAAATAACACAATTTAAACGGTCAACTTGGTGGCCGATTTTGATGCATCAAACGATAAAATTAACGGATGAAATTTGAGAAAGATGAAGGGGTATATACCAAAATTGAGACAGAGCAAAGAAATCGCTGATCTAATGGTTGGATTGTCCAAAAAATTAGCACGAAGTCGCTGCGATGGGACACCATTTCCGGATCCATTCCGAGCTCGCGCCGACGGAAACCCGTGCCAAACGCACGAAACGCCTAGGAGGCGCGTCCCGGAGGATGGTGGCCGCTACGGGGAGGTTGTCGGAGGATTTGCCCAGCCCGTGCTCGACCGTGGGGCTCGCCGGCGACGACGACGGCGCGGCGGCACCGGTTGCTGCTGTGCGCGTGCGCGAAACTGCCGTTCGGTTGCTGGCTACTGCTACCACTACAACAAAAAACCTATTTAACAATGTTTCATTTACAACGTCTTCTAAAAATATTGTAAAAAGTTAGATCTTTAATAATGTTTCTAATGGAAACGTTGTAGAATATTGATCATAACAACGTTTTATAATTAAATGTCGTGAACCTTATTTTTTTTACAACGATTTAGAATAAATATTGTAAATTTAACATTTAACAACTATATTTATTTGTTGCAGATTCAAAAGATTAAGGGTCCACATGAAATATCCCAGTGTAATTTTTCCCAAAATTTTCCCTCCCTAAGTTTTGGCTTCCCGCGGACCCAAACCCTCTCTCAACCGTGCAATAAAACCCCTTTCTCTCTCCTGTGCAAAACCTAAACCCCTTTCTCCCAAAAAAAAAAAAATCGCAGCGGGAAAGACGAAGAGATCAGCGGTGAAGACGATCATCAGCGGTGAAGACGAAGAGATCCGGAGGTAAACTTTCTCCATTATCGTTGGTTTAAGTCTCTCCCTCTCTCTTTTGGCTTCCAGTGGACTCTCTCCTTGTATTTTAAGTCTCTTTCTCTCCTTCAGAGGTGAAGACATAGAGATCCATGGTGAAGATGGAGATCCAGAGGTGAAGACGAGGATATTTTCACTTTTTGGGCTATAGTTTCCAATTTTGTAAGTTTGTTTCAATCTCTCTTTGGATTTCTTCATGTTCATCTCTTTGCATGCTTGCGGCAAAATTTTAGTTGCTTCAAAATCGAGCGACGGCGTCTAAATCCCTTATTTTTTAACAAAAATTTTAAATTTTGGGTTTTCCTGAATTAAAGCCCTAAATTTTGGTGCTCCCAAATCGATCGGTGGCCTCCATTAAAGGAATTTTTGTTGTAGTGTGGAGCACATAGTATATTATTTGAATTTAATCCATATCGATACAGGGACTTTGAGCAAATAATGACAAGCCTTTCTCCAATTGCTGATATGTTTATAATTTTTTTGTTGCTAATTTTTTTTGTTGCTAATTTGTTCGAGATCTAGAGAGAGTAGCCGAGATTGATATGGAACTGCAGTTAGAAGAAGGCTATGCATATTGTAATTGACACCTATGTGCCTCATATCTTCTTTCATTTTTTTTCCCTTCAATTTCTTGGTGTGTAGTTTGTTATACTGAAACCAAGAATTCCTTTTAGGTTGACAGAGGAAGAAACCCAATCTATGTGGTCATCTTACTCGTGTCCACTTGATGTCAGTCTTTATGACCTGAGTTCATACTCTGGATTTGAAATATGTTCGGAATTATAGGTGGCACAATATGCTACTGATGATGGTAATGGGAAAGCAGCTTCTGACGTTGTTGATAGATGCCTCAGGTAGTGTTATTTGATTTGTGTTGCTAATGAAAACTATAGCATTCGTTGACAACAGCTTAGTTTGTATGCTTTTGTAGAGCCTTGGAGGATGTAGACTTGCTGCTGCTGTGTGTGACGAGGAGAGATCCAGCTACCTCTGTCGGTCTGTCGTATCAATGAAGAGCAAGATCAGTATCTCTCTAGGAGCCTTAGATAGGTATTGCTATTTTTGACTTTTGCACACCATCTTTGTTAGTATCATCGTCCCTGTCATTTCATCATCATCCGACTCTCCTATCTTCTTCCGATCAAAATGTTAGTCAGGCACCATTTGGCTGCAGAATTGAGGCATTCAGGAACTGAGGATTAGCTAAATTTCTGGAAGAAAGGAATTAGGCATAGTTACCGAGGTCCCAAATTCCTCAACTAATTCCTGTTTCGATAAAATGGACTCGATAATTTGATATTTGAGTTCTTTTTGCCTCACGTTATTTATAATGAAGTTCTATGCCAATGCAGTCTCTTGTAAACTATGCCATCATCTGAGCTTGATAAAGGGAAAGAGCTATCACAGATAGGGGATCGACAGAGCTTATTTTATTATGCGTGTAAGAGCTGTCACAGACAGGGGATCGACAGACAGGAACGCACTATCGGATCACTCAATAGCTCCATCCGGATGGATGGACATCTGAATTTGTAAGTGCTAAAATCATTATATGTATACTATTTTGAACAATATGCTACATTTTGGTATAAATAGTTTTATAAACAATAAATACTACATGGTTATAATTTGTTATAGATTGTTATAATCTTTCCGTTATAGTGGTTATAGTTTCTGAGAACTATAAATTAAAATATAAATTAATAATTAATTAAATTGTTTGAGATAGTGCCCACAATTTAGGTTTTAAATTGAAGGACATCACACTCTTCATCTCTTATTAAAAGGTTGAATTACTAAATGAAGTGGGACGAGGGAGGGGTTGTAAGGAATTCACTTGTCAACAGACCACATTTTGGAAAGTTGAGGATGTCATAGAAAATTTCCCTAAAATTTTAAATTGTTTTTTCCTTCATATCGTGTATGGTTAATGTATGTGCATTGAATGATCCCTTCTACTTCTTTTCGGAAGTGCATATAGAAATCGAGATCTAGAGAGAGTAGCCGAGATTGATATGGAACTGCAGTTAGAAGAAGGCTATGCATATTGTAATTGACACCTATGTGCCTCATATCTTCTTTCAGTTTTTTTTCCTTCAATTTTTTGGTGTGTAGTTTGTTATACTGAAACCAAGAATTCCTTTTAGGTTGACAGAGGAAGAAACCCAATCTATGTGCTCATCTTACTCGTGTCCACTTGATGTCAGTCTTTATGACCTGAGTTCATACTCTGGATTTGAAATATGTTCGGAATTATAGGTGGCACAATATGCTACTGATGATGGTAATGGGAAAGCAGCTTCTGACGTTGTTGATAGATGCCTCAGGTAGTGTTATTTGATTTGTGTTGCTAATGAAAACTATAGCATTCGTTGACAACAGCTTAGTTTGTATGCTTTTGTAGAGCCTTGGAGGATGTAGACTTGCTGCTGCTGTGTGTGACGAGGAGCGATCCAGCTACCTCTGTCGGTCTGTCGGATCAATGAAGAGCAAGATCAGTATCTCTCTAGGAGCCTTAGATAGGTATTGCTATTTTTGACTTTTGCACACCATCTTTGTTAGTATCATCGTCCCTGTCATTTCATCATCATCCGACTCTCCTATCTTCTTCCGATCAAAATGTTAGTCAGGCACCATTTGGCTGCAGAATTAAGGCATTCAGGAACTAAGGATTAGCTAAATTTCTGGAAGAAAGGAATTAGGCATAGTTACTGAGGTCCCAAATTCCTCAACTAATTCCTGTTTCGATAAAATGGACTCGATAATTTGATATTTGAGTTCTTTTTGCCTCACGTTATTTATAATGAAGTTCTATGCCAATGCAGTCTCTTGCAAACTGTGCCATCATCTGAGCTTGATAAAGGGAAAGAGCTATCACAGACAGGGGATCGACGGAGCTTATTTTATTATGCGTGTAACACAGACAGGGGATCGACAAACAGGAACGCACTGTCGGATCACTCAATAGCTCCATCCGGATGGATGGACATCTGAATTTGTAAGTGCTAAAATCATTATATGTATACTATTTTGAACAATATGCTACATTTCGGTATAAATAGTTTTATAAACAATAAATACTACATGGTTATAATTTGTTATAGATTGTTATAATCTTTCCGTTATAGTGGTTATAGTTTCTGAGAACTATAAATTAAAATATAATTTAATAATTAATTAAATTGTTTGAGATAGTGCCCACAATTTAGGTTTTAAATTGAAGGACATCACACTCTTCATCTCTTATTAAAAGGTTGAATTACTAAATGAAGTGGGACGAGGGAGGGGTTGTAAGGAATTCACTTGTCAACAGACCACATTTTGGAAAGTTGAGGATGTCATAGAAAATTTCCCTAAAATTTTAAATTATTTTTTCCTTCATATCGTGTATGGTTAATGTATGTGCATTGAATGATCCCTTCTACTTCTTTTCGGAAGTGCATATAGAAATCGAGATCTAGAGAGAGTAGCCGAGATTGATATGGAACTGCAGTTAGAAGAAGGCTATGCATATTGTAATTGACACCTATGTGCCTCATATCTTCTTTCAGTTTTTTTTTCCTTCAATTTTTTGGTGTGTAGTTTGTTATACTGAAACCAAGAATTCCTTTTAGGTTGACAGAGGAAGAAACCCAATCTATGTGCTCATCTTACTCGTGTCCACTTGATGTCAGTCTTTATGACCTGAGTTCATACTCTGGATTTGAAATATGTTCGAAATTATAGGTGGCACAATATGCTACTGATGATGGTAATGGGAAAGCAGCTTCTGACGTTGTTGATAGATGCCTCAGGTAGTGTTATTTGATTTGTGTTGCTAATGAAAACTATAGCATTCGTTGACAACAGCTTAGTTTGTATGCTTTTGTAGAGCCTTGGAGGATGTAGACTTGCCGCTGCTGTGTGTGACGAGGAGAGATCCAGCTACCTCTGTCGGTCTGTCGTATCAATGAAGAGCAAGATCAGTATCTCTCTAGGAGCCTTAGATAGGTATTGCTATTTTTGACTTTTGCACACCATCTTTGTTAGTATCATCGTCCTTGTCATTTCATCATCATCCGACTCTCCTATCTTCTTCCGATCAAAATGTTAGTCAGGCACCATTTGGCTGCAGAATTGAGGCATTCAGGAACTGAGGATTAGCTAAATTTCTGGAAGAAAGGAATTAGGCATAGTTACCGAGGTCCTAAATTCCTCAACTAATTCCTGTTTCGATAAAATGGACTCGATAATTTGATAGTTGAGTTCTTTTTGCCTCACGTTATTTATAATGAAGTTCTATGCCAATGCAGTCTCTTGCAAACTGTGCCATCATCTGACCTTGATAAAGGGAAAGCAATTGCGGACGCATATGGAAATTCAAGCAACGAGGAAGAACACAGCAAGCCTGGAGAATTGGACCCGGACTTGAAAAAACTAGAGGTAATTCTTTGAGATCTCTGTACCCTTTTCAAAATCTCTTGCCGACAAAGTTGCTATCCTTCTTCATTCAATTAACTGATCATTTTTCTGTAATAGAAGAGATCATTGTCCCTCAATATACTTATCACTCGGCTTGCAGAGAAAATTGTAAAAAATTAACATCGAAGATCTCACATTAATGTAAAGCCTTCAGCATAAAATGTTTTACATAGTATTTCTTATAAAAAAAATTATCTGAGACAGTCGTCCTTGTCATTTGTGATAATTCTTTTGAATGCCTGAAAATTTTAATACCCATATCTGATAGAAAAGGCAATTGATATAAATGGAATTAGTGTGAACTGGTTACATTGGTAATTGCCATGTCCAGCATTTCCATTTACTCTTGCCTAGTTCCAAATATATTCAAAAGTACATAATCAAATGTTTCTATTCAGATATCAAAACTTCTTAAGAATAAAAAAGAACAAAAGAATGGAAGCACAAAAAATCAGAAGTTCTAAACATGAAATTTAAGATACAAAGAAAATAGGAAATATCTTTGTCTCGAGCATGATCATCCAATGGTCTATAAGTACTTGAGTGATGTTTTCATATTTTCTGACCTGAACTTGAAATGCAAGATGGAAGCCAACACATAGTTCCATACACAGTTTATGATGTTTATCTCATTGGTAACTTTCAGATGAAGAATCTATATCAACCATACAACCGGACTTGAAAAAACTAGAGGTAATTCTTTGAGATCTCTGTATCCTTTTCAAAATCTCTTGCACGTTAAGCATACTAATTCCTTTCTTATATGCCCACACTATGACATTAAGGGACAACCCCTGGCTCTCCTTTGACCAATTTATCTATTCGGCACGTTAAGCATACCAAATGACCTACTGAAGCATCTCCCTAAGCGCGTGGACCTCAAATGCAGCACGTAGTACAGGGAGGCATGTCCTCAAGTCAAAATATAAAAATATTATCAAGATCAAAATCTTATCTTATTTTAATGCTCTATTATATTATATTGCTGCTTCAGTTACAAGCAGCATAGAAAAAGCTAGTTGGCTCCTCAGGAAATACAACTTGCTTTGCACTCTACATTTTTTTTCCTCTTTGCCCTCTATATATTTGCGTGGGTTCTGAATTGATGAAGTGAAAACCACCAACATTGTTTTATTGTTTTATGTTCAACTCTATTGGGTTTGGCATCTGGAATAATAAGTAAAGTACAAGTACAAGTAAGACTTGGCATTCCTCTCCAACATGGGCCTTAATACAAAGGATTTAGTAGTTTTATCAAGTATATATATAGTAAGAATTTCTTCCTTTAGGCATGCAATAGGGGACTCAATTTAACATGTTGAGTGGATCTTTTTAATCATTTTGATACATTCTTCTATTCATGCTAATTCTAACTAGTTTTTTGTATAATTATGAGTGAATTAATCATTTTTATTACATGCATTCTCCTTATTCTATTAACTTTTTTAGCTGCAGATGCTAATGGTTGAGGAGGGATTGTATGTTGATGCTTTAGAGGATGACAAGGAGGACAATGGTAGCGGGGACTTTAGAGGATGACAAGGAGGACAATGGTAGCGGGGAGGTTGTAATAGTCTTATCATAGTTGAAGAGGGTTAGTAGTGTAGAAAAGGCTATAGTTTTTTTGTTTTTGTTTTTTTGTAATAACTTGTATGGGATTGTACCTTTTTATGATTATTGCAGCTGAGTTGGTACTTTCCAAACATACTGGAGAGTTATTCAAGAATAAGTACTTTACATTCTTAAAGTTTTAATACCATCAACATTTTATTTTTTCTCTCAATGTATTAGCAGCTTTGATTATTTGGGGTTAAAAGTTCTGTTGTTGTTGCTTAAGTGGTTGTCAATTCCATATATATATATATATATATATATATATATATATATATATATATATATATATATATATATATATATATATATATATATTATATTTTTTTAAATGGAAATTTAATTTCAACAATGATTAACCAATGTTGTAAATAATTGTTTCACAACGTTTATGAGCTATTGCCAATATCATCAATTACAACTACTTTACAACGTTAACTAAATGTTGTTGACAACTATATGACGATGAAGGAAAAACATTGTGAAATACATATATACAACGTTTTTTAAAAGTTGCTGATATAAAAGTGACAATATTGAAACAATGTTGTAAATGGTGCTTTACAATATTTATCAAACATTGTTGAAGTTGTAATGACAACAAATTGTAACCATTGCTAAAACTAATATTTACAACGTGTTAGAATTATTGTTAAAATAAAAAATCACGTAGTCAAAAACTGTGTTTACAACGTGTGGTGCAACGATAGCCCGTCGTTGTAAAAATATTTCAAACTTTCTACAACTCCTCAAACTACAACATTTTTTGAAACATTGTAAAAAGCTATTAACAACGTTTATCTAACGTTGTAAAATGGGTTTTTTGTTGTAGTGTATACTGGCCGCACTGCTGGCCGCGTGGGAGGGCTCGCCGGCCTGGCGCGGTGGCTGCCCGGCGGGGCACGGCGACGGAGTGCCCGCACGGTGGGGCGGCAACGGCGGGGTGCCTGCGGGGTGAGAAGGAGGAGGAGGAAAAAAAAGAATGGTGGTGTAGTTAGATGATGATGGTGAGGAGGAGCTGAAGAAGGAGAAAAAATGAAGGAGGAGAAGAAAATAATGGTGAAGTAGAAGGAGAGAATGGGGGAGGGGTGTGCTGCTCGTACAGGAGGGGGGTTATGTAGAATAAAGTGTGTGAGAGAGAGAGATTGTTATTAATAGAATAGAGAGAGAGATATTTAAAGAGAGGGAAGGAGAAAAGTAGAGAGAGAAAGTAATAAGAAGGGGTGGGCTGCTCGTACACTTGAAGGGGGTGCTGATGGTGATGAGTAAGGGTGTGGGATATTTTAAGGAGGAGAGAGAGAAAGATATATGTGTGTGTATATATATATATATATATATATATATATATATATATATATATATATATATATATATATATATATATATATATATATATATATAAATATATATATGTGTGTGTATATATATATATACAAGAGAGAGAATAGATATTTTGAGTAGGAAAAAGAGAGAAAACTATGTAGGGAGTGCGGGTAGTCACGAGAGGACAACATGGAGCTTGGGTTCGGGTTCGGTCAAGCCGGGTCCGGTCAAAATCGGACATGGTACAATATTTGAATTAAAATAGGTATTTATGATCTTGGGTAAATAAGTAGTATGTGGGGGCTCAAATAAATAGGACACAAGTGTCATCCGGGTAGTAGGCTTCGTGTGGGCCATGTCTATACTTTGGGTCGACTAGGTTGGATCGATGTCGGGTCCCGAAATTAACTTGAAAGTCAGGTCACAAATTACGGTAGATAATTAATTGGCCTAAATTGACCCAAAAGTTGTGCGAAGCAAATGATGCTCAAGATGGTGTGTCTGAGTGGGACACGAAGGTCATAGGTGAAAAGTGTCTCGAGTAGATCATGCATGAGAAGTTGGTTTCAAGAAAAAGACTAGTTTGGTGCTCCTAAATTAAAAGTCATGGTAACGTGTATATGATGATCAAGGAAAAGAGTGGGAATTCAATTAATAATTAAATGGTCTAAATTGACCCGAACTTGCGTGAAGCAAAAAGAGTACAAGAGAACAAGTTCGATTGGGACACGATATATCAACATGAAGATAATCTCGTCTACTACAAACTTCAAGAAGAATGTTTCCAGAGACTGGTATCCCTGATGCTCTAGAAATCCAATTCACGATAAAGAACATTAAATCAAATAATAATCAATAATAATATTTATTCAAAATAATTGATTTATAAAATTGAAAAAAAATAAGCCCTAAATTCAGGGGGCTTACAACAACATATCCTAGACGGGGAACAACGAGGTACGACTGGTGGGCAGTATGCAAGACTAAAGCCAGAAATACCTATGACGTCGACGAAGTGGCTTATCAGGAGGACGAGCTGCCTCTTGTACCAAATACAGTTGATGTCGACTCTGCAGAAGTTCTCTATTTTATATCTACTTGTGTAGAAGAGGTACAAGTATCCGAAGGGGAAGACGAAGGAGATGCTAGTGACGATGAGGAGGAAGAGGAAGAGGATGAGGAGGAGGAGGCAAACGAAGAAGATGAATTTTTAGAGGATGATTGAGAAACCGTGATTTTAATGTATTCATATTTCTGTAATCTTAAATTATGAACTATGATCATTTCTATTAGTATTCAAATTTTTGTAAATTTAAATTATGAACTCCAATGTATACAGATATTTCTAAACTGTCATTATATTTATTTATATTTTTAACCATATGTTATTATCAGCTTGGCAGGACGACGCGGAGGCATATCAGGACGACGCGGAGATAGGTCAGAATGAGCCGTGTCCTTAGGTGGGCAGAGAGCTCCGTTACCAGAGGATGGCTCCGGACCATCGTCTGACCCGAGCACTCCATTGTACCATACGGTCGCAGGTCCGGGTGGCAGTACACCTGGGACGAGCTGTTCCAGGCTTGCTGATACTCCTTCCCCTAGCCTTCCTACCGCTGACAGCAGCATGGCGGGTGGAGAGCAGGTGGAGGAGGTAGTCCCTACTCCCACCCGTGCGGATCCATACCAGAGCGACCCTCCATGCTCACCTCAGGACGAGACGAGGATGGAGATTTGGGCCGACGGTCCTACGAAGTAAGTTAAATGAATATATATATATTTTTTATGCATGTCTGTATATATATATATATATATATATATATATATATATATATATATATATATATATATATATATATATATATATATATATATATATATATATAATTATCGTTGTATACTGATATCGTCCCTCGTCGGTACAGAGAGCGTTGGGCTCCTTTCTGAGGTCCAACTATGGGGGTCCATGGATCAACTACTCGGATGCCTCGAAAGAGAGGAAGGCATTCTGGTTTGCCCACTTCAAGGTAATTAAAGATGGTTAATTTAGTTTGATTAATATAATTTTAAGCATGTTTTAGAACTTATTATTTTAATTTGTAATTTTTGAAGAGGACTTATTTTTATCCACCACACCAGGCCGAGGAGATTGAGAGGCAGTTTTCTGCCGTCGCTGCAAAGCTGATCCGTGATGCAATTGACGATCAGAAAGCTCGTCAGCGCTCCGGAAAGTCGATTGCTGGTTGGATCACGCCTGACCAGTGGACTACGATGAGGGCTCGATTTGAGGAGCCCCGGTACATAGAGCGATCGGAGAAGGCGAAGGCGGCCAGGACGAGGGCCGGAAAGTGGTGTGGTGGATCGATTCCTATGACGGAGCATTCCCGTCGTCTGGTATGTAATTTATTGCAATATATAAGATTTTATTGATAGTAGGAGTATATAATTTTTTATTTTACTAAAAAATAAAATATAAAAAACACACAGGTACAGAGGGGTGAGGACGCAAACATGGTGACCGTCTTCCTGGCCACCCATCGGAAGGACCGGAAGCTCATCGACGACCGGGCTACTCAGAGCTATATAAGTACTAATTTAGATTTCGTTAATTTTTAGTATAACTTGAAGAATATACAGATAACCAAATAGTTAATAATAATTAAATATTTTAGACGTTTATTAGGCTAATTTAGGTAAGTACTGATTTATAAAGATGCACAATGATTTCTAGGACGAGTTTGTTAGGCTACGTGAGCGTGCGAGTGCTAGTACACCGGCAGAGGGAGGGGTTGGTACATCGCAGCCCTCTCTGCCTCAGTCGGAGGACGAGCTCTGGAAGACCGTCGTTGGTGGTCTTCATAGAGGTACGTACTACGGTACGGGGTCCTACGGTGCATTTGTTACGATGCAGGCATCCAGGGATCCCTCTGCCAGTGGGCATTCACAGCCCTCACAAGCCGAGTCGTCCCTAGTCGAGGATACCATTATCCGCCAGATTGCTGAGCTGCGCGACGATATGCTGAGGAGGATTTCTGAACAGCCAGTATATCAGGCGCAAGGGGACGCTGTGTCGGTCACCGCACGCTTTGACGAGCTCGAGCGCACCGTGAGGGACGTACAGGGGACGCAGGAGTCCATTCACGGCACCGTTACTAGGATAGTGGCTTGCATAGAGTAATACGGCACCAGACTGGTATCCCTAGAGGAGACGCGGACGCACCTATCTCCCGCGGTTACACTACCTCCTTCTCCAGCGGTTATACTGCCTCCTTCTACAGCGGTTGCATTGCCTCCTCGTTCATCGTCGTCGATGGTTCTTACACCGGAGGAGTATGCTTACCTTCTTTCCAGGAGCGGTGATGCTCCTCCTGATCAGCAGTAGTTGACGTATATATATTGTTGTATGATGGCCTATTGTTGGATCTTTTATGTGTTTATACATACATTGTTATTGTGTTTCGTTATGTTTGACACTATTGTTGAAATTTTTCATATATCTGTGTTGATTGATGAGATTGTGTTTCAAACGTGTTCGTGATTGTGTTTCATATTGTTTGATACTTTGTGTTCGTGATGCTCCTCCTGATCAGCCGGTGTTGAGTAGTGTTCCACCGAAGTGGTCGGCAAACCCAGAGAAATGCTGCTTTAGGTGTTGATTATGTTTCATATTGTTTGCTGCAAATGCTGCTGTAGGTGCTGCTGCAAATGCTATATTTTTTTAATTTTTCACCAAATTTAGCCACGTTCAGCAACGTTTAGCGACGTCCAGCGACGAACATGAACGTCGCTAAGTAAGTATCAGAACGTCGCTAACTATGATTCATCCCGTCGCTGATCGTCACTAAACGTCGCTACATACGACGTCGCTAAACGTTGCTATATGTGGGCAAAATAGCGACGTATAACATTGTAGAATGTCGCCATTTTGCTGACAAGCCAGGTCAGCATCGATGTATGTAAGGTCGCTAAACGTTGCTAGCTGACGTCGGCAAACGCAGTCGTTGTACGTCGCTTGTAGTCACTGAATTAGCGATGCAGCTGCGTTGCTAATTGTTGTCGCAACAGAGAGGTATTGCGACGTCATGGTGTTTAGCGACTAGGTAAATCGCGACTACGTCCAAATGTCGCTAAATACGTCGCCAATTGGATTTAGCGACGTATTTTCCCTAGTTAGCGACGTCATTTGGCGTCGCTAATTTGACAGATTTAAGTAGTGCATTAACTACCTATATATATATATATAATATACACTTATATATACGTATATAGATAGCATATCCTTAGGATACCATGTTCTACCTAATATTTGACATATCATATACCATGATTGTATGTCCTAAAAATTAAGTTGCACCCATCAAATAGTGCACAGAAGTCCAAACTGCGTACCCATCAATAAAGAGCGCTAACATGAACAACGCCAAAAATCAACCACGCGAGACCGAACTGCGCTATTTCCCGAGCGCGCTATGCTGACGTGGCAAAGCCATCATTACCTGACAAAAAAATCAAATCTACTGACAGCCTGACAGCCCAAAAAGTGAGGAGTCTGTTCGTTTCCCGTGCTGCGCCGCATTCTAGGACAGCTGTCCAAATCCTAGCACGTTCCAGTTGTCAAAACCCTAGTGCAGTCCAGCTGTCAAAACCCCAACGCGGTCCAGCTGTCTAAATTCCAGCGCGGTCCACCTGTCCAAATTCTAGCGCGATCCAGCTGTCCAAATCCCAGCGCAATCCATTGACCAGAACTGAGCGCAGTTTGAAGCTAGCGCTATTCAAGTGGTGCGATCCATCAAGCTTTTTGAAGATAACTGACATTTATTACGTGGCTTACATGCCATCAATTGCTCGCCACGTGGCAACCGCCTGTACACGACCAAGCGCATTTTAATCAAACAATGCCACGCGTCTAAATACTGTTAGCCCACGATCGAGCAACTGGCCAAAGGCCAGCACAGTTTACAGCCTGTGCAGTCTGTCACTGGCGCAGTCCATTGTGCACAATCCAGAATAACTACAAAACAGTTATTTCTAGAACTCTATAAATAGAGTTTCAAGTTCTTCATTAAGGAGATGAGATCATTTTTGAGATCATCAGAGATCAGGAGTTCTTGTCCAAGTGCTGTTGTATTCTTCAGAGGCTATCGTCTTCAAAGTTCACATAGTCCAAGGGATAAAGCGATCGTCTTCAGATCGGATTCCTAAAGTTATACTTTTCCAGAATTCATTGTACTTTTATACTATTCTTTAAAGTTTTTGAAAAAAGGGATTTTGTTTTTGCAAACAAAATGGCGACTCTGCTGGGGACGACTTCTCCTCCGACGAGGAAGTGACAACTCAATATGACATTGCGTCTATCGGAAAGACGCAGAAGACGTTGGTTGTGAAGGTCAACCAGACTGCCTACGAAGCGATGATCAATTCTGGGGCTACTCGGCGCACTGCGACCTCTGCCAAGAGCAAGGTCCATTCAGTATGGACCCCGAAGTCCTCTGTACAGCCTGCTATCTCTTCTGACAAAGAACCAGAGGCCACTTCTACCCTTGTGCAGTTCACCAACCACTCCGCCAAAGCACAATCTACAGATCCTGCGGTCCAAACGCAGCGCGCTACTCCTCTTGCCATAGCGCAATCTACGACTTATGCTGCTATGGCAAAGTCCAAGACTTCTCTCCCTCTGGCGCAGTTGGCGACCTCTTTTCCTCCTGCACAATCCACTACTTCTTCAACCAGAGTACAATTTAAGCCCTCTGTAGCCAAGGTTTCACTTGCTGCTTCTTCCAGAGCACAGGTTGCACCCCCTGCTGGTTCTATGGCCAAGGAGCCATCTGTCATCTTCTCCAGAGGGCAAGTTATTGCCTCTTCTGTTCCTGCGCAACCCAAAGGGGATAGTCCTTTGACTATTCTCCCCTCCCCTAATAACAAAGGGAAAGGCTTTGTCGCCCTTTCAAAACCTCCTGTTGTATTAGCGTAACCCACATGGGGTAGTCTTTTGACTATTCCTCCTCCGTCTCAGAACAAACGGAAAGACCCTTTAGTCTTTTCTCAATCTTTCGTAGTCTAAAAATTGGAAAACAACAGAGGGAAACGCTCTTTGGCCAACCCTTCTTCACAAAATAAAGGAAAAGGCCCTTTGGTCTTTTTCCAGTCTTCTCCGGTTTTTACCTCAGAAGATCCATCTGAACGTGTCTCGGCACCAAACAGTACAAAAACTCTCTCAAACAAGAGTTCTTCTCTCCCTGCTAAAGAGAAGAATATTGATCAGAGAGGCATCTTGCCTACTCCAGCAGCACACTTCCAAGATTTCCCAACTCTTCGGATATCCCGCTCAAAGCAAGGGAAATTGTTGGTGTCTCAGATGGAGGCCCCTGGGGGTGAATTTGCCGATTTACGGACTTATCTCAATAAACGCAAGCAACCAATGCCGAAGGCAAACTTGCATCAGAAGCAAACTTCCAGGAGAAAAAATCCTGACACCTATGCCAACGAGTTGAGTACTTCTATGTATACTCATGGGACAAAGCATCTGAAGAATCAGAATCATGTTCCGAATGTCGTCAAAGAATATATCCCTGATCTTCGGGAACAACTCAAGCAGAAGCGGGACAACACTTCAACACCTCCAATCCAACCACTGGAACGCCATTGTAATCACAAGGTGGTTATCAAGTGTTGTTGCCAGACAATAAAATGATCTGTCTTCGATCGTTTAACTTCTAAACCAATGTCAAAAGACGAAAACAAGGTGCTTTATGCCTCTGTAAATATGGCTGCTCGAGACACTGGGATAAGAAGTGTTCAAAGCACGACAAGCCCTGCAAGCCCAGTCAACGATACCTAGATTTACTCTATGAATCTTCTGAAGGGGTATTCCGACACACCCGATCCCGAAGTCGAGACATAGTCGATCATAGGAATCCTCTCCAAGATCCCTCTGTTTATTTCTCCATATCTCACTCAGGGGATGATTCTTTCTCTGATTATGATACATATAGCGAAAGCTCTGAGCAGACAATGTCTTCTACTGTACCCAGAGAAGTGTCAGCCTATGTTGTTACTGAAGATCCAGACGCTTCTAGTTCGGTAAGTCAAGAGCAACGAATAGCCGCACTGGAAGACAAATTAAAGTCCATGGCTGAAATGATCACAAATATGTATGCCGTCATTGTAGCTCAACATACAGTATCACCGACTGTACCTGCTGTAAATCCCGAGATTATAGCATCATCGGTACCTGTCAATGTAGGTCTGGGGGTACCGTCTCATCAAGTAGCCTCAATACCTATTCAAGTTACACCCAGTCATTCAGGGGCTGGGGGTAGTGCTTACCATGCTGTTCCTCCTCCTAACACGGTAAGCCAGCCCATTACTGCTCCATCCTCAGGAGATGCCAATGTGGCTATAAAACTTCTGCGTACTCAGTTCGAGGCCTTCAAAGAGAAAGATGGTCTACAGGGGCTGGGAATCAAACAACCTTACCCAGTTGAATAGAAGAAAGTCTCATTCCCTCCAAAGTATAAGATTTCCACGATCACGCTGTTTGACGGCAGCACTTCTCCGAGTCAGTTCATTAACCATTTTGAGGTAATGACTGTCCAGCTCCAGCCAAGCGATGCTCTTCTTACTAGAGTCTTCGTCGGCTGCTTAGCCGGTACATCATATGATTGGTATCGCAGCCTATCTGACGGCTCTATCACTTCATTTGTCGGGTTCAAGCAGATGTTCCTGGAATGATTCTACGAGGGTATCAACGATATGACTATATCTGCCCTTAATAAGATCAAGCAAAGACATAATGAAACTGCTGAGAGTTTCATTGAACGATTTCGCCGAGAAGCACTCAAAATGCCTCCCGGAACCCCATATGTTGTAACGATACACTTGTAAGTCAAACTTGTTGCCTATCATCAGCATATAGACGGGGTCAACACAGTTCCAGGACTGGCCGTCATTTATCGTTAATGCTAAAGCAGCTGAAGTTAGCACCGAGAAGTTCAAATAATTGGGGGTACACATGTCTAACCCTGATCGAGATGAGCCTTCTGCATCCGCTAGCGGTAATCGCCAGAATAACCGCAAGGGCAAAGAAACCTTGAACATCAACCTCAAAAGCAAGAAATCTTTGGTCGTTAACGTGGCTCAACCCACGTCTACCTCTGCTCCTTCTGTACCTCCACCAAAGGAACCTCGCCCAAAAGTAGAGTATTCTTTTAATGAAAATGATACAGCGAGCATCTTCGACTGTTTGCTTAAAAGCAATAAATTGCAACTCCCTGACCCGAAGAAGCCTGACGAAGTCGGTAAAACTGACCACCCTAAGTATTGTGTTTATCACAGGTTCATAGGGCATCCTACTCGGACATGCTATGTGCTCAAAGGCAAGATTCAAGAGTTGGTCAACGCCGGTGTCATCACTCTCCAACAGGATGAAAAGACTGTTACGGCCAATATGATTTCTGTACAGTTCGGTGATTTTCTGCCACAAGTGGTGCAGAGTGGCATCATCCCCATTCCCAGGGCCACTCTGGAGATTAAGAATCTTCCTTCTCCACGAAGTGAAGCTCTTGTCCCCTTATCCCTTGATAATGGCGAGATCATGTGGATCCATCCTGATCTTGTTTTGGATTTTAAAGTTCCTTCTTCCTCCAAGCAAAAAAGAACGCTCTAAGGGAAAGACAAAGAGCTGCAATATGGTGTCTTTTGACCCCATAGTTGAAGAAGAGATCCTATTGGGCACCTGGTCAGGGAAAACCTATCTACGGGAGCATCCCGAAACTCAGGAGAATCCTGCTTCATCTTCTGAGGCTGTTCTAATGCAGTCTGTCTCTACAGAGGACATCCCTTTTACATCGTTACCGGTTATCGAACCAACTCCTCCTAAACCGACAGCAGCCGACAAAGACAAACAACAAGTCTGCTTCGACAAAGTTTTGAAGAAGTCTTCCCCTTCTGGACTTGAGAAGCCGTACAAATTTGACATATTGGCTCAATTGGCCAACACACCGGCCAGGCTATCCATCTTCGAGCTCTTACGCCTCTCTAAAGAGACTCGAGAAACACTGAGTGAGGCTTTGATGCAGGCAAAAACTTGCCTAACTCTTCTCAAGAAACCTGAATCAGAACCTGTTTCTTATCTCCACTGTCACAGTGTGCTGGAATTAATTCTAAACATTACCTTCATGCAAGATGACATGTTGTTGGAAGACAATCGATATGACCGTCCTCTTTACTTTACAGGATATGTCGACACCATGAAGGTCGACCGTATTCTGATAGACCCAGGGTCAGCACTCAGTATCATGCCGAAGACGATATTAGATGCTCTAAAGATTACAGTGCATAGCCTCTCTGGCACTATCACCACCATCCTGGGATTCAACCAGGGAAGGAGTGAACCTTTAGGCAAGATACGCCTAAAACTCCAAATTGGCAATCTTCGTACGAAGGTGACCTTCTACATCATAGACAACCATGGTTGCTCTTACAATGCTCTTCTGGGGAGACCATTCCTTCATGAACACAACATTGTTCCTTCTACTCTCCATCAATGCTTCAAGTATGTTGATGACAAAGGAGAAGTCCAAAAAAAAGTTGCGGATCTCTACCCTTTTAAAGGCGTTGAAGCATATTGCAATGATGCTCGCATGTACAAAGAAGAGTTTATGAAGGTGGTACTGGCCATGGATGTTGAAGAAGAACAAGAAGTAGTGTCCAATGACACTCTCATCATACCTGTCAAGGGGCGTGTCTTTCATCCTCAATCCTCTAAACCACTGGCTATTCACCTGCCGGCCCGAAAGTAATCAACTGGTGGTAATCAAAGTCAAAGGGAGCTCACTTCTTCTAAGCCACTAGTTATCGACCTCCGTCGTAACAAGGATAAAAGGGAGCTCACCTCTTCTGAGCCACTTGTTTATCGACCTCCGTCGTAACAAGGATAAAAGAGAGCTCACCTCCTTTGAGCCGCTTGTTATTGACCTTCGTCGTGATAAGTCTGATCCTCCTTGCTCTTCTTTTCCTCCTCTTGTAATCGATCTGACTAAGCCTGTTAAGGCTAAAGGTCTTATTGTAAATACGGATGTACAAATCAATGAAAAAGCATCTCCTTTCCAGTATACTGATATCATTTATCATACTAAATGTTATTTGGATATGCTAGACAGCTTTCAGTCATTTACAATAGGGGTCGTACAATCCCTTCAGACAGAGGTCTTATTTGAACATCCAGATGACTCATATTTTGTTGTCCCTTCTCGAAAGAGAGACGAGAGTCCAATACTTTTTAGTAAAGGGCCAGAACAAAAATTCAGCTATACGGATGATAGCAAAAGTAACGATATGGGACGTCTCCAACTGCGTCGTTATAGTCAACAATCAAAAGACATCATCCGAAAGATGGGTTATGACTTCAAGAATGGCCTCAATTATGGTAAAGGTAGACAAACTCCTATCCGTACGGTTGTTCCGAAAGGAAAATCAGAGATGTACTACAGCAGGACGAAAAGTAGTCTCGGATATATTTTACCTCCAATCTTATCGCCAGAAGTCTCCGAATCTGATAGTGAGGAGCGCTCTAACTCATCTGATTCCAGATCATGGGATTCTGATACCAGCATTGGTCAAGTTCATCGATTGATCGTATCTTCTAACATGGTCTCCACTGAACTCCCGAAAGGCTATGACGAAGATATCGAAAAAAATCTCGAAACAGATCCTTGGATTCAACGAATGGATATCCAATGGGAACTTTGATTCGAACAACGGGAACCTCCTACCGAAGATCAATTGGTTCAAATTGATGTAAGAGAAAATGGGTCACCTTGTCCAATATTCATCAGTAAGAACCTCCTAGAGGCGGAATGACAAGAATTAATTATTCTTATTCGAGAATACATTGATATCTTTGCTTGGAATTATGAAGACATGGCAGGTTTAGATCCCAAAGTTGCTACTCATAAACTGAATATTTTGTCTAATGCAAAGCCAGTCAAACAGCAGCAAAGGCGATTCAAGCCAGAAATGATGGACACAATTAATGATGAAGTCAAAAAGCTTATAGCTTATGGCTTTATTCGAGAACAACAACATCCTGATTGGGTAGCCAACGTTGTTCCAGTTTGGAAAAAAACTGGCAAAGTTCGAGTTTGCATCGACTTTCGAGATCTTAATGAAGCTTGTCCAAAGGATGAGTTTCCTCTCCCTATTACAGATGTCATGATCGATAACACCTGTGGGTTCGAAATGATATCCTTCATGGATGGATTCCCTGGATACAATCAGATTCGGATGAATCCTGAAGATGAAAAACATACTTCTTTTCGCACTCAAGCTCGCGGAGTTTTCTGTTACACTTTGATGCCATTTGGTCTCAAGAATGCGGGTACAACTTACCAACGAGCTATGAGTACCATCTTTCGAGATCATCTACGTAAGACTGTCGAATGCTATGTCGACGATATTGCTGTCAAGAGTCGTCTAAAGGAAGATTACATCTAAGATTTAAGAACTATCTTCAATCTAATGCGCCAACATTAACTAAAAATGAATCCCACCAAGTCATTCTTGGGCGTCTCTAGTGGTAAATTTCTCGGCTTCGTCATTACCTCTAAAGCACGTGGATCCGGAGAAGATCAAAGCCATTCAAGAGATGCGTCCTCCATACAACTTAAAAGAGCTACGAGTATTCCAAGTTCGACTTGCATACATCAGGAGATTTATTTCAAATCTGTCTGGACGCTGTAGACCGTTTACTCAGTTAATGAAGAAGGGTGTATCTTTCGTTTGGACCGAAGAATGTCAACAAGCATTTGATGATATAAAGCGGTATCTGATGAACCCACCAGCCTTGGTGCCACCAATCTCAGGCATACCATTCTTAATGTATGTCCGTGCTATGGATCATTCGTTGGGTGCTTTACTTGCCCAGAAGAACAAAGAAGGCCATGAACAAGCCATCTACTATCTTAGTCGTACTTTGATTGGTATTGAACACCGTTATAGTCTAATTGAGAAAGAATGCCTAGCTCTTATTTTTGCTGTTCAAACGACTCGGCATTATATCATTGGCCAAACCATTCACGTTATTTCCCGAGTTAATCCTCTTCGGGTACTGATGAAGAAGCCCAGCACACTCAATTCTCGACTGGCTATATGGGCCATTCTGCTAGCCCAATACGACATGGTTTATGTTTCGTAAAAGTCTGTTAAGGGTCAAGTACTGGCTGACTTTTTAGCAGCTCATCCTGTTTCGGAGACATCTAAGCTTTATGATGAAATTCCAGATAAAATATTGGAATCAAACATGATCTCTAAAGAATTTCCTACCTGGCGTCTGTTCTTCGACGGAGCATCCCGGATCGGACCAAATGGGACCATTGTTGCAGGAGTTGGAATTGTTCTAGTCTTTCCAGAAGGATTAGCTATCCAAAGAGCTTATTCCTTAGACCAACCGTGCTCTAACAATGTGGCTGAATACAATGCCTTGCTTATTGGACTCCAGTTAGCTAAACGGTTGGAGGTTGAATATCTTGAAGTCTATGGTGATTCTAAACTGGTTGTCAATCAGGTTAGAGAAACATACGACGTCCATCAAGATCTAGTACCCTATCATGAAGCAACGATTTACATGGCTACATCATTCAAGGCTTTATTTATTTAATATGTCCGATGAGCTTGCAACACTGAGGCATATGCTTTAGCTAATCTCGCAGCAGTCTTAGCAATTCCTGTCAAAAGACAACAAGTGGTTGTTGTTTCCAATAGAGAGTTGTTCTGCATTGAAAACAATTACAACATTGAGTTCAGTAACTTTGCCGAAGTCAAAGTTATCAATGAAGATTGGAGAGCTCCTTTCGTCGACTTTGTAGTTCATGACATACTCCCTGAAGATCCTAAGGAGGCTACGAGTATTCTCGATGATCTCTTTGATTCTACTATAATTAGACCACCAAGACTCTCTATCGATGGACTTATGATGGCCTACTTTTGCGCTGTCTTGCTGGTGATGAAGCGAAGCAGGTATTGCGTGAAGCTCATGATGGTGTCTGCGGAGCACATCAACCCGGCCCAAAACTACAGGATCGTATCCGACGAATGGGTTACTATTGGCCCTCTATGGTATCTGATGCCATCGAATATGCAAGGAAATGTCGAGCCTGTCAAATCCATGCATATTTCATCCATCAACCGTCGGAATTCTTTCATCCGACTACTGCTTCCTGGCCTTTTGAAGCTTGGGTCATGGATATTATAGGTCCTATCAATCCTCCTTCTTCTAAGGGACATCGGTTTCTACTTGCAATAACTGATTACTTCTCCAAGTGGGCTGAAGCTATACCTTTGGCTGAAGTCAAAACCAGCAGCGTCATCAACTTTGTCAAACACCATGTTATTTACAGATTTGGCGTACCTCGACGAATCATTCACGACAATGGACCTCAGTTCATCAGTCAAAAGTTTACAAGATTTTGTGACGATCATCGGATTGACAATGTCGCCTCTACAGCTTACAACCCTGCTGCTAATGGCTTGGCTGAAGCCTTTAACAAGACTATCATCAAACTCCTTAAGAATTTTGTGTCTACTAACAAACGGAACTGGAGTGAAAAGCTCAGAGAATTTCTATGGGCCTACCGTACTACGGTCCGTAATCCCACAGGCTGTACACCTTTCTCTCTGGTATACTGTTGTGAAGCAGTTCTACCTCTGGAACTTCAAATTCCATCTTTGAGAATTGCCATCGCTAACAAACTTACTACAGAGAGCAATGATCTTCTTCGACTTCAAGAATTGGAGGCGCTTGACGAGAAGCGGCTATTGGCTTAACAACATATTGAGTTGTATCAAGCCCGCATCTCGAAGACTTTTAACCGCAAAGTTAAAGTCAGAGCCTTTCAGAAAGGAGAACTTGTTCTAACAGTCAGACGTCCTATGACTATGACTCATATGAGCAAAGGCAATTTGATGCAAAATGGGAAGGGCCTTATATCGTGAGTAAAGTCTTCTCAAATGGAGACTATCAACTCACAGAGCTGGACGGTCGAGTTACGATGATGCCTATCAATGTCAAATTTCTTAAAAAGTAGTATGTATAAATGCAAAAGAGATTTCTTGTAAATATGACAAGACAATTCATAAATGTTTTCTTTTATTTCATCATAAACGATATTACATGATATCAAGGACGAGAATCACTATCGTCCTTTTTAAAGACAGGACGAGGACCACTGCCGTCCTTTTCAAAAATATAGTCTGCAAAAGAGCCGAGGACATCCTTGCTCGATTTTACTAGAAACGTGCAAGCGGCCATCCTCATAGCCTCCTCTTCTTTAGTCTTCCCTGGCTCAACTAGGAAGTCCAAGATATCCTGTGGCGGCTTGGGTGCAGACGAACCTTCGCCCGCCTCCGTCTGCTTTAGCTAGGTTGGCTCGGCTGGACATTCCTCAGTGACTTCTTCGACCTTTGGGACGATCTCAGCCTTCTTGGATGCATCTTCAGACGATATTTTGTGTTAAAATTAAATCTGATCATTCCATCTAAATTTCTGTTCTATTTATAGTCAGAGATTCTTGAGATAGTCTATTACGAGAACCGAAGCGACGTGTTCTTCACAACATTCATTCCATTATTATGATGTTTCATCCGTTCATTCCATTCATCCGACGGTTTATCCGTTCATTCCATTCATCCAACAGTTCATCCGTTCATTCCATTCATCCTACGATTCACCTGTTTCCCCATCCAATTGACTGTTCATCCGTTCATCCTGATGATTCATTTCGTTCATTCATTCTGACGACTCATCCGGTCATCCATATCAGAATCTTGTTATGTATTGATTACCTCTGATTAAGTTGTCTACCGAAATAATGATATTCAAAAAATTATATTATGCCATGTCCACATTACCTCTGAGCAGATATAAGGAATATAATTATTTTCTAAATCACGAAATATATCATGTCCTGAACCTCTGAATATATTTCCTATCGCTATTATTTATATCCGTAACAGGATATGCAACAAATAATAGAGCCACAAAATAATGTCTTTTCATTGATTCATTGATAAAGGTGAAAGATATTACTAAAAGACATATTGCAAAGAAGAAAATACATAAAGTTTTCTTTCATTCAGCCGGAGGGGTCATAAGATCAGCAATCTGTTGCTTGAAAATTTGGAGCCGTTCATCACGAGAATTCAGCACTCGTCTCCTAGCCTCTGCCATTCCAGATTCAGCATCGAATGTTGGCAAGGTGACTAATCGACGAGCAATTTCATCCTGATAAAACTTGACGAATTCATTCTTCTCATGGGTCAGAACGTCCAGTTGTTGAACTGCGGCCTGATGCTGTGTGGTCTCTTCTTCAATAGCAAGTTGAACAATTCTCAACTCCTCTTGAAGCCGAGCAAACTCTGCCTTCAAATCAGCAACCTTCTTCTCCTTTTTCCTAGCAGTAGATGCTACTATATTGAGATGAGAATCAAACTCTAAAGATTTTGCGGCCAAAGTGTCCAAGAAATTCTTAAAATCAGCTTCCGAGACCTCAGCTTCTTGAACCATTCTCTTGAATTCGGCAGTCACGAGCGGCACTACTTCCCCTCGATTGAGGTCTTTGTAAATCTTGATTGATTCCTCCAACTCATCCAACACATGTTCAAGATTGTTTTACTTAACAAAATGTCTGGAAATCGACTTTTGAAAATAAAACTTGAAAGAGTACAAAAGAGTACAAATATGATTCTGGGAAGTATTGCTATGGAAGTCTGATCTGTAAATGATCACTTTATTCCTTGGACCATACGATGATGATGAAGATCACTGCTAGAAGATGAACAGTTGGAAGAACTAAGTCACCAGAAAGGTATCGACGCACTTGGGCACTGATGGCGAGGCCGAATGCTTTCCTGCTTTGCTTCACTCTGTTCTGGAAGAAAAGTTGAAGAAGAATGCTCCAAAAAATCAAAGACTCTGGGCTCTGATCTCTATGTATTCTCTCCTCTCTCTCTGTGTGTGTTATATGAGAAAAATAAGTCTATTTATAGACTTGGCTTCTTGTGCGTAAAAACTCAGCAAAAGTTCCGTCTTTACGCTAATAACTGCCACCTATGACCGAAGTCATCCTCTGCATATGTTAACACGTGTCCCATCATTTCAATAAGAATAGGATGTACGTACACACGTTCTTCGAGATGTGTGGCATGAAAGCCATGTAGGCAAACCACATTCCAAATTGGTGAAGAAGAATAGGGCATAAAAATAACCCAAAATATACTCTGAGCGTAAAGTAGTAGACTAGGCGTAAAATAGCCCTGACATGGACTTTCTGCGTAAAGTGGTTGTTAAACAACCTTGAGCGTAAAAGTAGCCCAAATAAACTTTATGCACACGTCAACTTTTGAGCGTAAAAACTCATACAGTCTCCATGCAAAAAAGAAGCCATATTGTGAGCGTAAAATAGCTCAGTCCACATACTACACGACAACATTGGTCTCTTTGTAAAACAAATCTCTTCGAATTCTGTGATATATGACATCATTAAATCTTTATGTCAGACTTTGCATTAAATGCAAGACTCGACAGCTTTGTCCAGCGTAAAGTGATTAGCCTGTCTTAGGCGTAAAGTAGATCATTTTGAATGAAATGTTCTATTTCTTTGACTCATTCTATGAAGCACTTTTTACGCTCCTACAAGACCCCCTTCAAAGTTTTCAAATATCTTCAAAATTTGAAACACTTTGAACAGAAGTGTAAAAGTCAGGATTTAACCAGTCAACGTAAAATTCGGGATATGCAACAGTCATCCGCATAAAAGTGGGGATATCCAACAGTCAGCGTAATTTCAGGGAATTTGAACCAGTTTAAATTTCTCTATATATAGGTCTTCTCAGAGAGAGAAAATACTTTACTCATCTTCTTGCAATCCCGAATTCCTTTGGTTTCTCCTTCTTCGAAACCTCACTTTGATCTGATGGCTCCCAAGAAATCATCCACCGCCAGCAGCAAAGGGAAGAAACCCGTCGTCGATTCGTCATTGGCCGATCGTATGAAAACCCCCGTCCGGACGTCAACACCACCCCGACAACCCAACCCAGCCGTAGCTCCGCCTATGATGGGTAAAACCCTATTCTTCGGCTGGAAAAACTCGTCGGGGACGAAGGAGATAACCCGAACCTTCGGTTTTTTTATGCCCACGTCATACGTGTTAGCAAAAAAAACTGAAATAACAAAATACGCCCACGTTGTACGTGTTAGCGTAAAAGTTAAGAAATACGCCCACGTTATACGTGTCAGCGTAAAAGTTAAGAGATACGCCCACATTATACGTACCAGCGTAAAACTTGAACTACGTCCACAACTAAGGTGCTAGAGTAAAAACTTAACTACGCCCATGTTCATTCTTGCCAGCGTAAAAAAGACACATTACGCTCATATCAACATATGGTAGCGTAAAAATTTATCAATCATTGAGAGACTTTGTAAAACAAAGACTTCATAAACTTTAGTAAACATAAATGTCTTTACCCATAAAACTTCAAACTAATTTGATCTTTTTTTTCTTTTATCAGTAGATTTGCAAGCTCATCCACTTGAGGAGGTTTTTGGCTCATCAGCGGGCATGGTGGGCTCGAACTATCTGGAGGATTTATCTCATATCCAATTTCCTCAATCGAACCCCGATTACCCTATAGAGAGGGCACAGCTGATATATGCTCAAGGAGACAGGATGCTGTTATCTATGATCGACGGGGAAGTACTGGTATCACTGGACAATCAACAATTCCTGAAGCCAGCTTTCTTGTTTGGAGATGCGGTAGATTACAAATCACAGACTCACCCCAAAAAGGAGGCTTGGATATTTAGATCTGGAGAAAGGGTGATGTATCTCCCTGACATGGACAGGGATTATCCTCTATCTGCTTTCGTCCATGCTAGCCATCACCGTCAAATGTTGTGGAATTTGACTCCCAGTAGCTATGGTAGACCGGGCAGGATCATCTTCAGACGAGAGATAGCAAATGACATGGGTTACCACATCAGCACTCCCTGCGGGGGTGTCATTCCATTTTCTGGTCTGATGCCCGGGTTTACACCGGGTGAGGACTCATCTCTCATCCAACCCGTACAGATTCCCATGTTTATAAATAAGTTCCTAAGAGAAGGAGTCTTATATCCTCAGACCAATCCTAGGCTAACAGGATGGTTAACCCCTTATAGTAGCAACTGGATCCAAATCAGTAATTGGGTCATGAAGAACTTTAAGATAGAATTGGATGAGATTGGTCTGTATGAAGCAGTGGCTTCCACCAGTTATGGTATTCCACAGAACGGTAACCTGTTCTTGGCTTTATTGGAGTTGTATATGAGTTCAACAGGAACTTTCGCAACTCCGTACGGCGAGATGGGTCTGGCCCTACATGAGATGCAGTTCATTTCGAAGCTACCAATGGGCGAGTTCCCCTATGAAGAATATGTTCCCTCCAATCGAGAATTGGCAGAAATTTGGGAGAAGAACCCCAAACTAGTGCAAGTCTACGAAGAACTTATGTGCCATTATCTGATTTGCACCAGCATGTATAAAACCGGATCACATCTGGCATACATAACCAAATAGACAACTTACCTATTTTATCATAAAAATAGAGTACCTAAGACGGAGAAGAGCAGGTTCTGAGAAGACAAGACTCAGACCATCAAACCTTGCTCTATAATTCCTGTAGATTTAATTCAAGAATTAATGGCCTCGCAGAAGTCTCGAGACCAATATCTGTCTACAAAAACCGGAGATATCCCTGCGGGGACTGAAACTTTGAGCTACCTGAGACATGGTAGTCAGAAACTATCAAAGAAGGCCTTGCTGGCAGGCTTCTTATCCCTGTGGCTACGAAGGTGGGTCGTGCCAGGGATCGGTACCGTAGACAGAATTCATCGAACCGTACTGTGGCCGGCGGTACGTTTGGTTTTCAAACACAGAATTAACCTGCTGTCGGCGATGGTATGCCGAATAAACGTAGGTCTACGGACTTTCGGTGAAGAGCTGATTAATAACGCTCCTCATCGAGATAATTTTCCAAGGGTGGAGTTGCCGTACACCTATTTGATAGGCTGGTTGCTACATCACAATTGCAATTTGCTGCCACCGGGCCCTGAAGATGAAGCGAGGATTTTCCTCCAAAAATTTAGCAAATCTACATGGAGAGTTACAACGGTGGCAGACACCCGAGCAGTATTGAATTATTCTCACGGGTGGAATTTTTTTTGCACAAGGCCACCAGTTCCGGCCGACTGCCTTGGTGCACAATTTGAAGACAGGATAGAAAGAACAGCTTCATTACCAAGATCTGTCTTCAGATGGCTAGTGTACATTAGACCCTCGCATCTAATTTAGAGAAGTGAAGATAATTGTTCATTCGAACCATACTTACCCAATAGGTTCGCTCGCCAATTTGGGTATGACCAACTTTATGTTGGTAACCCCTCTACCAGTTTTTGTCACCATGGGAAAGTGCTTGACGGTGCTCGAGCATGGCGGTATTTCAGCACTGCCTGTACTGGTGCCAGATTCAAAATATCTACAGCCACCAGTATAACTCAGTTACGCATCCTTCATTCATATGCTCGTTTCTATACATCTATTCGCTCTTTTGAAGATGGCTACAGCATGCCAGGAAGTCTTCGATGGGCCCAGGAGGAAAATGTTGAAGAACCCATCCGAATAACTCCTGACGTGCCTGATAATGTTACTGCTATAGATGATTTTCTGGAAGTAATCCCCAGAGGAGCTGGGAAGATAGCAGCGGGTCCAATAATAATTTGAAAAACCCGAAAAAGGAAGCAAAGCACGGTTACCACTCTTCCGGTGAAGTCTCCGGAGAAGAAGAAGAAGTCTACAACTAAAGGGCCTTCCAAGGCAAGAGCCCTCACTCCAGAAGATGATACCTTGGTTGAAGAGGATCATCTTGTTGGTTCTTCTTCAGTCCATCCAGGAGAAGGATCTTCGGCCCCTCCACCAGTAGTAGCACCAAAAGCTGTAACACTTTTGTCTCCTTGACGCCTTAGCTCCACGCTTCATTTATCTTTACTAACCAAGGCACAAGCTACAGGGGATGCTACTGCTGTATCCACTGCTGATCGAGACCATATTCCATCAGATGAGCCGGCTCTCGACTTCGATGATGATGACTGGGATGGCGATTATGATTCATATCTTGAACAAAATGCACATATTCCAGGTATCATTCAAAACCTATACGGAATTATGTACCATGATTTTGTATATTAACTTATTTTGTTCATTTTGTAGATATCATCATTGCACCAAAGCCTGTGGCTCCTCCTCCTCAAGAAGAAGATATTTATGAAGAAAATGAGGAATCTGAGGATGAAACTTCTTCTTCAGAAGAAGAAGACGCTGATGAGGAGGGAGTTCAACAACCCGAGATGGGGCCTCAAGAAGAATATCCTCCATCATTAGAGGTACAACAAGTACAACCTGAAATGTCCTCTCCTGCTGAAGACCAGCACAAAGAAGAGACTACAATAGACCTCACTATAGGTGATGATAGAGCTGCTGGAGGAGAACCAAATTTGAATAAAGAATCAGCTGTAGAAAATTTTACTACAACTGAAGCAATAGAAAATCCTGCGGAGCAAACAATTGAAGAAGATGTTGAAAGCATACTTAGATCACCAACGGAAACTGGGAAAGTAATAACATCTTCTACTGTTGCTACTGATTTAGTACCAGTTTTTGATGAGCCAATGCCAGAACCTGAAACAGCTCCCGCAATTGTCACCACATCTACCAATATTACCGCCACCAGAACTCCAGAAACGGCTGGAGTAACAAATATTGAAGACATTGCTCCTGAAGATCTTGGGAACCAATTGGCTATGGCAGCAGTAATAACAACAATTCCATCTCAGCCTGTTGTTACACCAATGGTATCTGTTGGTGTTGGAGATATAATTTCTGAAGCTCCTAGGGATCAATTGGCTATGGCAGTAGTAATAGCAATGACTTCATCTCTTCCTGCTGTCGTACCAACAACATCTAATCCCGGTCTCCAAAGAAGAGATCTATTAGATATTACTGCCACACCAAGCTCCAGCATAGAAATGAATCTCCTAGTTGAGATTCATACTGAAACCTTTTACAAAACTCTGGCAACCCTAATAAAAATGGTCCTAAATAAAGGCCTCAGTTATAAGATTTTGAAGGCGACGATGGCTCTGACCATTAGGAACGTTGCTATATTCAATGATGCTGGGAGAGCTGCAGCATTGGAGAAAATTGTAGAGGGCCTTGAACAGCCAATCAAAGAATATCTCAAGCTGTCAAGTGAGACTGTTGAAAGTCTTATCCAGGAAGAATATGACGCCTTAACGGCTAATTATCTTGCTCGAAAGACCACATATAACGAAGCTCTCCATGAACATAGTATGAAGGTTGCCAAAGAGAAAGCCTTTTTGGCTGGAATAAAGCCCACACTGCACGGTCACAGAGTAGCTTATGATGCTTTGAACATAGAGATTCAGAATAAAAATAATAAAATCCACGAAATCGAGGCTGAGTTAGCTCGCTTGAAGGCCGAAAGGGAAAAGATGATCGACGCTCGAAATCTGTATCTAACTCAAAGCTCCATTTTAGAAGAACAAGCCTTCGGAGCTGAATCAACTATCAGAACCCTTGATGAAGCCAAGGACAATCTGATAATCAGCTTCGCTGGACTTTCTCGTATTTGTACTCCTGAAGCTCGACGTGCTGAAGCTACTAAGAAAGTTATGAATTCTCGTGACAAGCGACTAGAAGAACTACAAAGTTGCTTCAAGATATTTCTGCTCCACCTTAAAAGAGCTCCTTGTCATCTTTCATCTTATTCATTTTTGTAATGTTTTCACAAAAAATGAATGAAATATTTATTTTCTGATCATATCATTTATTTAGAATAAACAATAGGTATGAGACAGAAAATACTTATCAGAGGTTATATGAACATGACAAGTCTTTTAAACTCAATACTTTGTATCTTTCGAGAGGTAATATGGACATGATAGATAATGAAATCTTATTTTCTGTTTTAGAGTATACAATACTATCAGAGGTAATATGGACATGACAGCATATAAGAACTCAAAGAAAAGTAGATTAATATCTATGCAGAGGTCAAATGGACATGATAGATAGGAAAAGCAAGTAGATTTAACATTTATCCAGAGGTCTTGAGAACAAGATAAATAATAAATCCAACTTTTTAATCAACTGGTAAGATAGAAGATTAAAATTTCTCTCCAAGGAGACAAGTTAATCAGCTTAACCAAACCTTGGTAGCTGGGGAATAAGAAGGTAGATATCATGAGAGTATTGATGAAAGAATGAATGAACCAATGTATTTTTCGAGAAAAAAAAGGTCAATTCAATTCCATAATTAAATGGATGAATCTGATGTAATGAACGGACAGGTCTTTTCGGGAATGAACAGTTGTTTTCAACTTCAAAGACTGGTTCATTAATAGATCTCTCCTATAAATAGGTGAGAACTCTTCATAACATTTCATTCTTATTTCCACTCCTCTATCGGAAATATCTTCCAAGGATATGTAGCAAAAGAATGAAGTCTCTAGAAAAGTTGAGAACATCATCGAGACACACCCCGCTGAGTCAATTGTGTTAGACCCAAGGATCATTCTTAAATGGCTCAGATTCACCATCAGTTTGAACCATATTAACTGAGAATATTTGTCCAGATTTATCATAATAACCTCTTTTGACACACGAGGAGTGAGATATATCGGATTCGATGAATTGGATTTCTTCCGAATCTGATGATTATGAAGAGCTAGAAGAGAATTCTTCTTGAATATCGTCATTAAACATGTGGGACGGATCATATCCCAACCCATGACGAGTCTTCTGGTAAAACGGATCACCACTTAATGGTAATCATCTACCCTTGCCTTGATTAAGACCTTGCATAGTCTTCAAATTATATCCCATATTCTGGATAATCTTGAGAGATTGTTGACTATATCTGTCAATTCGGATTCTTCCTTTATCTTCATCTCTCAATTCATCTGTCTGAACAACAGGGATATTTCTAGCCAAGCTAAACACAATTTGGCATTTGTTTTTCTTATCAGACGGAACCACGAAATAAGATTCTTCGTAACGTCTTCGTGACGTCCAACATAAACCTGAAGAGGAAAGGAATTTTTCTTATAGTTAATGTATAAAGTTTCTTCTGGTTCTATGTCGTCTTTATATTGATGACTTTGATTATCAGCAGATAAAGTCATTCTTTCAATAAACTTGACAACCATATACTCGAAAAGGAAATCTTTATTGATATCAAAAAGTACAGAATGATCAATATTTATATCATTTATAATTTGACTGCTACGCTTCGGATTAATCACTAGTGGACTATCATCCGTCTTCTGCATAGATTTGCCAAGATTGACAATCAATGGAGGTTATGGATCATTCGTACGAAAAGTACGCCCTTTGACCTTGATCACAAGAGGTTGAACTTGGCTTTTAGAAGAAACATTCACTGATTCCTTAGATGAAGCTTGAGTTCTTCCTTTAACCTTGATCATCAAAGGTTGATTGTTGACAGGTTGGGGTTGGATTTGCCCTTTGATATTTTCTTTACATGTTCTTGTTTGTAGAGCCTTGAATCAGAAAAATAGGCTTCAACACCCTTGAAAGGATTGATATCAACAAACTCAGTCTTTACAACCCCTTGGGAATCCACGTACTTGAAGCATTGGTAGAGAGTTAAAGGCACGATATTATGCTCATGTAACCATGGTCTTCCAAGAAGGATGTTGTAGGATACGTCTGAATTAATAACATAGAATGTTGCCATAGTTCGAAGATCACCAATCTGAATCTTCAGACGAATCTTCCCCAGTAGTTTGCTCTTTCCAGAGTGGAAACCAACTATCGTAGTACTAGTGTAAGTCAGATCACTAGTAGGAATCCTTAATGGTCTTAGCATACTTTGAAGAATTATGCTAATAGAAGACCCAGGATCAATGTAAATTCTGTCAACTTCAATGGATTTAATATACCCAGTATAGCACAAAGGCCTGTCATGCTTGTTATGCTTCAACAACATATCTTCTTGTGTAAAGGTGATGTTGGGAATTGCTTCCATCACACTATGACATTGTGGGCATGACACTGGTATATTGTCAGGAGTCTTAAGTTGAGCTAAGCAGGAATCAGCTTGCAGCAAAGCTTCACTCAAAGTTTCGCGACTTTCTTTAGAAAGGCGAAGCAACTCGAAGATAGATAATCTAGCCGGAGTATTAGCTAACTGGGCTAGAATATCAAATTTATAGGGTTTCATCACCACCCCCCTGACTAGAAGTAGACTTCAACGGGACGTCGAAGCGTACCGCCTTCTGTTTCCCCTTTTCAACCACAGCAGGAGCAAGAGACGTTTGAGTTGATGATGTTTCAACATTCTCAGCTTTTTTGGAGGATCCCTCATAATCTTTGTGGTACTCTTTCCCAGATCTTGTACCAATAAAAGTTTTTTGTTCGGACTCAGGAGAAGGAAGTACCATATTGCAGAATTTAATCTTCCTTTCCTTAGCCTTCTTCTTGTAAGCATTGTTATGAGGAACTTCAGAACCCAATCCGACAGTGGATTTTCGACTTTGAATTTGTAAAGGATGTCGTATTCCTTTATCATAATTCAAACCTTCTGCCTTTTGAAAATATAACCCATCTTCTTCATGAGAAGGACAGATTGCTGACTGTACAAGTGAGTAGGCAACGGACTTTTAACAGGTGGTTCAACAGAGGAAGAAGAAAAAATCTCTGTAACTACAGAAGAATGAGGAATAGAGTTCTCTGTAGCTAAAGGATTCGGGATACGAGAAAAAATCCCTATAGGGGCTTTTTCATAAGCAGCGAAGACTTGTTGTGCCCTGTATAAGGGAACACTATTCATGGCTAGCCACTGCTGATTAGTAAGCTTGAGCTTGACAGAAGGAGTCAGACTTGGAGGACATATGTTCAATCCTCTCAGTCTATCTTCCAAAGGAATGTCATCCCATAGATGATCCAAATCATCAGGATCTGGAATAACATGAGAAATTATGTTGCAGGTTTTGACTTTCTTACCTTTTTTGGATTTTGAAGTTTTACCTTCATCTTCCATTTCAGGTACTAAGTCAGGATGTACCCACATAATTTCACCATTCTTTAATGTAAGGGACAACAATCCTTCATTTTCCTCCCTGGCAGGCGAAATATTCACAATCTTCATCGTCGCCTTCGGAATTGGAATAATTCTATCTGGTACTTGTTGTGGAGGAAAATCTCCAAATTGAAGAGAAACCATATTGGTTGTAACTGTATGGTCATCATTGGTTAAAGCGATAGCACCACCATTTATCAGCTCTTAGATTTTCTTCTTCAAAACATAGCAAGCACTTGTAGGATGATTTATGTATCTGTGATAGATACAATATTTGGGATTATCAGTCAGATTCACCTCATTAGGCCTCTTTGGCTCCGGAATCTGGAGTTTGCCACTCTTAACCAGACATTGGAATATCCCTGGGATATCACTTTCGTCAAAAAAGTATTCTTCTTTTGGCCTGGAAGATTTCTGATTATTCCGCGTCGTTTTATTCTTGGAAAGATTGACCATAAGAGTATCTTTTCCTTTCATATTACGATTGCCGGAATTATTACCAGGATTACCTTTCTTTCTTTTATCCTCAGAGGCAAAAATCATCCCATGTTCATGAGCCAACCTACCATTGGTCTTGGCAGAAACTGCTGCTATGATAAACGAAGCCCAATCTGTAAATTGGGAACCCGTAAAGACAGCGATGGATGGTCGCAGATTCATCTTGCATGTATCAATTAATGCTGAATCTGGCATACCAGGAGGTATCTTTAGAGTCGCCTGTCGGAAACGTTCAATGAACGTCCGATTATCTTCTTTCTCCTTTTGCTTGATTTCTATTAAGGAGGACATGTTCATGTCCATACCTCCTTCATAGAAACGGAAGAGAAATATTGCCTTAAATTCGTCAAAAGACGAAATGCAATTGTTGGATAAACTACGATACCAGTCGTAAGCTGAACCCGTCAACCATCCAATGAATACTCGAGTGAGAAGAGCATCATTTTTCTGCAAATGTACAGTTATAATATCAAAGTAATTGATATACTGACTAGGAGAAGCCTTTCCATCAAACAATACCATTGACTGTGGCTTGAATTTCGGAGGAAAGGGTACATCATTCCAATGAGGAGGATAAGGTTGCTTAATCCCTAACCTTTTGGAGTTGATCCTTTTGCTTCAAAACTTCAAACTGTGCTTTGAGCTCACGTACTACTTGAATGGCTTCACTAGTTTGCGGAAGCATATTTGATTGAATGGTTGTTGGATGTACCGTAATTCCCACAGGAGATGGTACATCTTCTGGAATGATGGGATCTGGAGATACAGAATTTTGGTTAACAACAGGCTCTTGAATATTCAAAGGTATATTAGCCCCTTGACTATCTTGAGTTTGTGCTGCTACCTACACCGGTGTTACTATTGCCGGTTGAGTAGTTTGTTGAGCCGTTATTATCTGGTGCATGCTTTGCATCATGTTAAGCATGTCTTTCAGTGATTGCTCAACGGCTGTGAGACGTTGTTCTGTATTAATAGATGACGTCTCTGGTTCATCTCCAATAGCGTAGGATTCAACCTCTCTTGAAGATACAGAGGGATTAGTATAGAAGTATGAATCGACACTATCAGTTTCGGACTCAAGAGATTGAGTACCCCCAGCTTCAGAATCAGAAGTCTACAATAGTCTTTGTCTTCTTGATCGAGTATTCTGATATACTCCTTCAAAAGAATCAAGAAGTCTGTTGAATTGTTGTTGACCTGGGGTTTGGGACGTATTCCGTCTAGGACGTCGTCCTCTGTTGGTATGAGATGCCATGTTGACTGATGCATACGACAACTCATCAGCTTGTTGTTTGGGCGCATTAAAATTCAATCGATCAAAAACTGATCGCTTGGAAGCCGAGCAACAACATTTGATCACAATCTGGTGACACTCACAGTGATAATTTTCTTGGGGAGTGTCACGGGAGATTGTCTATTTTTACGCTTTTGCATTAGCAATTCACGTAAATCAGAAGGAGTAGAAGGAGTAATCTTCTTTATTACATTTGGGGTAGCAAAACGTTTAGGGTGTGTTTGGTTATCGTTTAATTTTCCAGTTTTTGAGTTTAAACTCAACCAACTATAAAAATTATGTTTGGCAGCACCAACTCCCAAACCTGTTTCCAAAAAAATTCTGGAGATGGACATTTAAACGTTGTTTTGAGAAAACAAAAAAAACCACTTTTCCAACATCAGTTTTCCCAAAGTCTGGTGGCCCCCACCCGCCCCACTCTCTTGGTTCTCCCATCTCCTCTCTTTCTCTCTCTCTTTCAGCGGGCAAACACTCTCCATCGACTCCATCCTCTCTCTCTCTCTCCGCAAGACAGCAGCTACAGCCGCTCACCGGCTCGACCTCGCAAAAGAATAGGACCTTCGTCGGGACATTTTGGTCGGCATCGACGTGGCCAGGGGAAGACGCCATTCCTCGTGCTCCTCGAGACGGCCGCTCAAAGACGACGGCGATCGCTCGAGGACGACGACGACCGCACGCGACAGTGGAGGCCTCACGCCGGCGACCTCACGAGACGATCGTTCCTCGTGCTCCTCGAGACCTCACGCTAGCGACCTCATAAGAGCCGGCGGGCGTGGAGGCCCTCCTCGAGCTCGGTCGACCACTGGAACTCCTTCCTCCTCTCTTCGAACTCCTCGAGCTCGGCCGCCTCCGCCCGCCTCGAGCGCGGCGGTAACGAACAACGCTGACACGCCTTAGGGTTAGGGTTTTTGGACGAGTCGTCCTCCGTACGACTGCAAGCTGGTGGCGGAGTCAAGTCCTCCGCTCGACTGCGACCCGACGGCGGAGTCGAGTCCTCCTCTCGACTGCGAGCTGTTGGCGGTGTCGAGCCTCGATATCTGTCGTGGACACGTGTGTCGGATGCAAAAAAATATTTATTGGACATAGATGGACACAGAATAGTGTGGACACGGTTAAGAAAATCACTCTCTAAAAATATTTTACCAAACATAATCTTAAAAAAAATTTAGATGACTTTCCAAATAAAAGTAACCAAACACAAACTCAAAATAATTCTACTCAGAAAGCAACTTTATAACTTATTTTCAGAACAAAATTTTAGAAAGCTTATCCAAACGGACCCTTAGTCCCTTGTGTATAAAGAAGATTACTGGCTGCATTTGCAGAACCAAACTGTACATTTCTACGCGTTTGGAGTTGTGTACGCAAATCTTGAGATTTTTGGGCACGAAGGACTCCATTTTCATTACGTATGATTTGTAGGTTTGGTACTTTGCGTAGAGCAGTATAAGAAGGTTGTTGGTGTAGAACTAAAGCTTTACCAACAACATTTTTACGCTGTATGCATTTAGGTACATTCACATTAGATGTAAAAACATCGTTGCGAATTTTATCTATACTGTCACAGACAGGAGACTTACCTTTACGCGTAGAGCGTAAAAATTGATTATCTACCACGTCACAGACGGAAGATTTTTCTTTACGCGAAGAGCGTAATTTTTGTGTGTCTACCACGTCACAGATGGAAGACTTATTTTTACACTTAGAAGCACAAGCATTAGAGTCTGCCTCATTACAAATAGAAGACTCGTTCTTATGCACTGAGCGTAAAATTTGGTTTTTACCCACTGGGCGTAAAACATCATTTTTACGTACCAGACGTAAAACTTGGTTCTTACGCAGTGGACGTGAAACCTGATTATCTTCACCGTCACAGACGGGAGATAAATTGCCACACTTAGAGTGCAACGCTGAAGTAAGGACTGCCTCGTTACGAACGGGAGCCCCTACGACAGGAGTGGGAAGAATTCCCTTGCCATCAGAAGCAACAGAGAGATCAGAAGCTATTTTAGATTTAGGAATCCAAACTTTTCGTGCTTTGCGAGATTTTTGAACATTGGAGCAGCGATAACCACCCCCAGTTCGGAGCACCTCTTCATAAGCAGTCTGGTCGAAGTGTACAACCAGAGTCTTCTTTGTCGATCCAATCGACACATCATCATATTGAGCAATTGCCTCCTCGTCAGAGGAGAAGGTCGTCTCCAGCAGAGTCGCCATTTTTGTTTCACTTAACAAAATTCCTGGAAATCGGCTTTTGAAAATAAAACTTGAAAGAGTACAAAAGAGTACAAATATGATTCTGGGAAGAATTGCTATGGAAGTCTGATCTGTAAATGATAACTTTGTTCCTTGGACCATATGATGATGATGAAGATCACTGCTAGAAGAAGAACAGTTGGAAGAACTAAGTCACCAGAAAGGTATCGACGCACTTGGGCACTGATGGTGAGGCCGAATGCTTTCTTGCTTTGCTTCACTCAGTTCTGGAAGAAAAGTTGATGAAGAATGCTCCGAAAAATCGAAGTCTCTGGGCTCTGATCTCTATGTATTCTCTCCTCTCTCTCTCTCTGTGTGTGTGTTATATGAGAAAAATAAGTCTATTTATAGACTTGGCTTCTTGTGCGTAAAAACTCAGCAAAAGTTCCGTCTTTACGCTAATAACTGCCACCCATGACCGAAGTCATCCTCTGCATATGTTGACACGTGTCCCATCATTTCAATAAGAATAGGATGTACGTATACACGTTCTTCGAGATGTGTGGCATGAAAGCCTTGTAGACAAACCACATTCCAAATTGGTGAAGAAGAATAGGGCGTAAAAACAACCCAAAATATACTCTGAGCGTAAAGTAGTAGACTAGGCATAAAATAGCCCTGACATGGACTTCCCGCGTAAAGTGGTTATTGAACAACCTTGAGCGTAAAAGTAGTCCAAATAAACTTTATGCACACGTCAACTTTTGAGCGTAAAAACTCATACAGTCTCCATGCGTAAAAGAAGCCATATTGTGAGCGTAAAATAGCTCAGTCCACATACTACACGACAACATTGGTCTCTGTGTAAAACAAATCCCTTCGAATTCTGTGATATATGCCATCATTAAATCTTCATGTCAGACTTCGCATTAAATGCAAGACTCGACAGCTTTGTCCAGCGTAAAGTGATTAGCCTGTCTTAGGCGTAAAGTAGATCATTTTGAATGAAATATTCCATTTCTTTGACTCATTCTATGAAGCACTTTTTACGCTCCTACAAAGATAAGCGGCCTGAGCCTCATCACCCAAATCTCGGATGTAGCCGATCAGGTAGGAATTTGGACTTCTGACAGTATTGAAACCAAAATTTTTTTCTCCATTATCCTTTTTACTAAAGGTCCTAATGAAGTGAAGAAGAAATTGGTGAAGGAACCAACTACAAATTTGTTGGTAGCCACTGCACTAGGTGTGGCAGCTACTCCTATAGAAGTTTCAGCAGCAGATGCCTGCAAAGGTGGAAGTTCAGCATCTCGAACATTGGTCGTAGCCTCTTTTGGCATGGGAACCATAGTGGAGCTGGTTGCCCCTCCCGGATGTTCTTCTGCAAAATCAAATGAACATAATCAGTTTACTGTCACTAAGGACTATCAAAAAAGATCAAAATGAAGGCAACTTACCAACGCTTGGTTTGGTGACAAGATTGTTATTTAGTGAAACAGGCTGGAGCCTCACAGAAGTAGTTTCAGACATTACTACCTGACTACTTCCCGCTTCGGAGCCACCTGATAGATGACGGCTGCCACTGGCTGTCACCTCTGTCTGTACCATGTCAGTGCATACCGAAAGAACTGTAGGAGGTTGGATTTCTGTATGGATGAAGGTTAAAACATCAGTCATTTGATCTATAAATGAAGATTATCAAAATCAATCAATACCTCTTTGATCGGTGACAATAGCTTCTCCCGGTGCTACTTCATTAGCAGCATTTTTCTCCTGTGATGCCTGGTCAGCAGCATCCTCTTTCAAAATTATGTTGTCATTAAAATCCTTTGTCGGTGTTTCCTCGTCATCTGCTGCCTCTTCTTGTGCTTTCTCATCATCAGTTGTATCGACTGGATCTATGTCATGGAAGCCAAAGTCACATCCATCCAGAGCTTCGATCATTAGTCGATCTTCCTCAGCACGACGCGAACTTGGTGTAACTAGAGGATCAGCTGCTCTTATTTCAAGTATAGGAGGAGGCACTACTTCAAGAGACAATTCTAACTCATTGATCGTAGTCAGAGCTGCAGTCCTTTCTCCTGCTTCCGTAGCCTGTTATCTCGTCTCCGCAGTCTCTCCGCCTGTAGTTTCTTTTTGTGTATCTATCACCTGTCCAGGTTCAGGAGGAGGTGTAGGAGAATACAACCTAACCCCAGCAGCAGCACTAGCCAAGGTCGATGTGCGGAGGGGTATCAGGAGAGTGTTTGCTTTCTTTCTGAAAGCGATTTTCTTCCTACGTAGAGGCTCTTCAGGACTCTCTAAGTCTACAGCTTGTGTCTGTCTTTGGATTGAGGTAGGAGTCGTCGCTTCCTCTCTGTGAGCTCGAGACTGTGATCGGGTAGTGACCCTTTATGAAGAGTCAATGACGGTTTTCTTCTTAGAGACAGGAGAAGGTGGTTCTCCTGCCTTTCTTTTCTTCTCCTTGATTGGAGATTTTGCAACCTTTAAAGAAACCCATAGCGGTTCATAGACTTCTTCAGGGAAATTGGCCTCCCTTGAAGCCTCTAAAGGCGCATCAATAGGTTCGTGTTATTCATCATTTCCGGGAGGTAGCAGAACAGGTGCCCATTTTCTAAAACGGGTCACCGTCGCAAAGCTGTCCGTCAAATTAAAATTTTCAGCAAAAGTATTTGTTGACGTATAGAAGATTGAGTAAGTGTACAGCATGTGTGGGCCTCGGTCGTTCTTTGTGGGCATAGAGAATGTTGTCTTGGTATCCCGGGCGTTATAATAGGCCCAAGCACGGGCTCCATCAATCAAGTAACCTTTTCCCTGTAAGCATGTCATGGCATTGCCCACATGGAATTGGTCATAGATGAATTGACGTGCAAAACGACTTGGAAGATAAGGTTCAAGATAACACTCTTCTTCGAATCGATACACTAGATGCGATGGCCGAATCGTTCTCAGCCAGTCAAAGGCTGTATGGGCCAAAGGCGGCATTCTCACCGAGTCGACGAGGTTCGTTGACATATATTCGTAACCAGATAGAGGAGGAACACAGTAAAAGTTCCATCCCTTGCCGAGATTTAGAGCTCGCCGGCAGTCCTTCAAAGTAGTATAAACCCACTTGCATCTAGAGTATCTTCTTAAGAAACTGTCGCTTATCGCCCCCATGGCAGGGTTCATCAGAGAAGGATGGTGTAGAATCAGCCATCCAAATAAATAAGTATACGGCAGTTCTAGCCGAGGGAAATGTCCCTTTTTACCCTTTCCTCGGATCATTGATTGAACAAAGAGACGAAGTCTGGCGTTTATCCTGCACGTCACTGCTGATAACAAATCCATCCGGTAGCCAAAAACTAGACGCACGGCAGCAAACAATACACCGCGATGGAAGCGGTCAACTGTACTGGCCCCGGGAACAATATATCGTCGAAGCCAGTAAGTAAGGAAACCTGTCAGTTGGGCTTCTTTCGACATGGGCCTGTAATCCATCCTCATAAAGCTCTCGATGATGTCTCCTTCCTTGAAAGGAGGGTACTAAAGATCATCTTCGATCTTGATGTCCATCTTCTTGTGCATCTCCATCAACTCTATCACCTCGCTATTGCTAAGCGGTTTGAAAAAGTTGGGGTTGCAGTTCTCATGTTCCTTAGTTTTCTTCTCAATAATGTGGTTAAGGAAAAGATACGGCAACCACTTGGTTGAATAGTAAGTGCCGGCCGTGCCACTCTTGTAATACAGAGAACAAATCTTATAATGGTATAGTAGCTCTTCGAAACAGCTACCATGTCGACATTTTCCTTGCGTAGATTGTCCAATTCGTCTTTCGTCGGGACGAACTCTTCGTATGGGATATCCCCTATCGGCAGATTAGAGATGTATTTCATTTCATGCAAGGCTAAACCGATTTCCCCGCGCGACGTCATGAAGGTCACGGTTCTGTAATTATAACTTTCCGCCAATGCAAGAAATAAATGTAGATTAGGGGGAAACCCATAGACAGTGGCGTACACTGCCTGATACAGTTCAATTTCTTTGAGCTGACTCTCAAATTGGACCAATATCCAATTGGCCACACAGATCCATCTTTTATTCTCCGGGTTCATAAGACCTGTCAACCGCAGATCATGGTCCGGATATCTCCCTTCTACCTTTGCAAATTCATTTGCAAATATTTGGGTCCTCGCTGGCAACAACAGGGAAGAATCCTCCAGTGGGATGCAACCGAGTTTTAGTTCTCGGAGCAAAGAGCAATGTCGTTCAGAAGAGCTGTAGAATATATCTTTATTGTCTGGCCCTTTCTTAACATAGATGTTACCCACTCGGGCCTGCTGCAGTGGAGTTATGTCCCACTCCATCTTTCTGGGATAGCTCGCAAAAGCGTATCTGGACAGAGGAAGACATCTTGAGATCTCTGTCAGATATATTGTTTTCTCTCCCCTTCGAAAGATTCTCTTTTCCATACGAGGCATCGGCTGTGAATTCTTATCAAAAGCCTCACCGAACAAAAACATAGGTTTCTTGTGTGTGACAGTATCAGCAGTCTGTAGAGGTTGCCTGTTCATCAGACATAATAAGGTCTCATTATCTTGTGCAATCAAGACAGCCTGCCGAGATGATGGTAAAGCATACTGATGAAAGGAGACATGTGAAAGATCTTCCTTGAACTCTGACTCGGACAGAGTTCCTGTAAGAACTTCGTAGTTTGGGTCTTCTCTGAGGTTAACTGTATTGATGAAGAGACAAATATCAGTATGTGCAAAAGAAATTAAAAAGTTCTTTAATGAATTTCATACACAATTCATCCAATTACGCTGTGTGCACAATCTATCCGATTGCACCAGCACAGCCTAGTTGCACAAAACATCTGATTGTGCCAGCACAGCCTAGTTGCACAAAACATCAGATTGCACATTGATGCGCAAATCGACAGATTGCGCTAAAATACTCTGTCAGCGCTCTCCAACCGATTGTACAAGACACAGTTTTCATAAAAATGAAAATTGTTGTACATGCAGCCAAAACCCTAAACAGGGTGGCGCAAGTGGTTGAAAATACCATCAATCTCTGAAAAGAGAGGGGCATGAAGGTTCAAAATCATCAAAAACCCTAAAAAGGGTTTCGATCATTGTCCATCATTCACCTTGAAGAGCGGGATGGCCTTTCTAATGACGAGATACTCGCGGTACAACACGAGTCGAAGGTTCGGTAGGAGCTTTTTCCTTCTCAGCGGACGATCGTTTAGGTGCCATGGGTGTCGACGACGAGAGGAGGAAGAAGAAGTCGGAGTAGAAGAATCACAAATGCTCAAATGCTCGGAGGAGTTTTTCTCTTGAGGATTCAAAAGCAAGTAAAGCTTAAAAGAACGAAGAACGAAACTATTTATAGTTTCTCACAGAAACCTAACAGTCACCTCTGATTGCGTCGAGAAAATTGGAACTAATTCCTCCAAATGCGCAGGCCTAAGCGCAACTTGATTTCAAATTTGAAATTCAAAGTATTTTGAAACTTTGAATATTTTAAAAATTCGAAAACTTTGAAGGGGGTCTTGTTAGTCCTAAAAATCAAGTTGTACCCATCAAATAGTGCACAGAAGTCCGAACTGTGCATCCATCAATGAACAACGCTAACATAAACAGCGCCAAAAATTAACCGCGCGAGACGGAACCGCACCATTGCCCGAGCGCGCTATGCTGATGTGGCAAAGCCATCATTACCTGACAAGAAAATCAAATCTACTGACAGCCCGAAAAGCGAGGAGTCTGTTCGTTTCCCATGCCGTGTCGCATTCTAGGACAACTGTCCAAATCCTAGCACGGTCCAGCGGTCAAAACCCTAGCACGGTCCAACTGTCAAAACCCTAGCGCGGTCCAGCTGTCTAAATCCCAGCGCGGTCCAGCTGTCCAAATCCTAACGCGATCCGGCTGTCCAAATCCCAGCACAATCTATTGACCAGAACTGAGCACAGTCTGAAGCAAGCGCTATTCAAGTGGCGCGATCTATCAAGTTTTTTGAAGATAACTGACATTTATTACGTGGCTTACATGCCATTAATTGCTCGCCACGTGGCAACCGCCTGTACACGACCAAGCGCATTTTAATCAAACAATGCCAAGCGTCTAAATACAGTTAGCCTACGATCGAGCAACTGCCCAAAGGCCAGCACAGTTTACAGCCTGCACAGTCTGTCACTGGCGCCGTCCAATGTGTGCAATCCAGAATAACTATAAAACAGTTATTTCTAGAACTCTATAAATAGAGTTTCAAGTTCTTCATTAAGGAGATGAGATCATTTTTGAGATCATCAGAGATCAGGAGTTCTTGTCCAAGTGCTGCTGCATTCTTCAGAGGCTATCGTCTTCAAAGTTCACATAGTCCAAGGGATAAAGCGATCTTCTTCAGATCAGATTCCTAAAGTTGTACTTTCCCATAATTCATTGTACTTTTGTACTATTTTTTAAAATTTGTGAAATAAGGGATTTTGTTTTTGCAAACAATGATATGTCATGATACCTTAATTCATTAAGTATTCCATATTTTTACACCATGTCTTGGCTATCTTATCTATACCCTATGTAACATAACATGTATTCTAGTACCATATTTCTATATGTACATATACCTATAGATATCTACCTTTAATTTTTGATACATATATGCATAAATATGTATCCTAGGTTACCTACAATTGATACCAAGATATCTATATCCTTACCATATGACATGTATAGCTATAGATTATAGCAATATATTTACCTATATAACTATATATCAATATACCCTTCTATTTCATTACCTGTCAAAGTTATTTCAGGATATTCTATGCTTACCATACCCTACCAATCATATACACATGGACTCACTCATCCTACTCTTAGCACTTGACATCTTGATATCATCTATTATCTAGTTCTAATACCCAATATCTTAGTATCTTGACCAATACCTTATCTTCTCATATACTTATCCAACTATCTCTAATACTAATACTTGATACCAAATAGGATACCTTACTCAAGTCCCAATACTCACTTATCCTTACTCATTATACTTAAGTGTCACGATGCCAATATTCTCATGGTACCCAAGTATTACACTAGTACCTTGCCCACAACTTTAATACCATGACACATAACTTATCTATATTTGGCTTACTAGATAACCATTTGTATCAACATTAACACACACTAACTAACAAATATAGTACATATATGTATGATATATATATATATATATATATATATATATATATATATATATATATATATTCTTGACAACCTATGATACCTACATTCACTTGATATCCATACTACATAGACTCACAGGATACGCAAAATGTTTATGTCGTATAGTCAATTTTCTACTTAAAACTAATACTGCACCTATTAGACCTATTCACTAAACTCTAGGATTAAAGTATGTCGTAGCCCTTCGTATTAGCTTTTCGAAACTTCAAACTGATTGTATTTTTGTGTCCGGAAGCTCCCAGAATCGCGAAAATACCGAAACGCGTTTGTCTTTCAGACAACTAACACTCAAACAGTTTTGTAGAAAGTTCTAGAACGAATTTAGCCTATTAATATATATTTGGAAAGCTAACTTCGATACGGTTCTTTTAAAAAAAAGGAAGATTAATCGGAGTCTTGAGCTAGGAGTTATGACGTTTCTAAGTTGCTATGGCTACTAAAAACGTGGATGAATATTATGACGAATTTAGATTATTTTGGACAAAAGAAACACATGTATATACCCAAATCTAACCATGTATATCATGAGATACTATGATGCAACACCACGTATCCTATTTAGGACACGTACACCCAAGCTCGACTCAAAAAGGACACGAAAGTTTCTTTGGGGACACGTATCGAATACTTGGTGGTCACAAATTCGATTTCCCCCAAATTGTATCAAAATGAAATGGAAAAAACCTTCAAATAGGAAAAGAAGAGCCTCAACTCCTCTCTAATGGTAACCTAATGTAAATGGGGGGTCCTAAATGAATGTAGTTACACTAATGAAATAAAATGGAAGGGTTTAGAGAGCTCATACCCAAAGGGAGATGGATTTCCAATGTAAAATATCAAGATCTCGATCTTGACCAAGCTTCAAGGCTCCAAATCCTTCTAATCCCTTCCTAGCTAGCCAATAGAGGCTTCACCTCTCCAAGGGAAAGAGAATGAAATGAATTTGGCTTAATTTGGAGAAAATTTGGGTGAAGAAGCAATTTGGGAAAAAAGCTCCTAAATTAGGGCTTGAAATGAAAATGGAAAGAGAAAGAAGATGAAGTGGGGCTTTAATAGGAAGTTGGGCTGCCATATGGTGTTAATTTAGGGTTTGGTTAATTAGTAAAGGTCCACTACACCCCTCCCTTTAGTTATGATAAGTTAGGGATTGAACCTCCCTTCATAATTAGGTATTTAGTCAAGTTTTATACCTAAATCTTTTAATCTAGCCAGAGACTAACTAAAGGTTATTTAGGCTAGTCCTAATCATCTAGTTGGATGATCATGATTAGTTAGTTTAGGTCCTCTAGGATCACTAACCACTATTCTAGTCAAAGGCTAACCATTAGTCATATTCAATAATACCACATATGTACTATTAATTATTTAGATAATTAATCAAAATATAAATTCTTAGTTTTGAAAACTAATTTGTCACTCAAGATATAATGTGAAATCACACTAATAACAATAATTAGAAAAAAGTTAAAAATACCCCTATTCCGAAAAAGTGGTGGTTACACCCAGAATTAGCAAAAAATATATAAAAGGATTCAGAATGACATTTTTGCCCTTCTAATTTATTGAAAAAAATATTTCGATTCTTCCATACGCTACTCACTTTCAAATCTAGGTTTTCTCTTCCAAAATCTTCAAACCTTACTTCAAAAACTCGTCAAAAAATTTCGGAAAGGCCGTTAAACGGTAAAACTGTTACAATAGAGGTCCAAACATCATTTTTTTTATGATTCTAAAAATTTGAAAGGTCAAAAAACGATTAAAATGGTTTATTTCAGGATACTCGAAAGTACCCTCCTTTTGCGACAAACCGAGCCTCGTTTTGACATCCCAGTCAAAAGTTATGGCCCTCCAAAGTTTTAATTGGCCATTTCCTGTGTTAAAATGCAGGAGAATAGTCATTCTCCGTGTTAAAATACAGGAGAATGACCATTCTCCGTGGTAATATCATGGAAAATGATAATTCTTCGTGTTAATATCACGGAGAATTGCCATTCACAGTATTAAATTGACGGAGAATTGCCATTCTTCATAATTAAAATGACGGAGAATGGCCATTCTCCGTGTTAAATTGACAGAGAATTGCCATTTTTCGTGTTAAAATGACGGAGAATGTCCACTTCTCTTATTAAAATACAGGAGAATAGTCATTCTCCGTGATTTTAACACGGAGAATGACCATTCTCCGTTGTTAAAATCAAGTAGAATGACAATTCTTCGTCATTTTAACATGGAGAATGATCATTCTCTGTGTTAAAATCATGGAGAAAGAATTGTTATTCTCCGTGTTAAAATGACAGAGAATGGCCGCTTTTCGTGTTAAAATGCAGGAGAATGGTCATTCTCTATGTTAAAATCACGGAGAGGAGAATGACCATTCTCCGTTGTCAAAATCACAGAGAATGACCATTCCTCATGTTAAAATGCAGGAAAACTGTTATTCTTCATGTTAAAATCACGAAAAATGGTCATTCTCCGTGTTAAAATGACGGAGAACAGTTGACAGAAACCTAATTTTTTGTTTTTTTGTAAAAATTTTTTGTCAGCAATAAAGATTCAAGAGTTTCCGTTCTTCTTTCAAAACGATGCTAACTCTTATGGAGAAGAAGAATAAGATCTTCTTTCCATAATTAGCCTAATCGTGTAGAGTGTAAAAATTAAGATGCGCCACCCATTAGAGTGTTCGATCATCAGATGGCGCCAAAATATTATATTGCACAAAACAATCAAGTTGTGCAGGAGTCAGGTTGCACGAGAGTCACATGGCGTACTTCTTCGAGAAGCTGTAACGGCATCATCATTACCTGACAACTGACGGCACGAAGATTAAGAAAAATCTATTCGAATCCCGTACAACGCGGCGCTCGAAAAACTTTTGTCAGCATGTAATTAATGCTGACAGTTGGTTCACGCATGTCACTTTATGGCGCGAGGATTAATCGGTACAACACAGAATACCTAGTCAAAGGCGCCAGTCGTTGAGTTGCACCTATGGACAGCCTGACAAATTGGCACCACTTTATCAACTCTTATTTTAAAATAGGGTGACGTGGTGCGCAAGCCATCAACTTCGCAGAGCATGCCCACTACACTGCCCACGACCATGCTCATCTCAATCAAACGATGCTACGCGTCTACAGCAGTTGGTACAAACCGCTCGCGCAGGTTGTTACGTTGCGCCCATGCGCAACCTGATGAAGCATACACAAGGTGATCAAACGGTGTTCAGGACATAGTGACATGGCGCGTAAGCCACTAACTTCGCAGAACGTACCCACTACACTGCTCATGACTACGTGCATCTTAATCAAACGATGCCATGTGTCTACAGCAGTTAGTACAACCGTTTACGCAAGTGAACAGGAGGCGCACAACCTGAAGCACGCGCAACCCAGAATAACTGCTAAACAGTTATTTCAAGAAATCTATAAATAGAGTTTCAAATCAATATCAAAGCATCAAGAAGGATCATAATCTCCTGCTAAAGTGCAGTTGCATACTCCAGAGGCTCGTGTCTTCGATATTACATCGTCCAAGGGATAAAGTGATCATCTTCTGATCAGATTCCTATAGTTTTACTTTTCCAAAAATCAATTGTACTCTTGTACTCTTTTCTTGGTTTGTAATAAAATATTTTGTTCTTTGCAAACAAAATGGCAACTCTACTGGGGACGACTTTCTCCTCCGATGAGAAAGTGACAACTCAATGTGATACCGTATCAATCGGCAAGACACAGAAGACCTTGGTCGTTCAAGTCGACCAGACAGCCTATGAGACCATGATCAATGCTGGGGGTGCCAAGCGCACTGCTGCTGCTGTTAAGAGCAATACGCGCTTTGTTTGGACTCCTAAGTCCTCGGTGGTGCAATCTCCTGCCTCTGCGCAACTTGCGTCCGTCACTGCTTTGGCGCAACCTAAGGGAAACAGTCTTTTGGCTAATCCTTCTACTTCTCTGATTCTAAAATCGGAAGAGACTCTGTCTCGATGCACTACTGTCCAAAGCAAGGAAAAGTACCCTTTGGCCTTCTCTTCCCTAGCGCAACCGGTACCTGTTCTTGCCCCTGCGCAACTTGCGCCCATCACTGTCTTGGCGCAATCTAAGGAAGACAGTCTTTTGGCTACCCTTTCAATTCTCCGATTCTGAAATCGAAGGAGAATTTGTCTCGACACACCACTGTTCAAAACAAAGGAAAACGTCCTTTGGCCTTTTCTTCCCTGGCACAACCTGCGCATGTTCCTGCTCCAGCGCAACTTGCACGTGTTCCTGCTCTGGCGCAACCTATGCCTGTTCATGCTCTGGCGCAACCTGTACATGCTTTTGTACTAGCGCAACGTAAAGAGAAGCACTGTTTAAAGACTTCCTCTTTGTCACAAAACCAGAAGTTTAGTGAGAAGCCACAAAATCAAGGAAAACGCTCTTTAGCCTTTCCTCATTCTGCTCGAGTCATTGACTGGGTGGAAAGTACTGCTAATTCAAATAGGAATTCTACTCTCCTTAATAGAGACAACCAAATCTCTGTCAGGAAGATGGGTTCTATTCAGAATAAATCTTCCACGCAAAAAGGTATTATGTCTACTCCAAAGAGGTCAGGGCAGGATCTACCAACCCTATATATTTCAAGATCTTAACAAGGCAAACTACTAGTATCTCAAGTAGATGCACAAGTATCTCCTCCGTCAGACTTGCGCACCTATATCAATAGGTGCCAATTAGGCTCAACCTCGGGAAATCACAAGATGTATCAAGCGCAACCTGCACCAGTTGCTAACTTGCACCAGAGGAAGAATACTGAGGTGAAAGATCATGTGACTTATGCTAACCAGCTTAGCACATCCTTGTACACTCAAGGTACATGACACCTCAGGAACATGAACCATGTCCCGAATATCATCAAGGACTACGTTCCTGCAACTTTTTCTCGTCCTGTTAGTGACCTCCGTGAACTCTTAATACAGAAGCGGAAGGTTGCAAATCTATCCCGTCCAGCGGTGGTCCAACAGCAAGAACATCATTGCAACCACCATCATGAAGTTGTTATCAAATGCTGCTGTCAGTCAGCCAAGCGGTCCGTCTTTGACCGTTTGAGTTATGTTCAGACTCCTGAACCAATCCTAGTGGATGAAGATGAATTACTCTACGCTCCTGTCAACATAATATCTCGAAGCACTGGGGGTAGAAAATGTCCAAGACGTAATGCATCCCGTAATCCTAGTCAGCAATACTTAGATCAGATTCATGAATCCGGTGAAGGAGTATATCAATATACTAGATCAAGAAGCCAAGAAATAATCGGTCAAAGGAATCTTCCTTCCGACCAAGACACAATCGGTCAAAGCAATCTTCTTGATTCAAACCAAGATTCCTTCAGTCAACTTATTCTGGGGATAGTTCTTTATGTAACTTTGATGCTGACAGTAAAAGTTCTGAAAGGACCATTCTTTCCACTAGTTCGTCTTCAAAGGCTAGAGAAGTGACTACTTATGCCGTCACAGAGGATCAAGATACTTCTAGTTCTTCCAGTCATGAGCAGAGAATTGCTACTTTGGAGGCTAGTTTGAAGAACATGGCTGAGATGATGGCAGGCATGCATGATGTAATTATGGCACAACATACAGTTCCATCGATCGTGAATCTGATTCCGACTCAAGAACCTGTGACAACATCAGTTCCCATCAATATTGATCTGGGGGTACAATCTCCTCACACCGCTTCCATTCCTACGCAGGCTATTCCAAGTCAATTTGGTGTCGAGGGTGGTACTTATCATGCGGTACCCCCTCCTAATACATTGAATCAATCCACTACTCCGCAATCAACAGGAGATACCAACGAGGCCATAAAACTTTTACGTACTCAATTTGAAGCTTTCAAACAGAAGGATGGCCTGCAGAAGCTTGGGATCAAACAGCCCTATCCCATAGAGTAGAAAAAGGTTCAATTTCCTCCTAAACATAAACCCCTACTATTATGCTGTTTGATGGCGGCACGTCTCCAAGTCAATACCTCAATCACTTTGAAGTAATGACTGATCAACTTCGACCAAATGATGCTATTCTTACTAGAGTATTTGTCAGCTATTTAGCTGGTGCAGCATATGACTGGTATCGTAGTTTACCAGATGGGTGTATAACCTCTTTTGCTGGCTTCAAACAAATGTTCTTGGAACGATTTTATGAGGGAACCAACGACATGACTATATCTGCTCTCAACAAAATCAAACAACGACATAATGAAATGACTGAATGTTTCAATGAACGGTTCCGTCGAGAAGCACTCAAAATGCCTCTCGAAACTCCAGATGCTTTAACTATATCAAACTTGTTGCCTATAATCAACATATGGACATGATCAACACAGTTCCAGGATTTACCTTCTTTCATAATACGCCAAAGCGACAGAAGAGAGCACTGACAAATTCAAGCAATTAGGCATTCAAATGCCTAATCTTGACAAAGATGAACGTGCTATACCAAATAATAATGGTTGTCAGAACAATCGTAAGAGGAAGAAAACTTTGGCCATTAACCTCAAAGGCAAAGAAGTTCTAGCCATCAATGTAAATCAGCCAATATCTACCCTACAACACCACCACAACGGGCACATCGTCCAAAATAAGAATACTCTTTCGATGAAGATGATATCATGAGTATCTTTGATTGCCTCATGAAGAGCAATAAACTTCAACTGCCAGAACCTAAACGGCCAGATGAAGTTGGTAAGACTGACCATCCTAAATATTGTATTTACCACAGGTTTATTGGACATTCAACTCGAGCGTGCAATGTGCTCAAGGGTAAAATTTAAGAGATGGTTAATTTTGGTACAATTACTCTCCAGCAAGATGAGAAAACTGTAATGGCTAATGTCATCTCTTTGCAGTTTGGAGATTTTCCAGCTCAACTTGTGCAGGACGGCGTCATCTCCATTCCGAGAACTACTCTAGAAATTGTTAATCTTTCACCTGCACGAACAGATGGTCTTGTTCCTCTGTCTACTGATAAAGGGAAGATCATATAGATCCATCCAGATTTAGCGGCAGACTTTGAAACACCATCTTCGTCCACCAAGTCCAAGACGGCCACTAAAAATAAATCATGTCATATGATTTCATTTGGTGAGCATTGTCTTCCACCTCTAACTGATACCTTCATTCCGACAACAGATAATCCTTCTTCTTCTTTCCCTGATAAGACAATATTGTCAAAATCAGACACCAAATACCAACTAGCTTTCCATCTGTACAGTCTACAATCTCGTGAACTCATGACGAATATGGGATATGATATACAAAATGCTTCTGGTTTGAATCATGGAAAGAGATCTCTTGTACCTCTTTCTCTATGTCTTTCTCACAACCAATCTCGGGTTGGTTTGGGTTACTGGACAAACTTTCCATCTTGCCAAAAGAAACCTTCTAGAAATAAAACCCAGGCAAAGAGTTGCAAAATGGTGTCCTTTGAGCCTGTATCCGAAGAAGAAATCTTTACTGGTACCAGATCTGGGAAACCTTACCTAAGAGACTATTCAGAAGGTCAAGAAAATCCTGCTCCAGCTCTGGAGGCTCCTCAAGCATCATCTTCTCCTGTTGACCATAATCCATCAGCTTCGTCACCCCAAATAGAGCCAACTCTTCCCAAACCGACGACAGTCGACAAAGAAAAATAGCCTGTCCGTTTCGACAAAGTATTGAAGAAGACTTTAACCTTGGGACTTGAGAAGTCATATAACTTTGATATACTGGCTCAGCTGGCCAATACTCCGGCAAGATTGTCAAATTTTGAGCTACTCCATCTTTCGAGGGAGACTCAAGAAACGTTGAGTGAAGCTTTGACGCAAGTTGATACTTATCTAGCACTTCTCAAGAAACTAGAGGATGAGCTTATAACATGCCTTCATTGTCATAGTATGATGGAACTAATGCCAAACATCACCTTTACACAAGATGATATATTGATGGAAGATAATCGTCATGATCGACCCCTCTACTTTACGGAATATGTTGATACCATGAAGGTTGATCGTATCTTGATCGATCCTGGGTCTGCGCTCAGCATCATGCCAAAGACTTTACTAGATGCCTTAAAGATTCATGTACATAATCTTTCGACAACCATCACGATAATCCTGGGATTCAATTCTGGGAGAAGTGAACCTTTGGGAAAGATTCGCCTGAAAGTTCAAATAGGCAATCTTCGTACAAAGGTTACTTTCTACGTGATCGATTATCATGGCTCTTACAATGCTTTGCTGGGAAGATCCTTTCTGTATGAGCATAACATTGTACCATCCTCTTTACATCAAAGCTTCAAATATGTGGATGTCAATAGGGAAGTCCAAAAGGAAGTAGCTGATTTAAATCCTTTCAGGGGCATTGAAGCATATTTTACGGACTTTGGAATGCACAAAGAGGAGTTCATGAAAGTTGTATTGGCAATGGATAGTGAGGAAGATCAGAAACATACTTCAAAAGATGTTCTCATGATCCCCGTCAAAGGACGTGCTATTTGTCCCTCTTCTTCTCAGACATTGACTATACATCTTTCCTCCCATAACAAACAGCCTCCTACTGTAGAAAAGGAACAAAGGGAGCTCACCTCTCCTGAGCCTCTTATTATCGACCTTCGTCGTAACAAACCTTCTCCTTCTCCTTCTCTGGTTATCAACCTTCCTAAGCCTTCTGCTAAGGCTAAGAATCATGTTGTAAATGATGATGTACAAATCAATAAAGTAGCATCTCCTTTACAGTATACTGATGTCTTTTATTATACTCGATGTTATTTAAAAATGATAGATAACTTCGAACCACTTGCCATAGGAGCAGTTGAAGCTTTCCGAAATGAAGTAATGCTCGAGCCAATGCAGGACTCCTTCTTCTTAGTTCCTTCCAGGAAGAAAGATGAACTTCCTATAATTTTTAGGAAAGGAACGGAACAAAAGATCACGCCCGATAGTGGAGAAGAAAATCACGATAACGGAAGACTTCAACTACGTCGTTATAGTCAGCAACCAAAAGATATCATTCAAAAGATGAGCTATAATTTTAAAGCTAGTCTCAATGGCGGCAAAGGAAGGCGAACTCATATTCGTATTCCTACTCCGAAAGGATAATCACAACAATACTACAGCAAAACGAAGCGGAGATTAGGTTATACTTCACCAATTTCGACTCCAGAAGCCTTCGAATCCGAGAAAGAGGAACGATCTAACTCTTCTGATTCCATCTTATGGGATTCAGACACCAGTATAGGGCACATCCATCGCGTGACTCTATCTTCCAATATAGTGACTGCCGAGTTCTCAGAAGATGACGAAGACTTTGCCGAAGCTTCTGAATATGATCCTTGGGCACAAAGGATGGATACTCAATGGGAGCTTCGCTTTGTGTAAAACCCGTAATTTTGGTTTATTAATGATTGGATAATTGGATTACTAGTTTAATGTTTATTATTATTATTATTGATATTATTATTTATTATATTTAGTCAGATCAGAAAAATTATTATTTTCATAAATAAATTATTTGGATTTCTTTTGATTGTGGCCCTGCTCAGAACCCGTTCCCGAGTCCGAACCCATCCTTGGATTATTTTTATTAAACATAAAATTATATAAAATGTATTACTATATTTGTTCATATATATTTATAAGTGGGTTTTAAGCATTAAACTTATTCCTACTTAGTCCCGTAACCACCAACTCCTCCTTTCCCCACGTTTTCTTTTCCCTCTTCTCAGCATCTTCTCCTCCAAACTCCTCATCTTTCTGAAACCGCCGAGCCCTCCTCCTCTATAACAGCCGAACCCCTCGTCTTTCCGTAACCCCCAGTCCCTCACTCCCTATAAAACCCCTCTCTATCACCCATCCCCAAGCCATAGCCCAAGCCACCAACCGGAGCTCCTCCGGCGACCCCGTCCACAGCCATCCCCAGGCGACCCTAGCCCCGCCCGACCAGCGAACCCCATCTTGGCCGACCCTCCTCCGCCTCCCTCCGGCACGGACGTCTCCCAGCGCCGTCGACCCCTGCGCGCGCCTCCGGCCGCCCAGCCGACCGCTGCCTCCCCGATCCGCTGTTCCGTGGCCCCGCGACAGTGCTTTCCGCTGTCCGCCCTTTCTAGCATGCCCGATCCGTGTCCTGTGACTTGTTTCCGCTGCCGTGTGCTTCTAGACCATTCCGAGTCCACATGGATTCGATTCTTCCCCTATTTTTCACATCTGAGAGCTCTAGCCGAGCCCCCGAGGTATATTTTCGTGTCCTTGTGTCCCTTCCATTGGTGTGTCGCATATACGTGTCGATGATGACGCGGTCTCGACCCTGTTTCGGGGATCGGTTTTGATATTGTTGCGTTAGGGATATTTTTCTGAGTTCGGCTCGATTTATTGATGGTTTCGGGTTTTTCGAATTTTATTTCAGAAAATTCTTTAGTTGGCTATATGAAGTTGTGCTGTGGCTAAGTTTTTGGCCATGAGCTTATGGAGGCTCATTGTGCTGTGCTTAGCAAATTTAGTTGGTTTTGTTCTTTTGTTTTTCTGTGGTTTTCTTTGGATTTGGCTTATGGGAAGTGATTGGGAAATGGTTATGTGTTTTGGTGGATGAAATTTGGAAGGCTGGAGTTATATACATTCTATACTAGACGTTGTGGGAATCGCCAAGTTTGGCTAGGGTGTCCTAGTTTCAAAGGAGGTGCTGCCCAAATTTTTTCGTAAAAGTATTTTAAAAAAATAATATTATTTAAGTTCATTAAAAATTGGTCGTTGCAAACGATTTACAAAAGTTGGTGTTTGTACGAATCTTGTGAGTTTTGTATCCCCTTTAGGCGATGACCGTATCGGTTGGATGAGCCTCAGCGACACGCAAACGTTACGGGATATTCCTGTACGTTGAGGCATAAGCCAGCAACATGAGATTGCACGACCAAGTCTGAGACTTACCCTATTTATTTTGTAGTTAAATTATATTTATAGAACGTGTTACTGGCTATTTCATATTCTGGGTGCAGGGCCTCGACCTTCTGTTTGGACCGTTTCACGGCACTCAAGCTTGCCTCAGCTATTTAAAGTATGTAATTCTTTCTAATAAGTTGTAAGGGCATAATCCCAATTTTTTATATTTATTTATGTGGCCCTGTATTTGTGTAATTTAGGATTTCTGTTCTTTTCTGGTTTGTTATTTTGCGTAGCTAAACGCAAAATTAAAACGGATACTAATTTTATATATAAAAAATTAATAAGATATTTTCACACTTATTAAAATGATAGAACTACAAGTTTTGGTTAAATTAAACAAACTCCATGTTTTCTTACTTAAAGGAAAACCTTAGTTTTATATATATTATGAAATACCAAGTTTTGATAAATAACCTGAAAATGCTATCTTTCCCAATAAAACAGTAAATTGACTCTGTTTTGCAAATTGATATTTGTATTTGCGATGTTAGAGTATTGCTCGTTAGATTAATTAAATAACTTAAAAACTGGACTAGGATCTACTTCTAGAGATTGTAATTAGCACACCTAGAGATGGCTTTATTTTTGGTTCTAAGTCAGAGTTCTCAAACTGTAGGGTTTCGAGGACATACTCGATTTCCTCCCCGGTATCAACATGCCGATCTAGTCATACAAACAAAGACAAGTACGGTTATGCTATATAATATTTTAATTAGTAATTGTTACCTTGCATGCTTAAACCAAATTGCTATACGAAACTCTCTCTCCTAGAGTTCAAATATTGATTGTTATTGATTATGGGGATATTGGGGGAGTAGTGTAGCGTATGACCAATACCCTCATATTGCATTATTGTGCGAGTTTACCCCTCTTACACACGGAGATAAGTCGTATCGCATCGCTAGGATGCTATTGTACAACCCAAGCCGGTCATAAATATTGCCTATTCAAATCACATTGTTTCAAATATTGAATTGCTAAAAATTGCTGAAAAATATTGTTCAAGTATTTTAAACTGTTTAAAATTGTATATTTCTATTATTATTTAAAATGTTAGACATATACTCGTACTTTTCTTATTTCCTGACTGGATGCCCCCCAATAGGAAACATTGATGATGCTGAGCTATTGTTCAATAACTATTATGATCCTGTGCTGTATCCTGCGGTGCTTCCAGAGTCCCACTTGGAGGACACAGATCCTGAGGCCGACGAGCTGGCCGTCTAGATAGATGTTATCTTCATTTCTAGTTTCTTTGTGTTGGAGTTGAAGACTTTTCATTTCAGTATTTTATTTTCAGATGTATTTCTCTTTGTCGAACAATTAAAGTTTTAAAAGTTCGTAAATTAGTGTTGTGATAAATGTATAATTGTTGTTGAGAGTACCTGCAAATAGAAACAGCTTACTGTCGCCGTCTCACAACGGTGCAGGCTGGGCATGATCCGATTTCGATCCAACAATTTGGGATCAGGTTGTGACATGTTTTTAGTGGTGGCCCATGCAGGTCAGATCAAAAACTTAGGTAAACATATCTAGAAACAATTAGAACACTAGAACATTAATTTGTCACAACATAGGTCCAAAATATATTATAAATAAATATTTTTGTTTGTTATAGACTGGTAGGCTACCTTGCTTATGTTTTGTATCCTAAACCTTCCAGAATATGGCCACAGACAAGATCACCACTACTGGCGATGGGGTGTCATCACCCGATCATACCCTACCTCCCCAAGCAAGTCCGGATCCTATACCTCGACAGCTGACCGATCGTCCCCATAATGCACCAGCACCCCGTAGAGTTTACACTACTGCAACTCAAGTGACAGATCCTACATCTTCCCGGACTGAGCTATAGTCCCCTGCGGTAGTGCTCACTCCAGCCACCCCACCAGTGTCCGTAGACCCCTCCGACCTCGTAGGCCTGTTACGAGGAGTGCTTGAGGCCCATAGAGCCCAAGCTGAAGCTCATCGCGAACAGACTGCGATTATGAGAGAAGGCATGAAGAATGCCCACAACATAGCTATGGCTGTCCTTGAGAGAGGATAAGCAGCACAATCAGAACCAAAGCCTGCTAAGGTCGGCGATATTGAGAAATTCAAGAAGCTGGGCCCTCGACCCTTCAAGGGAACTGAAGGAATCATCTATGACGACGAATAGCTCGACAGCATGGAGCGTCTCCTCAGCATCGCTCGACTTCCAGACGACCTCCAGGTCGAAGCTGTAGGACTCCAACTACTAGATGTAGCAAGCACCTGGTATCGAATTGAACCCCGACTCCAGGACATACAGCTTGACTGGAACACCTTCAAGAGGTTGTTCCGCAGGAAGTTCTTCCCAACATCAGCGTTGCGGGAGATGGAAAGACAGTTCCAGGATCTGAAGAAAGAAAACATGACGGTTGGAGAGTATGCAGCAGAATTCGGCCAACTTAGCCGCTTTGCCAAGAACTTGGTTGCTGACCCCGCAGATCGTGCTGAAAGATTCAGGTATGGACTGAGGGAATATATTTGCACCCCTGTGATCGCAGGCGGCGCCAAGACGTACGAGAGGATACTGATACGAGCTCAGGATGTAGAGAAGAGTCAGCCTGCTCGTTCAAAAAGGGAGTATTCTGGAGCAAGCAACTTCCAGGGTAACCAGAAGAGGTCCAACGTCAACAACCACAATAACAACAACAGGCCTCCTCACCAGCAGCAACAGCACCATCAGACAAAGACCAATGACAGAGCGCCTCAGAAGCAGATCCCTGTCTGCAATTTCTGCAAGAGACCAGGACATCAGGTGAACATCTACAGGAAAAGACCAGGATACTGTCTAGTTTATGGGTCTGCCACCCACCAAGTGAGGGACTGTCCCACGAAATTCAACCGGACCGAAACGACACAGCAGAAAGTTCCCCTACCCACTCAGCAACAACAGTTTGGGCAACACCAACAGAAGACTGTGCGAGCTTTTGCCCTAGCAGCAGACGAGCAAGAGCCCGAGCAGGAACCCACTGCTGATGTCATCACAGATTCCATTTATGTGCACTCATATCCTGCTTTAGCATTATTTGATTCGGGTGCATCACACAGTTTTATATCATCAAAGTTCATTTCTGTACATTACCTAGTTACGGGGTTTAGCAAGATGATATGTAGAGTTATGACCGGTGGTAGACCCATACCCATCACCGAGACCTGTAACTGCCTCATAACTATCTCAGGCCACAAATTCTTAGCATCCTTACTTGTGATGCCCTTACCCAACTATGATGTAGTCCTAGGGATGGACTGGCTAAGTAAGCAGCATGCGCTGATAAATTGTCACAGAGGATGTGTAATCTTCAGCCTACCAGGAGAACCAGAGTTTTAAATCTCTCAAACTTCGGAAGACATGGAGAGTGTTATCTACTCCTCTATTACCGAAGAACCCGGGCCTCCTCATCCTATCATAGTGGAATTCATGGATGTCTTCCCTGATAGTCATCCGGAATTGCCCCCGGATCGAGGTGTGGAATTCATCATTGATCTAGTTCCCGGCTCTTCCTCTATTTCTCGAGGATACTACAGAGTCAACCCCAAGGAGGCTAAGGAGATGAAGGACCAGATTAATGTGCTGAAGGCCCAGGGATTTATCAGAGATGGAGCTTCACCCTGGGAGCACCAGTTTTGTTCGAGCCCAAGAAGGATGGAACTGTACGGATGTGCATCGACTACCGGGCGCTGAACAACATCACCATCAAGAACAAGTACCCTCTGTCCCGGATTGATGATCTGTTTGATCAACTAAGTGGAGCTAAGATATTTTTGAAAATAGATCTCAGATCTGGCTACCATCAAATCAAGGTCAGGAAGGAGGATATTCCAAAGACGGCGTTCAACACCAAATATGGATAATTTGAATTTTTGGTCATGCCATTTGGACTGACGAATGCCCCTGTGGTATTCATGAATCTCATGAACAAGGTCTTCCATGAATACCTGGATCAGTTTGTTGTTTTCTTCATCGATGACATTCTGATCTACTCGAAGATCGAAGAAGAGCATGAAGAGCATCTGAGGAAAGTTCTGGGAACCTTAAGGAAGGAGAAGCTCTATGGTAAGCTATCTAAATGCGAATTCTTCTTAGACAAGGTAGATTTTCTAGGCCATGTTGTCACAGGAGAAGGAATTTTGGTGGATCCAAAGAAGATAGCTGCTATTGAGACGTGGACTACACCAAGTTCAGTTGCAGAAATCAGAAGCTTCTTGGGCTTAGCTGACTACTACCGAAAATTTATGAAGTATTTTGCCAAGATTGCTGAGCCGATGACGAAGCTCACCAGGAATAATGAAGAATTTGTTTGGTCTGATGATTGCCAGTCAGCATTTGAGGAACTGAAGAAGAGACTTACAACGGCGCCGATACTTGCGCTACCCTCAGGTACCGACGGTTTCTCAATTTACAGTGATGCTTCCGGTAAAGGTTTAGGCTGTGTTCTTCAATAAAATAGGAAAGTAATTGCTTACGTATCTAGGCAATTACAGACTCATGAGAACAACTATCCCACGCATGATTTAGAACTTGCAGCAATTATATTTGCTTTGAAGTTATGGAAGCACTACCTCTATGGAGAGAGAGTGGAAATATTTATAGACCACAAAAGTCTTAAATATATTTTTACTCAGAAGGAGCTGAATATGCGACAGAGACGATGGCTGGAACTGATGAAAGACTTCGACATTGACCTGCAATATCATCCGGATAAGGCTAATGTTGTTGCAGATACACTTAGTCGATACCCGATGGCAATGTTTTTGACCAAGGAGCGGCACTTGCAGGAAGACATAGAAAAGCTTGGACTGGAGATTGTATTGCCGGAAGAGGAAATGAAGAAACTGGAAAGAGAAGCCATTGTACCAGGAGCTGATTCATCAATGATGCAGTTGCAAGTGCGTTCAAGTCTGATGGACAGAGTCAAGGAGACACAATTCCAAGACGAGACGCTTTGCAAACTCAGAGACCAAGTGCTGGCAGGAACACTTGAAGGATTCTCAATCGCTAGCGACAGAGCACTGAGGCACGGTACGAGGCTTTGTGTACCAACTGACGAACTGAGGAACGATCTGATACAAGAAGCACTGTCACGCCCCAGAACCAGAATACCGGAGAGCGGGGGAGTGACTCAGCCAGCTACATATTACGGGTAGATGAATACCTTTTAATACGATCAATGCTGTCTAAAAGACGAGGGGGTGCATACTACATGAAAGTCTCGCAAGGGTTACTCAAAATCTATTGTCTCAATCATTCAAACAAGAAGCAATAATAGAGAACATGTAAGATAAAGTAGTAAGGCGTCCCAAACGCTTAGTTAAAATGTACTTGAGATCTGGCTGTACAAAACATAGCCAGATGGTATAGCAAGGTGTACACAATCGTTATCAGCTGTAGTCTGATTTAGTTACAATTATGTAAAAGTAAGTACAAGACAATCCGACTAACATGTCGGTGCCAAGCGACAAAATGTAAAGTAAGTAGCAAAATGAGCAGGGAAGCAAGGAACCCACTCGTGTCCTCCTGCGATCATCCCTCTAGTATTGACCATCTTGGTGGTAGAAGTAAGCTGAGTCCTCAGGAATTGGCTCTAAATCTGTCCATGCTAAACCAGAGAGGTTAGACCTCTAATAGCAAGTACCACATAGAAGCACGACATGAGAATTAAAACCAGTAATAAGAGTTAAGAATATAATAATAAGTCTCTGCTTGCTACTGGGATTCACGCAACATCCCGACACTTCAAACCAACTTCCCAACCAAACAAGGACAGAAGATGACCCGTCATGTCCTGACATTCTGATCATCTCAGTAGTTAACAGAGTAGGTACAGTACACAAACAAATCAATTTAAACGACCAGGCAACTACTACGGCTTGCTACTATAAGTTCCAAATTGCCTTGGAAATATGCAATCAAGATTCCTCAGTTCTTACTATGTACAAGCAAGACTAGTCTATCCAATAATCAATTGCGCCAATCATGAATTAGATGAGTCCCAGCGGGACATCCGTCATCAATATACAATAAATAATATAAGCAGATACCGCTCCATGCCCGTGTAGCAGATTTGCAGTATCTGTGGGAACCAGCCGACATGTCGGGGCACCAATTGCCCCGGAATGGTTGCCATATAAGAACTCGGGAATCCATTCTCTCTCCATGCAATCCTTATTTTATTTAACTTAATAGCCCCTATGTTGATTGAAATCCCATGCCGTGGATCATGGTCATTCAGAATGTTCGTACAAAGTACGATATGCACAACTCTAGTTGTAGGTCTTACATAGCGTAACGCAACAATCAGACCTAGCCACGGAATAATCATGCCTTGACGGTAAAGTACACATGCTGCTTATGTAGAAAATTAGTTGAAGTCTGTACGTATCCACTTGCCAATGTTCGGGATCGGCTAGTCGATTGCAATAGTTCATGTTAATATGAACGTGTCTCATTCAATTTCAATAAGACGACTAGCCAGTCTCTTTAGTTCTAACTAGGAACGCATGATCAATCATTCAGTCAAGGTAACAATCAATGTCAATTCGTGCCAAGGCATGACAGTCAAACTGGTATTTAATATGGTCGAGTCTATAACTCTCAGGGTTAAGGTCCAGTCATTCTGGACATCCATAAACCAATCGAGACACTGGGCACATTCCACACAATAATATGTATTAAAATATTAATATATCATGAAAACATTGTACGCGTAAAGAAGTTTACGCATGAGGGAAGTTTACGCAAGGAATAATGTTACGCATAAAAACATTGTACACATGAAAAGTAACGTTACGCGTAAAATATGTACGCGTGAAAGGATATCTTTACGCGTAAAGGAGTACGCGTAAAAGGGATACGCTCAATAAGGAATAAATTTGCGCGTAAAAAACTCGTCTTATGCCAAGCTAGAGTAGTACGCGTAAAAGTAGAGTTACGCGTAAAAACTCATACGCGTAAAGAGTAACGTTACGCGTAAAACATTATATGCGTAAAGAGTAACGTTACGCGTAAAACATTTTATGCATAAGGAGTCAAAGTTTACGCATGAATCTTGTATGCGTAAAGGATAGTGTTACGCATAAAAACATTGTATGCGTAAAAGGTCGAGCCACGCGTAAAGGGTGCACGCGTAAAAAGTAATACTCCAAGCCAAGTCGACTTGCGTAAAACAGATTCACGCTGACACGATTGATCGTAGGCGTAGAGCTTGATATTACGCGAGCACGTATAAACGTGTGCGTAGAGCCGAATATTACGTTGGCACGTAAAAACGTGGGCATAAAGCTCTTTCCGAACTCTAAATTCCATGGAACCTTCATTCCAAGCCGAAAATAGGATTTTCACGTGTCAGAATGGCGTATAACTCAAACTCAAAAATCTGGAACGAACAAAACTTGGAAATAAGGAGGTTTAATAGATCAAAATTAATAAAATCTGAAAAATAATAATTTCTAAATCTACTAAAAATGAGACTTCAGAATGCAAAGTGCCAAGTTCTAAACTATCTTAGAATCACACGAGGAAGATAAATGAACCAAAAAAATAGGTTCTCATGTGGAAGCAAGATGTACTTGCCTATGGGTTGGGTAGGTGGAGAGAATTATGAGGAAGAAGAAGAAGAGTAAATAAGAAAGAAGAAGTAATAAAGAGAGAAAAAAGATTGGGGCTTTAAATGAAGATGATGTTAGGTTGGTCCGGTTCATGTTGAACCACCCAAATCCAGAAATAAACCAACCCAAGCCAAACCTAGAAGCAAAGCTAAGCAAAAAATAAAATACAGCAAAAATAATTAGCGTAAAATTAAAGAATTTTAATACAGAACAAATGCATAATAAATATTAAATAAATACATTCAAGCTGTAATGTATAAAAATACGTATTCTGGGAACGGAAAGTGACATCTCTACCCTACTTAGAAAAATTCCGTCCTCGAAATTTCAAATCCAAGCAGGATAGAAATATCAAGGCTAAACTAATCTAAGTACAACAATTTTAGCGAGCAAGCAATCATATTATAATACCAAATAGTTAGTAATATATCTATGTTTATCAATCTACGACATCCAGTAATTTATACTCATAAGTTGATAAGCATGAGGAATCAAGACAATCAAGGTACACGAAAAGAAATATATCTTGTGATTCAAATAGGTACGGGTACCGTGATCGGATATCATCCTCACGTTCCCACGTTGACTCCCCTAAGGAATGATGACCCCAAGCAACACGGACAAGGCTAATTGTTCGGTTCTTGAGTATCTTCTTCCTTCGGTCCAAAATGGACACCGGCTGTTCCTCGTAAGAGAGGTTGGTACAACAACCAGCTCAGAATGATCGAGGATATGGCTTGGGTCCGATACATACCTACATAACTGAGATACATGAAACGCATCATGCACCTCTCGTAACGAAGGCGGAAGGGATAAACGATAAGCAACATCGCCTACCCTATCAAGGATAGCAAATGGGCCCACGTATCGCGGACTCAACTTCCCGCGAACGCCAAATCTAATGACCACACGAGTAGGTGAGATCCGCAAAAATACATGGTCCCCAACAGAAAATTCTAGCGGCCTACGATGCTGGTCTGTCCAATGATGATGTCGATCTTGCACAAATCGTAGTCGCTCTCTAATTCCCTTAACCAGTTCAACCGTCTGAACAATCTTCTCTGGGCCTAACATCTTTCTCTTCCCGATATCATCCCATGCAAGTGGCAACCTGCACTTTTTATCGTATAGTGCTTCGAATAGCGCCATCTGGATACTTGCTTGATAACTGTTATTGTACGAAAATTCAACTAAGTGCATGTGACTCTTCTAAGATCCTCCAAAATTTAGGGTGCATGCTCGTAACATATCGTCTAAAGTCTGAATTATTCTTTCTGATTGCCCGTCCGTCTGTGGATGGTAAGCCGTAATAAATCTTAACTTGGTACCCAGACTATGATGTAAACTCTTCCAGAAATGTGATGTAAAACAGGTATCTGTATCTGATATAATACTGACAGGGATCCCATGCTGCCTGACTATCTGCATATACAATTCTGCCAACCTTTCTGTAAATTGTCCTACTCTAAAAGGAAGAAAATGTGCCACCTTCGTAAGCCGATCCACTATTACCCAAATAGTATCCTTACCACTTGGTGATCTCGGTAAACCGGTCACAAAGTCCATTGTGATATGCTCCCATTTCCATTCCGGGATAGGAAGCGGTTGTAATAATCCAACTGGCCTTTGTTGTTCCGCCTTCACTTGCTGACATATTAAGCAACGAAAAACGAATCTAGCTATCTCCCTCTTCATTCTGTTCTACCAAAAGTGCTGCTTGATGCCTTTGTACATTTTGGTCCCTCCGGGATGTATAGAATACTGAGAACTGTAGGCTTCTGTCATAACCTTCTGTCGAATATCTTCACTAGGAACACATAGACATGATCCAAATCTAAGTGTACCATCTTCGTGAATTTCTATCTCCTTCCTGAGTCCCGACTCACATTCTGTCCTAAGCTTCTGAATCCTTGGGTCCTGTGCCTGAGCTGTCTTGATCCTGTCTACCAAGTCGGATTGGACTCGTAGACTTGCTAGAATTCCTATATCACTAGGAAGTATAACCTCGATGCCCATCTCTTGAAGATCTTCTAAAATATGTTTTGTGATGTCAACATAAATGCGCTGCCTCTCCGGCTAAGAGCATCTGCTACCACATTAGCCTTGCCTGGATGGTACTGAAGCTCTACGTCATAATCCTTGATCAATTCTAACAATCTTCTATGTCTCATGTTCAGTTCCTTCTGAGTAAAGATATATTTCAAACTCTTGTGGTCTGTGTACATGTCCACCCGATCACTATACAAGTAATGCCTCTATAGATTCAAAGCAAATACCACTGCTGCCAACTCCAAGTCATGAGTTGGATAATTCCTCTCGTGGTCCCGAAGTTGCCTAGATGCATACGCTATCACCTTCCCAAGTTGCATGAGGACGCACCCAAGTCCTTTCCCTGACGCATCATAATATACAGTAAAACTTTCGGGTCCAACCAGTAATCTAAGAATAGGTGCCATGATCAACTTCTGCTTCAAATTCTCAAATGATGCCTGACACTCTGCCGACCAGACAAATGGCACATCCTTTCGTGTCAAGCGGGTCATGGGTGCTGAGAGTTTTGCAAAGTCTGATACAAACTTTCTGTAATATCCTGTCAATCCCAAGAAACTACACACATCTGCTACGGTCTTGGGTGTTGGCCAACTCTCTACTGCTTCTACCTTCTTGGGATCCATTGCTACTCCAGCCCCTGATATGATATGTCCCAAAAATGAAATATGATCCTTCCAAAACTCACACTTGCTGAGCTTGGCATACAACTGGTTCTCTTTCAGAACATGTAACACTTTTCTGAGGTGATCTTCATGCTCTTCTTCACTAGCTGAGTATACGAGAATGTCATCGAGGAACACAACGATAAATTGGTCTAAGTACGGCATAAAGATGCGGTTCATCAAATCCATAAATATTGCTGGAGCATTGGTCAAACCAAACGGCATTACTAAGAATTCGTAGTGCCCGTACTTGGACCTGAATACCTTCTTGGGAATTTCCTCTTTCCGAACTCTCACTTGATGATACCCTGATCGAAGATCTATCTTGGAGAAAACCCTTGCTCTGCTCAATTGATCAAACAAGTCGTCGATCCTTGGTAATGGGTACTTGTTCTTTACTGTTGTCGTATTGAGCTTTCTATAGTCAATGCACAATCTCGATGACCCATCCTTCTTTCCTACAAGTACTACTAGTGCTGTCCATGGTGATTCGCTGACTCGAATGAACTTCTTCGCCTTCAGTTCCTCTATGTGTTGATATACCTTGGCCTGCTCTGAATCTTCCATTCTGTAAACTCGATTTGATGTCGATTTAGTTCCAGGTGCCAATTCTATACTGAACTCAATATCCCTAACCGGGGGTAGACCTGGAAATTCTTCAGGAAATACATCTAGAAACTCTTCCACTATCTTCGAAACCTGAACTTCTTCCATTGCCGTCACTACTCCTTCTTCTTGTTGAGTTGCCACTGATCTGACTAAGATAAACCGCTTCATGCCTGGAATATTAAAAGATACACTCCCTCTACGATAATCTATTATCGTATGACTGTCTTTCAGCCAGTCCATGCCTAAGATAACGTCAAAATTTCCAACAGGAAATTCTATCAACCTGGTGGGTAAGAAACGTCCGCAAACTGCAACTCTACATGCTAGAATAACCCTACTAACTCTTACGAGCCCATTACCAGTGAGTATATTCAACCTCCCTGGCAATGCCTCGAATTCCATTCCTAGTCGTGTCACAAATTATGCAGATATAAATGAGTGTGATGCTCCCAAATCAAACAATGGTACTACGGGATATAAGGCGACGAGAATGTTACTTGCCACAATATCTCCCGATACCAATGCCTCTTCCAAGGACAGATTGAATGCCTGCCCTCGGCCTCCTTGTTGGTTCCCATGCGGCGGCCTAACCTGGTGTTGCTGCTGGCCCCTGTCTTGGTGATGCTGGGGTGGTCTTTGTTGTTGCTGCTGCATCGGCTGTCCCTGCTGCCGAAACATCTGAGCCTGTGGCATCATTGGGCGTTGTGCCAACGGTCTCAATGCTGCCGCTGGTCCTTGATACTGTCCTGCCCCTGGTGCTGGCAGAGCCGGATACTGTTGTACGGGTCCTCCTGACCTTGAATCATAGGACAGGTAGAAACCCGATGATTTGGACTTCCACATATCAAACACTGTCCGTTCAATGTCCGACACACACCTCTCGTGTGCCCTGCCTTCCCGTAATAAGTACAGCCCGTTGGGGGTTGCTGGTTTTTCCTCTGCTGCTGCTGCTGTCTGACTGGTGGTGCTGGCCCTCGTATCACCATATCGTAAATGCGAACGCCAAGAGATGGTATTGTTATTCGAGGCACTACTCCCCCTCCTCCTTCAATCTGATTGTGAGATCTCTTCTAACCTCCAGTCCTTGCTGTGATCCTCTGTATGGTGATCTCATGCCTTCGGGTTGCCGTCAATACCTCATCAAAGGTCTGGTAGTTGTGTCCCTCTATCAATTGCAAGAGTCAATATCTTTAAGCCATGCATCTGTTGAAATGGCATCCTTCGTGCCTTCAAAACGATGGGGGTTGTACTTGTAAAATCTGGTTGATGCTCCTGAATCGGTCCTCACCCCTCTTTCCAAAGCCGTTTGCAATCCTTGGTTGAGCAACATATTCTGCTCTTGTAGCTGAGTGTGCATGCATTGCTGGGCCAACATCTGATGTTGCTGCCTAACCATCATCCCTCTCATGATCTCCAGAAGGGCTGGTGTATCTACTTCCACAAGGGTAGGTGGAACTATTGGTGGTATTGGAACCTCCGGATACTGCGGTCCAGTTGTTGGTTCCACTATCACCTCTTCTTGGATGGTTTCTTGAGGTAGCACCGGCCCTTGTTGCTGACCAACCTTGTCATGTTGTTCATGCTGCCTTTGTTGTCCTTGTTGTTGCTGTCCAGCTCTGACAGATGCGGACGAGGAGGGACAAGAGAAAAATCAAACGATCGGACAGGAAAGATCAATGAAGTCAAAGGATACCGGAATGTCAAGCTCGAGTTGAGAGTAACGAATCATGAGATCAAGAAGAAACATGTGTAATTGAGACATCCTATAAATTAAAACACCCCACAAGTCTGAAATCAGACCTGCGTAGGCCACTAATAAAACCTTGTCACGCCCTAGAACCAGAATACTGGAGAGCGGAGGAGTGACTCAGCCAGCTACCTATTACGGGTAGATGAATACCGTATAATACGATCAATGCTGTCTAAAAGACGAGGGGGTGCATACTACATGAAAGTATCGCTAGGGTTACTCAACATCTATTGTCTCAATCATTCAAACAAGAAGCAATAATAGAGAACATGTAAGATAAAGCAGTAAGGCGTCCCAAACGCTTAATCAAAATGTTCTTGATATCTGGCTGTACAAAACATAGCCAGATGGTATAGCAAGGTGTACACAATCGTTATCAGCTGCGGTCTGACTTAGTTACATTTATGTAAAAGTAAGTACAAGACAATTCGGCTAACATGTCGGTGTAAAGCGGCAAAATGTAAAGTAAGTAGCAAAACGAGCAGGGAAGCAAGGAACCCACTCCTGTCCTCCTGCGATTATCCCTCTAGTATTGACCATCTTAGAGGTAGAAGTAAGCTGAGTCCTCGAAAAATGGCTCTAAATCTGGCCATGCAAAACCAGAGAGGATAGACCTCTAATAGCAAGTACCACAAGGAAGCGCGACATGAGAATTAAAACCAGTGATAAGAGTTAAGAATATAATAATAAGTCTCTGCTTGCTACTGGGATTCACGCAACATCCCGACACTTCAAACCAACTTTCCAACCAAACAAGGACAAAAGTTGACCCATCATGTCCTGACATTCTGATCATCTCAGTAGTTAACAGAGTAGGTACAGTACACAAACAAATCAATTTAAATGGCGAGGCAACTACTACGGCTTGCTACTATAAGTTCCAAATTGTCTTGGAAATATGCAATCAGGATTCCTCAATTCTTACTATGTGCAAGCAAGGCTAGTCTATCCAATAATCAATTGAGCCAATCATGAATTAGACGAGTCCCAGCGGGACGCCCGTCATCAATATACAATAAATAATATAAGCAGATACCGCTCACTGCCCGTGTGGCAGATTTGCAGTATCTGTGGAAACCAACCGGCATGTCGGGACACCAATTGCCCCAGGATGGCTGCCATGTAAGAACTCAGGAATCTATTCTCTCTCCATACAATCGTTATTTTATTTAACTTAATAGCCCCTTTGTTGATTGAAATCCCATGCCATGGATCATGGTCATTCAGAATGATTACTTTCGTACAAAGTACGATATGCACAACTCTACAACGATGCCCGTGCGGTTAGATTGTAGGTCTTACATAGCGTAACGCAACAATCAGACCTCGCCACAGAATAATCATGCCTTGACTGTAAAGTACACATGCTGCTTCTGTAGAAAATTAGTTGAAGTCTGCACGTATCCACATGCCAATGTTCGGGATCGGCTAGTCGATTACAATAGTTCATGTTAATATGAATGTGTCTCATTTAAATTTAATAAGATGACTAGCCAGTCTCTTTAGTTCCAACTAGGAACGCATGATCAATCATTCAGTCAAGGTAACAATCCATGTCAATTCGAGCCAAGGCATGACAGTCAAACTGGTATTTAATATGGTCGAGTCTATAACTCACAGGGTTAAGTTCCAGTCATTCTGGACATCCATAAACCAATCGAGACACTGGGCACATTCCACACAACAATATGTATTAAAATATTAACATATCATGAGGAAAGTTTATGCATGAGGGAAGTTTACGCGTAAGGAAGTTTACGCATGAGGGAAGTTTACGCAAGGAATAATGTTACGCATAAAAACATTGTACGCATGAAAAGTAACATTACGCGTAAAATATGTACGCGTAAAAGGGTATCTTTACGCGTAAAGGAGTACGCGTAAAAGGGATACGCTCAATAAGGAATAAAGTTGCGCGTAAAAAACTCGTCTTATGCCAAGCCAGAATAGTACGCGTAAAAGTAGAGTTACGCGTAAAAACTCATACGCGTAAAGAGTAACGTTACGCGTAAAACATTTTATGCGTAAAGAGTATCGTTACGAGTAAAATATTATATGTGTAAAGAGTCAAAGTTTACGCATAAATCTTGTATGCGTAAAGAATAGTGTTACGCATAAAAACATTGTACGCGTAAAGGGTCGAGCCACGCGTAAAGGGTGCACGCATAAAAAGTAATACGCCAAGCCAAGTCGACTTGTGTAAAACAGATTCACGCTGACACGACTGATCGTGGGCGTAGAGCTTGATATTATGCGAGCACGTATAAACGTGTGCGTAGAGCCGGATATTACGCTAGCACGTAAAAACGTGGGCGTAAAGCTCTTCCCGAACTCCAAATTCCATGGAACCTTCATTCCAAGCCGAAAATGGGATTTCCACGGGTCAGAATGGCGTATAACACAAACTCAACAATCTGGAACAAACAAAACTTGGCAATAAGGAGGTTTGATAGATCAAAACCATTAAAATCCGAAAAATAATAATTTATAGATCTACTAAAAATTAGACTTCAAAATACAAAGTGCCAAGTTCTAAACTATCTTAGAATCACGAGAGGAAGATAAACGAACAAAAAAAATGGGTTCTCATGTGGATGTAAGATGTACTTGCCTATGGGTTGGGTAGGTGGAGAGAATTATGAGGAAGAAGAAGAAGAGTAAATGAGAAAGAAGAAGTAATGAAGAAAGAGAAAGGATTGGGGCTTTAAATGAAGATGATGGTAGGTTGGTCGGGTTCATGTTGAACCACCCAAATCCGAAAATAAACCAACCCAAGCCGAACCCAGAAGCAAAGCTAAGCAAAAAATAAAATACAGCAAAAATAATTAGCGTAAAATTAAAAAATTTAAATACAGAACAAATGTATGACAAATATTAAATAAATACATTCAAGCAGTACATGTATAAAAATACATATTCTGGGAACGGCGAGTGACAAGCACACCAGTCCCAGTATTCCATACATCCAGGAGCTAACAAAATGTATCGGGATATGCGTACTGTAGTGTGGTGGTACGGAATGAAGAATGACGTCTCTAGGTATGTAGTTAGATGCTTAATTTGTCAACAAGTGAAAGCTAGAAGACAAAGACCCCCATGACTGTTGCAGCCGCTAGACATTCCGGAGTGGAAATAGGAACACATAACGATAGACTTTGTGTCAGGACTGCCTCGATCCCAAGGAGGGAAGGATGCCATTTTGGTTATTGTGGACCGACTGACGAAGTCAGCTCACTTTATCCCTGTAATGTCCCAGTCCCAAAAATAGAAGGACTAGAACGTAATCATGCCAGCTGTATACATACGAAGTATATGGACCGTCATATGTATACGTAAGCTGTAAAATGTAGTAACAAAGGCACTAAATCTCATCCGCAAAAATAAATAATGATATAAAAGCAACTTTGAATTTGTCATGTATATAATCGTTGGGCGGAGACAAATCCACTGCCAACAAATTTAAATAAGGAAGAATTATACAAGGAAAATGATTTGGTCACGCGAAGGAGATGGCGATCCAAAAGCAACATCTCGAAGAATAGAGCGCAAGTCATGGCCTTAGCTAGTGCACCTGTAAAAATTATGAAACACACACCTGGAGGGATCACCAGGTCCTCAGAGGGACGTAGCAAGATACAGGAAGAACATGCCAATTAAACCATGGCTAACAATTTAATTTCCTTTAATAATCCCAAAGTAAACTTTTACCATGTTACTACTAACTTTTTCAAAATTTAACATTTAAACCAACTATTTAAATCAAGAGTTCATAATTCACGAATCCATAAAAATTTTATAATCAATCAAAATTTTAAAACCCCAAAAATTTTCAAACAACTCTAGAGAAAAAAAAACTCTTAGTATATAAAAAAGCAATCTCAAAATTGAAGTTCAATATTTTAATGCACTTATCAACCATAATCCGGCAACATGATTTAAAAACGTTCGGGTTTTTTTATTATAAACCATACATATTTTCTAAAACCTTCATAAATAAAACTCGTTTCCCTTTTTTTTTTTTTGATAAACCTAATCCAAACTTTTTAACTCAAAATCTAAATAGATTTGTAAATCATAAATCACATGACACAATTTAAAATTTGAAAATCTTCCTCAAAAATTATTTTTATAACTTCAAAAATATTTTAAACCAAAATTTTTAAAAATCGTTGCTTCCACTTAAATTTTGAAATTTAAGAAACATATTAATCGTAAGTTGTACGAGAATAATTTCTACTGCTTCATTTAAAATCTAAGATTATTTTCAAACCATATTTATAATTGTTCAAACGCATATAACTATAACTCAATAAATCATAAATATCACAACTTGAAAAATCAAATCAGTTTTATATTTGCTCAAAGACGTACAGCTATAATCCAATAAGTATATAGTAGTGTAGTTATCTGTCTAACCATGTTTAAGCACGAGATGATAGGGTGTTGGTAGAAAGAGTTCAAGCAAGATGCAAAAATCAAGGGAGGCTACGGGAGTCGGAATATGAAAATCAAGGAAGGTCAAGGAAGGTGATCAAGTATGTGGATGAGATTCCTAGATTCTAATCCTATATTGCAGGCCCGTTCGTTACAGTCATGTAATTTAAACAGCAAATTTGACCTGCATGGGCCACCACAAAATCATGTAACGCCCCAGTCCCAAAAATAGAAGGACTAGAACGTAATCATGCCAGGTGTATACATACGAAGTATATGGACCGTCGTATGTGTCACGACCCGCACCCGTTTTTTTCTAAACGGATATGAGACGTGTCCAAGCCATCCTACGTCGCAGAGTCAGCGGTAGAACGCTGTCACGGTCATGATGATCCAAATAAATAAAATAATGCTCATTCACAAAAACTAATTTAATTTACAATGATCACAAGTTTTACATTTGCAGAAAAATATAAACTTGTACAAATATTTGAATGACGACAACTCAACTATCTAGCTAGTCTTTAGGCTTTTGTCTGCAAGTACCCCTGTATCTCCCATGCTAAGTGAATCCACGGCTAACCTGAAAATTATTGGTTTCCAGTCAGGAATGGAACGAGCTCAATTCACTGAATGCAATTTCAATAAATGAAAATGACTATACAACAGAGGTTAGACATCAATTACATATTTTTGAAAATAAACAGAAAATACGGAAAACTAATAGCAAATAAATAGACACAAAATACTTTCCCCAACTGTTAGAAGTACCTTTGATATGTGATCGGTCTCGGGACAATTACACGACACTGTCTACACTGTCTAAAGTTACATTGTCTATACTGTCTAAAGTCACACTGTCTACATTGTATAAAGTTACACTGTCTACATCAAATAATGCAATAAAGAAACATGGTCTACTTTGTAATAATAAATTATTATTTACATTGTCTACTTTACAATAATAAATCACTGTTTACACTATCTACTTTGCAATAATAAATCACTGTTTACACTGTCTAAGGTCAAATCACACATCGTTGGTACTTCACATTCCCGACTCAATAATTTATAATAGAATATAAAAATCACATAATCAATGGTAAATCAATAAAATATAGTGAAGATCAATATCGAAATGCAGATAATAAACTGTACTCGCCTGTGGTCCTTTGCTGGTGAAACCGACAATCCAAACCAATCAGTGTGTCCCAATAGTCAAAACTCGTACAACAGTCTCCAAAAACTGAAATAAACATTACCAATGTTATTAGAATAGTCAAATTAGCTAGGATTGCCTGTCCTTAAGTCCAATTCTGGATACAGGAGCAAAACGGTAATTTCGGACCAAAACGGTGTCCGCCGTTGGACCCGCTTTGCACCAAAAAGCGTGCCAGAGTCAATGGTCGCTAAAGTCATCAAATTACATGTCTACAAATTTTTTTTGATGATAGGAACCCATTCGTATGTCCAAAGTTAGATTCCGGCAGGCCGTACACAAAATCGCCCGTTGAATCGGACCGTAGGACCCGCAAAACGGCGGTCTGATTCAACTATCTCAGAATTGGACCAAACTTGGCATACAGGACCAGAAAAATGATACGGTCCTGTTGGCACAAGTTTCATCTCGATCTGACGAGCGTGCACAAAGTAATTGAGAAATTTGTACAGAGGCCGATACGGTAAATTTCGACGGATACGCATCAAATTCGTCACGCACACGCGACCAATTTGAATTCTGTCAAAGCCCACACGTCCACGAAACCATTATGCACCTTTCTATGCTTTCGGTTCGCGACCACGTCGTCCAGATTGGCGGAACGCACGTCGTATCGAGGGGTTTTTCATAAATTTTAATATTTTAAACACAGGTTTTTTGCCAAATTGGAAATCCGATTTCTCGACGCACAGTCGACGAAATCCGATTCTACAAAAAGGGATTCGAATCCCTATAGGTTTTCTATGAGATTGTTTAATTAGGTTTTCAAGTTGACTGTCGGTTTGTCAGAAATCTGACTTCAAACATGGGGTCTATAACTATTAGACTGTTCGTTCTTAAACAGATTTTTCGCCAATTTTGGTTTCGATTTGCGACGTGAATACTATAAACCAATTAGATCTATTTGAATGAAGTTATAGAGGGTTACATTGGCTTCGTACCTGCGAAACCCGTTCGTGAAACGGATGATCGGGTAAGCGGGAATCTCTACGCGAAGTGGGGCTCATCGCGGCTGTGTTCTGCTGTCAATCTTGCGCCTGTGCGCGCACGCGTGGTCGGATTCCCGTGCCTGGCCGACGGCGCTCGCGGTGGCGTACGATGGTGGCGCGCGTGGGAGGGGTCGTCTGGTGTCGGCGCTGTGCGGGTTCATAGAGCTAGGGTTTTCTCTCGTCTCTTTCTCGTCGGGTTTTTAATGGTTTTTTTCCTTTTCTTTCCCCTTTTTTTTCTATATATATATATATATATATATATATATATATATATATATATATTTCCATATATTTTCCTATATAATAATTTCCATAAAATCTAAATAAAAACCAGTAGCATCTATTCCTATGTGGAGCCTATTTATATAAATATGAACATACATAATAACATTTATTTGATAACCAAATAAATATAACCAATAATAATAATAAAATTCAATAAATCATAATGGCGTATATACCAATATGTACATTTTAAAATTCCCAAAATATACGAGGACCTATTTTATACAAAGGTCACTGAATCACACTAATAATAATATTTATAATACTTAAATTACGAATACTTAGGAAATATTCATTAAACCATTGAAACGAAATACAATACCCTCATACCAAATTCTATCAACACAACTGTCATTGGACTTAGGCTCAGCTCGGGTCCAGTCTGGACTAAAATGGTATAACCGGTTTCCCTAAAACTCAATAATATAAATAAAAAATAAATAAATCTTTGGTAAGGGTTAAGTCGCAACTTGGCCTGGATTTCCTAGTTAGGACATCACTATGGCTCGGCCTTCCCTATCAGGGCTAATATACTAGTCAAAGCACGCCATTGCACTATCCGTGCCACAATTCCTAGTCACCGTGTACTCCAAAACTCCACCATGGCTAAATTCATCTACCGTGATAATTAATCAAGTAATTATTTATAAAATTACCATTTAATTTAAATAAATAACTAAGAAGAAAATATATTTTCAAAATTCCGGGAAGAGGGATTACAAATCTACCCACCTTAAAAATAATTTCGTCCTTGAAATTCTAATTCATAACAAGTCCTTAAATTCAAAAAGGAAATCTACCATTACCTTAATCTCCTCGAATTTTAATTCCTCAAAAACAGTTTATATCGTCCTCCTAGCCATTTTGTAACTACAAAACTCCGAGGACTTCTACCCACCTTTGGACACACCACTCCTTCAAAGCTATATCACTTTAAACTTTATAATCTTCCAACTACTTGCTAAAATTGCTACAAATAGATCTCTACCGCTTTTGGCCTCTATAATCCTCTCCTATCTATCAAATCACCCAAAATCTAACATGTAACAAATTTACACAAGTAGCTAAGAAATATTGCTAAATTCTAATAAGCGTGACCATTCGTCACTCTGAAATAGAAAGGACAGGAAGATAAGGAAAATAATCGAGAGCATTTATGAAGTTTCAAGAGCGGTATAGTGTATCCAATGATGCAGATAGAAAATAAAGTTTATGAAACATTGGTCTTATTTTCTAGATTGGCTACTCTAGTCCGGTCACTTGTTAAATCGAAGAACCCTTCGTTTCTTAGAGGGGCTTGCAATCCGTGTAATACAGAAGTTCCGTCCTTGAAATTCTAAACAGGTTCCATAATAGAACGAAATTTGAGAAATCAAGATTGTGATCCTTTCCGTGGTTATTTAAACACACCAACGAGGGATATAAATGCAATACAAAATCGTATCGTAACTTCCAGGTAGATGGAATAATGGTTACGGATGACCCAACATTCTAAGAGGTGGAGACTACATAATAGGTATAGGGACCTATTTCAAGTAGTCCGGTTTTAGTCCAATTATGGTGGTATATATGGAGGAGTTTTACTGGGTCTTAAAGGGTTCCTTGATTGGACATCAATCGTTGGTTGGAAGAGCCTTGGATTTCAATCTATATTGACTGGACAAGATTCCAATGATAAAACTATTTCTACTCGGTTAGGGTAACCTAGAATAAGTTTCAACCCAAGTGGTTAACTAGGTTCCTAAAGCCCCAAAATGCGCCTTCCGTGACCTTTGTGTTTAAGTAGCACGAGAAGATACAATTGAGTGGCACACTAGTGACATGTACGAAGTGGGATTCGAGTAGATCACCACCATATATTGGGTTGAAAGGTTCGAGTCGAGGTTGAGACTCTAGTGGAAGTCGGGAAGTATACCGGTATTATGGTAAGGGTTATAGCTAGTCCCTTTTTTTTTCCTGAAAGTTGTACCGTAAAATAGAGTATAAGGGGACGTATTTGAGTGGTACATAATATACCTAGATGAAGGTGCACTCGTCTACATCTGGTATGTCAAATTTGTTGGAAAGTAACCGCTGGTCTCGTGCTCCGAATATTACTGACACGGCTGGGGACACAAAATGATCTAAATGGAAAGTGGAAGCCCATGAGACACTAATTATCATCCTAATAGAAATCATTCAATTCAATCGGTAACCCTCGTATATCCTAAAATTTTAGAAGGCTTACAGTCTACCCACCTTAGGAGCTAGGACATAGTTTAGGAATAATGAGGTTTGAAGAATTCCAAAGTCCGTTATCGTGTCTCAACTTTTATTAATAAGAATAAGGCACGGCGTAACAGAATATGGTAGATATAAGTCAAGTCTATGATCGTTCCTCAATAATTGGAAAACGAGTGTGTACAATGACACATGGTCGATAAAATAGAATGACCTACTCGTCCACAGTATACAAGAGTTATCGACGGGGTAACCAGCTCTAAGGCACATCTTATAAAAAGATTCTAACAACTGAGTCGTGAATCTCTATTGGTGTTAAGCCTGCCATACTATTGTCACAAGAGTTCTAGGGGTATGGGCTTAAGGTTGCTAGTTAAAGCAAGCTTCAAGCAATAAATTAGAGACTCACAACAAATTGGTTTCTTGAGAATAGGTAGTCTCCTAGGTTGGCATTTTGACTAAGGGTAAGACCTAATCATTCTCAATTCCAGATGGCTAAAGGGTCCGAATAGTAGTTTGGCGGTCGAGAGGAGAACGAGTAGCTCAAGGCAAGGTTCTAGTCACATGGCTGACTGATGGTAGCTATACTTGTGTATACAACTATCGTAGCCATGGGGATACTCTGTATCTCTCTACCATCACGAGCTTTCGTCTTTTCCAAATCGGTGAAAGAAAAAACAATAAAGAGTTCAAGGGAGATGTTACTGAATACAATTTTGTGATTCAAAGGCGAATGTATAATTCAAGAGGAATTATCAATACGGTCGCGGATGAAATCCTAGATACATCTACATCTCAATCCACGTGGGATAATCAAAGAGAGAGCGAACCGAGTGCACTACGGTTGATCAGACCGTAATACATCGATTCTGATTAGACAAATGTTAGTAGGCGTCCCCAATAACATATGTCTTGAATCAAGCTCGATAAAAGAGTAAGCTTGCAAAACTAGGCTGTAATAGCAGCGTTGGTCAAGATAGTCAAAATATAATTATACAAGATTGTTGAAAGGAGGCACAGGTAGTTCGAGTTTTATGAGAATCAAAACCTTACCCGGTGTTCTTGCTTATACATTCTTCCCACTATCTTTTCATCCAAGGCCTTGGTTGACTAATGGGTTATTGACCTCTATATTCTATATTTCAGGTAAACCTATTAGTGTGAGTCAATTACCTCGTCGATAGATCACAATAACCACGAGATGCTAGGTCGGGAGACATGCTACCCAGCTTACAAAACTTTTACTAATATTGGCTTCGAGTCTTATGGGATATATATAGCATTGTCCTATCCTCCATAGTATCCTAAACTTGTAATCACGTCTGAAGTCATTTCACCGAGAATTATGCCCCTCCCGTATACTCTGGCTGTAGTAAACCCTTGGTTTCGTGATTCAGATATGACATGCTATCCGATACTCTACCTTATATTGACACAAGGGTGACTATGGTCAAAAGAGGACCATTAGCCATAGTTTTTAGTAACATTCTATAATCTATATTTCTTAAACAAATTTCAACTCTAGGGGTCGTGCCTCACCAGTGCGCTGCTGGCTGCAGTAAATCCATAGTCTCCATAATTCAAATAAATGGCGACAGTACGCTGTTGTCCTGCCATTATGAGTTAGCTAATATTTTTCTTTAACTATATCTGCAAAAATCCCTAAGCTTCTAGAGATTCAAACAAGTTGACTATGACACAGCATAAGTATTTGTCCTATCAGTCATAACCCCTACAAAAAAGATTGAACACGGAGGAAATAACTGAAGACTAAGAGATACGAACACTCTAGTATCTATTTCGTGTGTATTCAACCATTGGGAAGAAACTTTGAATCGGGACTAACTCGAGGTTCGTATGTGGATAACATAATCAGGAAAATATATAGAAATAATAATTCTTAAGGCAAAATAGGAACTAAATAGGCAATTCGACTAAGATATGAGGATGATATCTAAGAGACAAAGAGAAGGAATTTGCACAGTTATCAAGGTTAGACCATTAATTCTAGAAAGCCCTGTCTTACCAAGTGAATAATCCATCCGCGTTGGATCATATCGTCATATCAAGAGATAATAGTGTAATTATGGGGATCGAACAAACTACAAAAAATTATAATTCCTTATCTAACTTGCATGGCCTAGACTACCCATCGGTAAATTTGTATAAGAGACTCCTAGTCCTAGTTATTCTCTTAAATTGAATTAACCCTAACTTGTGAATGAGCATTTCCTAGTCGCAGGCTCGCAATAGTACGACTAACTTAAGTACTATCAAGAGTTCGCATGATTTGCGAAAACAGACCTGCATGGGCCACCACAAAAACTTGTCACGACCCGTACCCATTTTTTAAACGGATACGAGACGTGTCCAAGCCAGCCTACGCCGCAGAGTCGGCGGTAGAACGCTGTCATGGCCATGATGATCCTAATAAATAAAATAATGCTAATTCACAAAAACTAATTTAATTTATAATGATCACAAGTTTTATATTTGCAGAAAAATATAAACTTGTACAAATATTTGAATGACGACAACTCAACTATCTAGCTAGTCTCTAGGCTTTTGTCTGCAAGTACCCCTGTATCTCCCATGCTAAGTGAATCCACGACTAACCTAAAAAATATTAGTTTCCAGTCAGGAATGGAACGAGCACAATTCACTGAATGCAATTTCAATAAATGAAAATGACTATACAACAGAGGTTATAAATCAATTACATGTTTTTGAAAATAAACAAAAAATATGGAAAACCAATAGCAAATAAATAGAAACAAAATACTTTTCCCAACTGTTAGAAGTACCTTTGATATGTGATCGGCCTCGAGACAATTACACGACACTGTCTACACTGTCTAAAGTTACACTGTCTACACTGTCTAAAGTTACATTGTCTACATTGTATAAAGTAACACTGTCTACATCAAATAATGCAATAAAAAAACATGGTCTACTTTGCAATAATAAATTACTGTTTACACTATCTACTTTGCAATAATAAATCACTGTTTACACTGTCTACTTTGCAATAATAAATTACTATCTACACTGTCTACACTGTCTAAGGTCAGATCACACATCGTTGGTACTTCACATTCCCGACTCAACAATTTATAATTGTATATAAAAATCACATAATCAATGGCCAATAAATAAAATATAGTGAAGATCAATATCGAAATACAGACAATAAACTGTACTCGCCTGTGGTCCTTTGCTGGTGAAACCGACAATCCAAACCAATCAGTGTGCCCCAATAGTCAAAACTCGTACAACAGTCCCCGAAAGCTGAAATAAATGTTACCAATGTTCTCAGAATAGTCAAATTAGCTAGGATTGTCTGTCTTAAGTCCAATTCTGGATACAGGGGCAAAATGGTAATTTCGGGCCAAAACGGTGTCCGCCGTTGGACCCGCTTTGCACCAAAAAATGTGCCAGAGTCAATGGTGTCTAAAGTCATCAAACTACATATCTACGATTTTATTTTGATGATACGAACCCAACCGTATGTCCAGAGTTGGATTCCGACGGACCGTGCACAAAATCGCTCGTTGAATCAGACCGTGGAGCCCGCAAAACGGCGGTTCGATTCAACTGTCTCAGAATTGGACCAAACTTGGCATACAGGACCAAAAAAATGATACGGTCCTGTTGGCTCAAGTTTTATCTTGATCTGACGAGCGTGCACAAAGTAATTGAGAAATTTGCACAGAGGCCGATAGGGTGAATTTCGACGGATACGTATCAAATTCGTCGCGCACACGCGACCAATTTGAATTCTGTCAAAGCCCACACGTCCACGAAACCATTACGCACCTTTCGATGCTTTCGTTTCGTGACCACATTGGCCGAATTGGCGGTACGCACGTCGTATTGAGGGGTTTTTTATAAATTTTAATATTTTAAACACAAGTTTTTTGCCAAATTGGAAATCCGATTTCTCGACGAACAGTCGACGAAATCCGATTCTACAAAAAGGGATTCGAAGCCCTATAGGTTGTCTATGAGATTGTTCAATTAGATTTTCAAGTTGACTTTCGGTTTGACAGAAATCTAACTTCAAACATGGGGTCTGTAACTATTAGACTGTTCGTTCTTGAACAGATTTTTTGCCAATTTTGGTTTCGATTTGCGACGCGAATACTATAAACCAATTAGATCTATTTGAATGAAGTTATAGAGGGTTACATTGGCATCGTACCTGCGGAACTCGTTCGTGAAACGGATGATCGGGTAAGCGGAAATCTCTACGCGAAGTGGGGATCGCCGCGGCTATGTTCTATTGTCAATCTTGCGCCTGTGCGCGCGTGCGTGGTCGGATTCCCGCGCCTGGCCGGTGGCGCGCGTGGGGAGGCGTCGTCTGGGGTCGGTGCTGTGCGGGTTCATAGAGCTAGGGTTTCCTTTCGTCTCTTTCTCGTCTGTACAATATATGCGCAGCTCCCAGCCGTGCGGGTTGGACTGGGTTTTTAATGGTTTTTTTTTCCTTTTCTTTTCCCCTATTTTTTCTTTCCATTCATATATATTTATATATATACATATATATTTATATATGTATATATATATATATATTTTTTTTATATATATGTATATATATATATATATATATATATATATATATATATATATATATATATATATATATATATTTATATATATATAAATATATATATAAAAAATATATATATATATATATTTATATATATATATATTTATATATATATATTTATATATATATAAATATATATTTATATATTTATATATATATATTTATATATATATAAATATATATATATATATTTATATATATATATATATATATATATATATATATATATATATATATATATATTTATATATATATATATAATATATATATATATATATATATATATATATATATATATATATATATATATATATATATATATATATATATATATATATATATATATATATATATATATATATATATAAATATATATATATATATATATATATATTTATATATATATAAATATATATATAAAAAATATATATATATATATATTTATATATATATATTTATATTTCCATATATTTTCCTATATAATAATTTCCATAAAATCTAAATAAAAACCAATAGCATCTATTCCTATGTAGAGCCTATTTATATAAATTTGAACATACATAATAACATTTATTTGATAACCAAATAAATATAACTAATAATAATAATAATATATAATAATAACCTCACTAATAATGATAATAATAATAAAATAATTCAATAAATCATAATGGCGTATATACCAATATGTACAGTCTAAAAATTCTAAAATATACGAGGACCTATTTTATACGAAGGTCACTGAATCACACTAATAATAATATTTATAATACTTAAATTACGAATACTTAGGAAATATTCATTAAACCATTGAAACGAAATACAACACCCTCATACCAAATTCTATCAACACGACTGTCATTGGACTTGGGCTCAGCTCGGGTCCAGTCTGGACTAAAATGGTATAACCGGTTTCCCTAAAACTCAATAATATAAATAATAAATAAATAAATCTTCGGTAAGGGTTAAGTCGTAACTTGGTCTGGTTTTCCTAGTTAGGACATCATTATGGCTCGACCTTCCCTATCAGGGCTAATACACTAGTCAACGCACGCCATTGCACTATCCGTGCCACGATTCCTAGTCACCGTGTACTCCAAAACTCCATCATGGCTAAATTCATCTACCGTGATAATTAATCAAGTAATTATTTATAAAATTACCCTTTAATTTAAATAAATAAATAAAAGAAAATATATTATCAAAATGTCGAGAAGAGGGATTACAGTATGTATGCATAAGCTGTAAAATGTTGTAACCAAGGCACTAAATCTCATCCACGAAAATAAATAATGATATAAAAGCAACTTTGAATTTGTCATGTATATAATCGTTGGGCGAAGACAAATCCACTGCCAACAAATTTAAATAAGGAAGAATTATACAAGGAAAATGATTTGGTCACACGAAGGAGATGGCAATACAAAAGCAACATCTCGAAGAATAGAGCACAAGTCTTGGCCTTAGCTAGTGCACCTGCAAAAATCATGAAACACACACCTGGAGGGATCACCAGGTCCTCAGAGGGACGTAGCAAGATACAGGAAGAACATGCCACGTAACTGCATAAGTAAAAAATACTATAAACTACAACACAACATGGTACCTAACCATCTATGTGATATGCACTTTGAGGACAAAGTTCTATGCAGGGGCTGTAGGATCAGCTGAGTAAATAAAGAGTAGCAGTAGGTAGCGCTCATCCGAGTCACTATCGGCCATGGACAGTAAGTAGCGCTCATAAGAGTCACTATCGGCCCCGGGCAGAAGGTAGTGCTCATAAGAGTCACTATCGGCCCAAAATGTGTGTAAAAAAATAAATGTTGCCCCTACGCTAATAGCTGTCCCCTCCCTCTAATGATACTGTAGATGCATCGTAACCACGATACACCAATACGTGTCGTTTCCACAACACAGTTTTATAATAGATAACTGTCAAGTTTTCTAACATGCATCTATTGACATTTATTCCTACGCATACGCACGGGGGATCAGCCAACACACAAGTGACCACTATATGATACTCACAAATTGCACACAACTCGTGATACAATACGGAAGTCTCTTAACTCTAGGTCCACAAGCAAAAAAGAAAATAATAAACAAAGAATATAGATATAATAAACGAAATAAAATGCAACTAAATGTAAGCAGTAAGGTATCTTGCCTGGTGTGACGCCTGGTGTGGTGTGTTGATTCAACAAGTTCGGTTCTGTCCAATAGCCATGGTCAATGCATAATGGTCCGAATTTGCGAAAAAATATGAATGGATGATTAGTCATGATAAGGGTGATAATCAAGGAGAAATTGTGGAGATTACATATACAAATTTTCTAAAATATTTTTGTGTAAATTCTTGAAAATACTTTATATATATATCCACTTTAAAATTTTACATTGTTATTAGTCAATTATACGTTTAGATGAATACTTGAAAAAATATCGAAATTTATTTTTTTAGGCTCTCAAACATTTAAAATATATACAATATATTATATATTGTAGAAAAGTAACTTTTCGTTAGTCAAACTATTTTAATAAAATATGAGAAAAATAATTTTAGGGCTATTGAGTGGTGTCCAAATAATTTTGGAAAAATATGCGTTTATCAAATTTATTTAAATAAACATAAATAATATACTACTAATTCTAAAATAATAATAATAATATAATAATAATACTAATAACAATAAAAATAACAGTAATAATAATAATAATAAATGTTACTACATATAACAGCATCTGCTTAGATGCTGTGCTTTTAAAAGAAGAAAACAAAAAGGGTTGGAGAAAGAGTGAACTCGAGAGAGAAAGGGGAAGAGTGAGGAGAGGGGAGTTTACCGGCGGCGGAGGGGCGCGTCGGTGCCGGGGTTTGATGGCGGCGGCACGGAAAGTCTGAGGCGGAGGCACGGGAAGAGGAGCAGCGTGTGGATCCGAATGGAGAGGATGAGCGCGGAGCTCGGACGGAGGCGCTCAGGCGGCTGGGGAAGTCGGCACGGCGGGGCGGATCCGCGGCGGAGACGTCGGCGCGAGAAGGTGCTGGCTAGGAGGAGGAAGCGGCCTGGAGTCGGAGAGAGATGGAGTCGCCGGATCTGAGGGCTGTTCGCGGTGGCGCGCCACGGAGGTCGGTGCCAAGCTCGGTAGGCGGAGGAGAAGGAATGGACGGCGGCCAAGGCCGGGCGTGAACGTCGGTGCTGGAATCGAGCGCTGGTCGTCCGACGGAGGAACGCAAGCTTGGGGCGGAGCTCTACTCCAGCGTTCTCCGGATGCGGCGGGGGGTCGACTCAGCGGAGAGAAGGTAAGTGGTGGTCCTGGTGGTGTTCTTTTGTTTCCTTTTTTTTGCTCGGTGGTGGTTTTGGGGCTAACGGTCGGACCTCCGGTCGGTGGCCATGGTGGTGATGGTGGTAGTGGTTTTCCGATGGTGGCCACCGACCTGGCTTGGTCGAGACGGAGGGGTAGAGGTTGGAGGTGGTCTGGTAGAGCGGGGGTGATGGTGGCGGCCAGGCTGTACTTACGGTGAGCATGGTGGAGATGGTGATGATGGGGGCAAGTCTCGCGGTGGTGGCCTTGATGGATTGGGGGCTGGCCGTGGTGGCGGTGGGAGATCAGAAGGAGAGGGTGGCTGGAGTCGAATAGAATATTGACGGTGGAGGACTGAAGCTCCAGGGTGGAGTGTTGAGGGTTGTCGTCACTTTGGTGGCCGCGGGACAGGGGTGTTAGGAGATGGTGGTATGAATTGGGGTGTTGTTGGATCGGAGGCCCTCAGTGGCGGTGGTTGACGAAGGATGCACTGTGGTGACGGCGGTGATAAAGGAGGAGACGGGCTGGCAGGGAGGAGGTAGTAGGCTAGGTGCAGAATGTCATGTCAGAATTGTCGACACGAAGAGGACTGATGCAATATAGTTGTAACTATGGAATAAGATTAAGGATATGGGAACACGGACATGATGCACGACACGTTTGTGGTAGGATTTTGTGGATGGTAGAATTTTATGAATGAGTACCTGCCTTTTATAGGACGTGGAAATCTCCAGTTGGATAGGAATTGAGATTTGATTAAATCCCCAATATATAATATAAATTTTAATTCAAATTGATTAAGCACATGTAGATATTATCATAATTAGTTCAAATAACTAAAAATAATTGGATCAAATCCAATCCAATATAGCTACATACTATTTTAAATTCTATTTAAAATAAAAAATAAATCTTTTCAAATGTAAATTATCATGATCAATTAAATTTAAATCAAAACACTTATTTTTAAAATACTTTTTCGAATTATAAATTATTAATGTTAATTAATTTCAAAAATAGCATTATATATGAATAATAAAAATTTATGCTTCTCAGATGGAATAAATATTTGCATAAAACATGTTTTTATTCAATTTACTATTTATATAACATTTTATGATGTAAAATAGGTTTTGGAAATTCCAAATGCGACGCATTTTACAACTTTAAGTAATCAAAAATATTTATTATTTATTATTTAAAAAACCAAGATTTTTAAAATAAAATATTTTTACAAAAATATGTACCTCGTACATATTCGCACTCGACGAGACATACGAAAATGCGAACTCGTACGCGACGTCCCATACGACTATGCGACGTACAAATACCAAGTAAAAATTTTAAATACTCAATTTATAAAAAAAATTAGTAGAAATTTAGGGGGTTTACATCCTACCCAACTTACAAGAATTTTGTCCTCGAAATTTAGGAATTGGTAGGGTACAAGAGTTTAACGATAAGAAAGTATAAACAATTCATTTGGCGAGACAAGGAAGTGGTGTTTAACATAAATGTACAATTAGAAAGTCATGAATTCATTAAATAGGAAAATAATTCATGAATATGGTAATGGATGAGGGTTGCTAGCTAAACCAATCATGATAACACAATTCAAGAAATAATAAGGCATTGGGTGGATCAAAGAGAATAACTTAGGGGCTTGGAGGTATGGTTCCTTGAGAAAATATGGTCGTCTGGATTTAGGTTTGATTAAGGAAATGATTTGAATCATTCTTAAGTCTCAAGAGTGATTAGAAGTTGTGATAATGAATCTAGTGTCACGAGGAGGACGATTTACTCAAGATAGGGTTACAGTCACATTGGTTGGTAACTGGCTATCTATCTTGGCAATAGACAGTGGACAACTAAGAGAATATCAAGTACGGGTGTTTGTCTTTCAAACACAGGCGAAAGGCAAAAATAAAGAGTTCAAAGAAGACATTATCGAATTCGAATAAGTGGTTCAAAGACGATTGAATAAGTTTCAAAAGAATTGCCAAGGCCGTCGCGGGTGAGACTCTAGGGCCAAGTTTTAACTATGTCTCCATCCACGGTGAACAATATACAAAAAGCGAACCAAGTGCACTATGGTTGATCAGACCAAAATACGTCGGTTTCGATTAGACAATGTATTAGTGGGCGCCCACAATAACATATGTCACGAACAAGCTCGATAAGGAGTAAGCTTGCAAAACTAGACTATAATAGCAACATAAGATAGTCAAAATATAAGCAGTGGATGATAAAGGAAATTAAATAGTCCAAGATCCTTTAAAATCTAAGTCTTGCCCAAAGTTTGGTCCTATACAGTCGGCTTGGTGGACTAGATAAGTTAGGGTCTACTGAATTCTGTGGTCCAAGTGAACCTATCAATGTGGTTCAAAAAAATGTTGGTTAGGTCGTAAGGTATTCTACCCAACATACAAAAGTTAAACTAGTAGTGTGATGGGACAACGAGTTAAGCAATCAAGGTAAGGCACAAAATTGAGCACTAAAGGAAATCAAGTAGAACATCATCATATATCGGGTTGAAAGAATTAAGTCGAGATTGAGTCCCTATCTGTGGTCAAAAAGTATATCGGTACCATGGTAGGGTTATGATTTAGTCTTTATGACCCGAAAGTCGTGTCAAGAAAATAGAGTACAAGGGGTGTGTTTTAGTGGGACATGATATATCGACATGAAGGTTGGCTCGTCTAGGTTTTGCATATGAAAATTGTTGGATGGAAAAGTCTAGTGTTGTGTTCCAAATATCCAAGTCACGGTAAAGGACACAAAAGAATTTAAAATAGAAAGTGGGAGTTCATGAGATAATGATTATCGCACAAAATAAATGACCAAGTTAAAGCATGAAATAAAGATAATTCAGATTCTAATAGATCAAGGTAAAATAAGTTAGGAATACAGTTTCTAGAGATATGATAGCCACTTGATGGGGTGTGATCAAGGAGCAATCTAATTATTCCTCAAGTTTCAAATAGTTAGAAAGTCACGATTAAAATCTAGATTTGAGTGAATGTCGAGGGAGTCAATATTGAAATATAACCACATGATCTTGGAGATGACTAACAACACTTGTGTATACACTACTATCATGGTCGTGGAGGATATGGCAATTAAGGTGAAATCCTTCGATCCCGTTAGGGTTATCTTGGTGGCCTACCATTTAAAACTCAAATTTCCTTCAAAACGTTTCTAAGTAATATTTTAAAAAAAATCACCAAAATTGCATTTACTCTAAGCTGTCCAATTAAACCATGGCTAACAATTTAATTTCCTTTAATAATCCCAAAGTAAACTTTTACCATGTTACTACTAACTTTTTTAAAATTTAACATTTAAACCAACTATTTAAATCAAGAGTTCATAATTCACGAATCCATAAAAATTTCATAATCAATCAAAATTTTAAAACCCCAAAAATTTTCAAACAACTCTAGAGAAAAAAAAAACTCTTAGTATATAAAAAGCAATCTCAAAATTGAAGTTCAATATTTTAATGCACTTATCAACCATAATCCGGCAACATGATTTAAAAACGTTCGGGTTTTTTTTATTATAAACCATACATATTTTCTAAAACCTTCATAAATAAAACTCGTTTCCCATTTTTTTTTCTTTTTTTGGATAAACCTAATCAAAACTTTTTAACTCAAAATCTAAATAGATTTGTAAATCATAAATCACATGACACAATTTAAAATTTGAAAATCTTTCTCAAAAATTATTTTTATAACTTCGAAAATATTTTAAACCAAAAATTTTAAAAATCGCTGCTTCCACTTAAAATTTGAAATTTAAGAAACATACTAATCGTAAGTTGTACGAGAATAATTTCTACTGCTTCATTTAAAATCTAAGATTATTCTCAAACCATATTTATAACTGTTCAAAGGCGTATAACTATAACTCAATAAATCATAAATATCACAACTTGAAAAATCAAATCAGTTTTATATTTTCTCAAAGACGTATAGCTATAATCGAATAGATCATAAATATCAAATCTTGAAAATAAAAACAATTTTTTAAATCAATTGTGTATAGGTTCCAATATTTCCTGCAGTATAAAAGTCCTATCAATCCTCTGTTGATCACTACTTGGAGATCTCAAAATAAAATTTTCTTTATCTCTCGAAGCTGGTAATATCGCTACTACCAAACTTAGAATTTACTATTTATAAAACCATACTTTCAGAAAATGCATTTATAACTTGGTTAACGTCTCCGTATATTTTAATTGCCAATGTACTCCTTCTAGCCATAGGGTTGACCAACAAGTATATAGTAGTGTAGTCATCTGTCTAACCATGTTTAAGCACGAGATGATAGGGTGTTGGTAGAAAGAGTTTAAGCAAGATGCAAAAATCAAGGGAGGCCACGGGAGTCGGAATATGGAAATCAAGGAAGGTGATCAAGTATGTGGATGAGATTGCTAGATTCTAATCCTATATTGTAGGCTCGTTCGGTACAGTCATGTAACCAAAACGGCAAACTTGACCTGCATGGGCCACCACAAAAACATGTAACGCTCCAGTCCAAAAAATAGAAGGACTATAACATAATCATGCCAGCTGTATACATACGAAGTATATGGACCGTCGTATGTGTACATAAGCTGTAAAATATAGTAACTAAGGCACTAAATCTCATCTACGAAAATAAATAATGATATAAAAGCAACTTTGAATTTGTCATGTATACAATCGTTGGACGGAGACAAATCCACTGCCAACAAATTTAAATAAGGAAGAATTATACAAGGAAAATAATTTGGTCACGCGAAGGAGATAGCGATCCAAAAGCAACATCTCGATGAATAGAGCGCAAGTCATGGCCTTAGCTAGTGCACCTGCAAAAATTACGAAACACACACCTGGAGGGATCACCAGGTCCTCAGAGGGATGTAGCAAGATACAGGAAGAACATGCCACGTAACTGCATAAGTAAAAATACTATAAACTACAACACAACAGGGTACCTAACCATCTATGTGATATGTACTTTGAGGACAACGTTCTACACAGGAGCTGTAGGATCAATAGAGTAAATAAAGAGTGGCAGTAGGTAGCGCTCATCCGAGTCACTATCGGCCATGGGCAGTAAATAGCGCTCATAAGAGTCACTCTCGGCCCCGGGCAGAGGGTAGCGCTCATAAGAGTCACTATCGGCCCAAAATATGTGTAAAAACATTAATGTAGCCCCTACGCTAATAGCTGTCCCCTCCCCCTAATGATACTGTACATGCATCGTAACCACGACACACCAACACGTGTCGTTTCCATAACACGGTTTTATAATAGATAACTGTCAAGTCTTCTTACATGCATCTATTGACAGTTATTCCTACACATGCGTACGGGGGATCAGCCAACACGCAAGTGACCACTACATGATACTCACAAATCGTACATAACTTGGGATACAATCGTGACAAAGTTAATGACATGTACTCTATTGACGGAAGTCTCTTAACTCTAGGTCCACAAGCAAAAAGAAAATAATAAACAAGGAATATAGATATAATAAATGAAATAAAATGCAACTAAATGTAAGCAGTAAAGATGGCAAGGTATCTTGCCTGGTGTGACGTCTGGTGTGGTGTGTTGATCCAACAAGTCCGGTTCTGTCCAATAGCCATGGTCAATGCAGCATGGTCCAAATTCGCGAGAAAATATGAATGGATGATTAGTCATGATAAGGGTGATAATCAAGGAGAAATTGTGGATATTACGTATACAAATTTTCAAAAATATTTTTGTGTAAATTCTTGAAAATACTTTATATATATATCCAATTTAAAATTTTACATTGTTATTAGTCAATTATACGTCTAGGTGAATACTTGAAAAAATATTGAATTTCATTTTTTTAGGCTCTCAATATATATATTGTAGAAAAGTAACTTTTCGTTAGTCAAAATATTTTAATAAAATATAGGAAAAATAATTTTAGGGCTATTGAGTGGTGTCCAAATAATTTTGGAAAATATGCGTTTATCAAATTTAATTAAATAAACAGAAATAATCCACTACTAATTCTAAAATAATAATAATATAATAATAATACTAATAACAATAATAATAACAGTAATAATAATAATGATAATAATGATAATAATAATAATAATAATAATAATAATAATAATGATAATAATAATAATAATAATAATAATAATAATAATAACAAATAATAATAATAATAATAATAAATAATAATAATAATAAATGTTACTACATATAACAACATCTGCTTAGATGTTGTGCTTTTAAAAGAAGAAAACAAAAAGGGTTGGAGAGAGAGTGAAATCGAGAGAGAGGGGAAGAGTGAGGAGAGGGGAGTTTACCGGCGGCGAAGGGGCGCGTCGGCGCCGGGGTTTGATGGTGGCGGTGCGGGAAGTCGGAGACGGAGGCACGAAAAGAGGAGCGGCGTGTGGATCCGAAGGGAGAGGATGAGCGCGGAGCTCGGACGGAGGCGCTCAGGCGGCTGGGGAAGTCAGCACGGCGGGGCGGATCCGCGACGGAGACGTCAGCACGAGAAGGTGCTTGCTCGGAGGAGGAAGCGGCCTGGAGGCAGAGAGAAGATGGAGTCACCGGATCTGAGGGCTGTTCGCGGTGGCACGGCACGGAGGTCTGCGCCAAGCTCGGTAGGCGGAGGAGAAGGAACGAACGGCGGCCAAGACCCGGCGTGAACGTCGGCACTGGAATCGAGCGTTGGCCGTCCGGCGGAGGAACGCAAGCTTGGGACGGAGCTCGGCTCAAGCGTTCTCCGGATGCGGCGGGGGTCGACTCAGCGGAGAAGAGGTAAGTGGTGATGCTGGTGGTGTTCTTTTGTTTCCTTTTTTTCTGCTTGGTGGTGGTTTTGGGGCTACGGTCGGGTCTCCGGCCGGTGGCCGCGGTGGTGATGATGGTGGTGGTTTTTCGATGGTGGCCACCGACCTGGCTTGGTCGAGACGGAGGGGTGGCGGTTCGAGGTGGTCCGGTAGAGCGGGAGTGATGGCGGCGGCCGGGCTGTGCTTGGGGTGAGCATGGTGGAGATGGTGATGATGGGGGTAAGTCTCGCGGTGGTGGCCGTGATGGATTGGGGGCTGGCCGTGGTGGCGGTGGGAGATCAGAAGGAGAGGGTGGCTGGATTTGAACAGAATATCGACGGTGGGGGTCTGAAGCTCCAGGGTGGAGTGTTGAGGGTTGTCGTCACGTTGGTGGCCGCAGGACAGGGGTGTTAGGAGATGCTGGTATGAATTGGGGTGTTGTTGGGTCGGAGGCCCTCAGTGGCGGTGGTTGACGAAGGATGCGCTGTGGTGACGGTGGTGATAAAGGAGGAGACGGGCTGGCAGGGAGGAGGTTGTAGGCTAGGTGCAGAATGTCGTGTCAAAATTGTCGACACGAACAGGACTGATGCAATATAGTTGTAACTATGTAATAAGATTAAGGATATGGGTACATGGACACGATGCACGACACGTTTGTGGTGGAATTTTATAGATGGTAGAATTTTATGGATGAGTACCTGCCTTTTATAGGATGTGGGAATTCCCAGTTGGATAGGGATTGGAATTTGATTAAATCTCCAATAGATAATATAAATTTTTATTCAATTGATTAAGCATATGTAGATATTATCATAATTAGTTCAAATAACTAAAAATAATTGGATCAAATCCAATCCAATATAGCTACATACTATTTTAAAACCTATTTAAAATAAAAAATAAAATCTTTTCAAATGTAAATTATCATGATCAATTAAATTTAAATCAAAACACTTATTTTTAAAATACTTTTTCGAATAATAAATTATTAATATTAATTAATTTCAAAAATAGCATTATATATGAATAATAAAAATTTATGCTTCTCATATGGAATAAATATTTGCATAAAATATGTTTTTTTTTAATTTACTATTTATATAACATTTTTATGATGTAAAATAGGTTTTGGAAATTACAAATGCGACGCATTTTACAACTTTAAGTAATCAAAAATATTTATTATTTATTATTTAAAAACCAAGATTTTTAAAATAAAATGTTTTTACAAAAATATGTACCTCGCACATATTCGCACTCGACGAGACATACGAAAATGCTAACTCGTACGCGACGTCCCATACGACTATGCGACGTATAAATACCAGGTAAAAATTTTAAATACACAATTTATAAAAAAATTAGTTGAAATTTAGGGGGTTTACAATCCCCTTCAAGGTTGGTCTATCCATCGAGAAGTTGGCAGCACTATACATACAGCATATCTACCGGATTTATGGAGTTTTGGTAAGTATCGTATCTGACAGGAATACCAGATTCACCTCTCACTTCTGGAAGAGCTTGCACGACAGTTTGGGAACACAATTAAAGTTTAGCACCGCCTACCATCCCCAGACTGACGGACAATCGAAGAGAACAATCCAGACGCTAGAGGACATGCTGAGATCTTGCGTCTTAGAATTTGGAGGGTCTTGGAAAGACTACTTGTTCTTGGTAGAGTTCTCCTACAACAACAGCTACCAAGCTAGTATCGGTATGACTCCGTTCGAGGCACTTTATGGACGTCATTGTCGCACTCCACTTGCTTGGAACGATGTAGGAGAAAGAGGATTGTTTGGACCTGAGATGGTGACCGATACAACAGAGAAGGTAAAAATGATTAGAGACATGCTCAGGATTGCTCAGGACAGACAGAAGCATTGGGCCGATAGCAGTCGCCGACCACTGGAGTTCGAAGCAGGAGATAGTGTCTTTGTCAAGATCTCCCCCACCATAGGAACCATTCGCTTTGGAAGAGCTGGGAAGCTTAGTCCCATATACATCGACCCATTTGAAGTTTTGAGTCGAGTCGGAAAAGTAGCGTACCGATTAGCTCTACCAGCTAATCTTGAGGGTGTGCATAACGTTTTTCATGTTTCACAGCTCAGGCGCTACATTCCGGACCCGAACCACATCTTGGACCATTCGGAGCTGGAAATTGGACCCAGCCTCACAGTGCCAGAGAAGCCAGTGGCGATATTAGACAGAGGAGAGAAGAGGACCAGGAATTCTGTGACGCCAATAGTCAGGGTTATGTGGCGGCACAACTCCTCAGACGAGTCTACCTGGGAGCGAGAAGACGAAATACGGGAGCAGTATCCGTATCTGTTTGAAGCTTGAGGTAACTCCTAACCCTGCCTTTAATTTCGAGGACAAAATTTTCTAAGGAGGGAAGGTTGTAAAACCTGTAATTTTGGTTTATTAATGATTGGATTATTGGATTACTAGTTTAATGTTTATTATTATTATTATTGATATTATTATTTATTATATTTAGTCAGATCTGGAAAATTATTATTTTTATAAATAAATTATTTGGATTTCTTTTGATTGTGGCCCTGCTCCGAACCCGTTCCCGAGTCCGAACCCATCCTTGGATTATTTTTATTAAACATAAAATTATATAAAATGTATTACTATATTTGTACATATATATTTATAAGTGGGTGTTAAGCATAAAACCTATTCCTACTTACTCCCGTAACCAACAACTCCTCCTTTCCCCATGTTTTCTTTTCCCTCTCCTCAGCATCTTCTCCTCCAAACTCCTCATCTTTTCGAAACCGCGGAGCCCTCCTCCTCCGTAACAGCTGTCACCCCCAGTTTCTAGAAACAGGGGTATTTTTGTCATTTTTCACTTTAAAAATTATTTTGAAATTATTTATTTATTTATTGCATTATTTTGGAAATATTTGAATCGGGTTCGAATTTCAACTCATTCCGACTTGTTTTGACTTGTTTCGGGGACCCGGGGGTATTTTGACCTTAGCGGACCCACACACTAGTTAGCCATGGCCCACATGTTAGATATTTTGGTTAGAGACTAGACTAATTATTTTGGTTAATTTTAGTTAGAGATTAGTGGTTTCGGTTTGACTAAACTACCCCCGGCTTAACCCTTTCCTATTTATTAGCTATTTTAACCATTGGAGGGCAAACTTGTAAATACCCAATAGGACAAAACCCACACATGTGGCCGGCCATAGAGGAGGGATGGGGAGGAAAGAGAAAATTACTTTTTTCCATTCTCATCCACTTTTTCTTCTTCTTCTCCAAAGGGCTCCTTCCACTTTTGAAGTTTCCATTGATTTCCTTCTCCAAACCAAGGTGAATCCTTCTCCAAACTTGTTTATTTTCTCATGTAGATTGTGTAGGAACCCATTAGGAATGATTCCCATGGTGGTGTCCCCATTAGAGACCATTTTTGTGTCCTTTGGACATTTCTAGGAGTGTCCAACATGTAGGTTTGTATCCCAATAGGAGAAACCCTCTTTTGGACACATGAATATTGTTCTAATATTATTTTTGTGTTGTTTTTATTTATATTCCAGATTTTTGCACATTTTAGAATGGGTTTATTTATGTGTCTTAATGTATCATATTCATTCTTTCATTTGATTATATATATGTGGTTATATATATATATATTTCTATATATATATATATATACATGTATATATATATATATGGCTTATATATATATATATTGGTGGATATTTTGTCATGGGAGTTGTTGTTGTGCTTGGGGAGAGTGGGGCAATAGGTTCGGCCATGGGGTGTGTGTGTGCAAGTTGTGGTTGTTGTAGGATAGGTATTTGATATATAGTTTGAGTGAATAGAGAGGAGATATATAGAGGGGAGATTGTGAGGTGTTGTGGGGGAGGTAGAGATGTGTTTGTGGGAAAGATTGTGGAGAGTTTGTGGAGTGTTTAGAGGGAGGAGAAACCACCCAACTGCTGTCCTATTTTTTCCATTCAAAAAGCCCACAAATACCTACAAAATCTGTCCTAATTGCTACTCCAAAACAGCCCCAAACCAACCTAAAAATCAGTCCACCAATACTTCAAAATAGCCCCTCCATTTACCCCATAAACCACTCCAATTCAGCCCATGTTGACCCCCAAAAACTGTCCTATTTTGCCATTGATGGCTGTCCAATATTGCACTCAAAAACAGCCTAAAAACTGTCCTATATCACTACAAAATCTGTCCACTTGTTTTCCCACATAGTAGCCCACATTTTGGCCACCAAATAGCCCTTCATATCACCACAATTGTTGTCCCATTTAGTCCCCTTAACAACCATTCAAATCAGTCCACAACCACCTAAAAATCAGTCCTATTAGTCCCCCAAAATCAGTCCACAAACACTACAAAATCTGTCCATATATTACCTATGTGTGTGTGTGTATTTGTGTGATGTGTGTGAGTGTTTTGTGAGGTATTTTGAGTGTAGTTTAGTATCCTATAGATAACCTACCTCTAAACTAGTAGGAAACCTATTAGGGAACCTATAGAGAGGCCTAATAGAGTGTGGTATCATGTGAGGGTGATTGGTGTTGGTGAGTGGGGTATTGAAAAGGGTAAATTCATGATATAGGCAAGGTAATGGGTAAAGAGTTAGCTTGTGTCGTAAGATGGTCTAGATGTTTAGGATACCCCAATTTCTTGGTAGGTAAATCTTAGATAGGTTGATATCTAGCTACCCTAAGGAGCCTAGGCTAGTGCCATGGGTATTTGCGGGGTTTCTTTGGGTTTTGGCAAGGTATCGGGATTTACCTTAGAAGGGTAAATGCTAGATTTGCCTAGAAATAGGATATTAGTGTTAGAAGCCTAAGATGGTGTTAGAACTTGATCTCCGTGGTTGGTAATGATCAAATATGGTACTCTAAGACAAGTTTTGACGTCGGTTGACCTTTTTGACCAAAAGTCAACAAAAGTCAACCGAGAGTCAAACTTAGCCTTTAAGCGACCCGATTTGACCGAAACCAACCCAGAGTTGACCAGTTGACTGAAAGTCAACAGTTGGTCAACATTAGACTAGTTTGACCTAGGGTTGACCAGAGTTGACCAGAGTTGACCAGAGTTGACTTTTTGACCAAAAGTCAACTGTAAGTCAACCGTTGATCCCGATTGACCTAGTTTGACTTGGAATGACTTCCAGTGACCTAGTATGACCTAGTATGAACCAGTATGGCCTAGTATGACTCAGTTTGACCTAGATTGACCTAGTATTGACTTAGACTTGCATTCATCCTTTTTCAGTATTTAGCCCTGTTTGACTCATAGTATCTTATTTTAGGTCTGTGATCACTCTGAGCGTCTGTTCACTCTATCAGCTCAGGACCACAGGCGAGTACATTCACTGATAGTTTTCATTGTCTTGATATCTGCTATATCCGATTCAGTTGTAGTGTTATACTCGATTTCCAGTCACGGCAGTACACGGACTAGTATATGTTGGATCATGACATGGGATGTTGTTCCTAGAGTTTCAAGGTATATTGGTACATGTTCTGTCTTGTTTCAGTGTATTGGTATAGACACTGATTTCAAAAGGGGACTTGCTACCCTCTTATGGAATCTCGTGTCACGACGTGTCATGTCCAGATCTATTGTACTATTCGGGGATGGGGGAGTTATTAGTGGTTGTGTGATCAATTCCCACATGATTCTATGGTACATATGGTTCATAGCTATACCCTCACCTTACGACGGGTAAAGCCTTACCCTATACGGTTCATAGCTTTCCATGGTGACCGGCCTTATCGTTTCTATTGTATTCATGGTTCATAGCCGGTCAGATGGAAAGCCTGATCATTTTTTCAAGCCGATCACATGACGCACTAATAATTCAAGGCACCTTTTATATTTATTATCTTAGGGTGACTAAGTTCTGTTCGGAAGAAGGGTTACAACCCCGGTCCTTGTTTGGTTTAAGGGTTGTAACTCGGCTTCTGAATAGTTCCCAAGTCATCATATATATACATATACATTATCGTCCTTTACAGTACTCACATCATGATATATATTTCCAGTTGATTTTGTCTTGTATTTTATTATACTGTCTCTTATAACTTTTGTCAATTCACATGGAACTGCTGTTGGTGTTTTGTACTTGCTCATTTTCCTGACAGGTACGTTGACAAAATTTTACAGATGATTTAGAGGCTGATTGCCCGACTTACTACGGGATAGAGTCTGATGGACTTGACCTAGACAGGGGCTTAGTGGTAGAGCCTCTAGACTTCGCTCATCCCGAGTAGCCTAGTTTTAGTTAGGTTTGCCTGGCCTGCGAGCCAGCTAGTTCATTTCAGTTGTAGTATCTTTATACTTATTACTATTCTGAGACTCTGGATTTTGTGTTAGCTGTGACTTATGGATATTTCTGGACTCGTTTCTTGCTCATTCTATCATATCTCTTTTCCATGCTTTCTACCTTAGTTTTGATTTATGTGATTGAGACAGTATTGCTTTGTTCCTCCGTTCGGAGTGTATATACTGTACAGGTACATTTATCTGTTTAGTCATAGTATTTACAGACCCTATATACAGCGTTCTACCGCCGATTCTGTGGCGTAGGCTGGACGTAACCACGTACTCGTGCCCCTCTTCAGGGTGCGGGTCGTGACACGTTTTTGTGGTGGCCCATGCAGGTCAGTGTCGCAACTAGTACGAACTCGTAATGGTGCTCGACTTAGAGTGCTAATTACGAGCCTGCGATTAGGATATAGGATTAGGGTATGATAGGAGTTACTCAATCACATGCTAGGAAATCTCTGATCTTTTGATTACCATGACAAATTCTTTTGCATTGAATTTAATTGTCCGTCTTTGATATTCCTATCATGTGCCATATTGATCTCTTGGGTTCAATTCATCTTCAGGATGACAATCACTCGTTCTCAGGCTGCGGGTCCTAGTGCAGTTCCAGAGAGGTCAGATCAGGGAGGTCCTCCACCTCCGGCTACGGGACTGACAGTCGAGAGTGCAGTAGCATCAGTTCCTGCCCTTCAGGCAGGAGTAGCAGCGGCAGTTCTCGGAGGTCTTCTACCTCCAGCTGGGGGAGCTGCAGTTCAGGGAGCAGCCACATCAGTTCCTGCCCTACCGGCGGGAGCACCGGCAGTGACGGTTTTGGGAGGTCTTCCACCTCCAGCAGCGAGACCGTCCATGGTCATTCCAGACATTCTTCCACCGTCGCCTCAGCTACCGACAGACACTCAGGGTATGATGGCCCTACTGCAGCAGATGCTGCAGACACATAGAGCACAGGCAGAGGCACAGCACCGTCAGGCAGAGGTGCTGCGACAGACGATGGAGAACTCGCACCAGTTAGCTATGGCAGCAGTGGAGAGAGGTGCACCGGCGGCAGTTCAGGGAGCACCAGCACAACAGCAGGGCCAGGGAAGGCCCGGAACACATCTCAACTTCAGGAAGATGAACCCGCGAGATTTTAAGGGTACCGAGGGTATCCTATACGCGGACGACTGGCTAGAGGATGTCCAGCGGAGTCTGGAGTTGGCAGAGGTTCCGAGAGCTCTGTGGGTGACTTCTGCAGCGAGCCAGTTCTTCGACATAGTGCTGACGTGGTACCGCACGGATCCGCGTGCGTCAGTGAGGGGATTGTCTTGGGAGGACTTCAGGAAACTCTTTAAGGAGAAGTTCTACCCGGACGTAGCCGTGTCAGCTTTAGAGGGGCAGTTTGCTAGTCTGGAGCAGGGGAGCTTGTCGGTCGATGAGTATGCAGCAGAGTTTTTTTGCCTGAGCAGGTTTGCACCGAGTTTGGTTCAGGATGAGGGGTGCAAGGCCCGGAAGTTCAGGAGGGGTCTCATTCATGCAGTGCGCACTCGCACATCCGGGCGACGAGACGCTACCTTTGAGCAGATTCTGATGGAGGCTCAGATTGCTGAGGAGGACTTCGGCCTCAAGCCGAAGAGGGGAAGTGATGTCTTGGGAGCCAGTTCGAGTGCAGGGCCAGCGAAGCGTCCACATTTCCAGCAGAGGCAGTTCCAGCAGCAGCAGCCTCAGTTGCAGTTTCAGCAGGCACCGGCGCGTGCCCAGCAGCACCAGGGACAGGGCCGGAGGCAGGATGTCCAGTGTACCTTCTGCAAGAAGATGGGACACACCCGGAAGGCTTGCAGGATGAAGCTGGGAGTTTGTTTATTCTGTGGAGCTCCAGACCACCAGGTGAGGGACTGTGCTGTCCGTGCAGCTAGCCAGACAGGCCAGAGCAGAGTACAACAGGCTAGTGGAGGCCAGCAGGGGCATGCTTTCACCATGGCAGTTGAGCCCACTCAGACAGTAGCAGAGCAGAGTGCAGGTTCCGATCTTTCGATCTCCTTTCCGCATTTGCTTCCTTATTTACTGTTTGAAATTCGATTCCATCTGTTCCTTGTCTGTTTGATGAAGTTGTTCTTGTAGTGTGATTTTCTGAGATAAGTCGTATGGGCTAGGTCGCCTCGATTATGAGATTTTAGAATCCTCTAGGGTCATGCTAGCAGGTATAGTGAGGACATATAGTCGGATTATGGTCATATTTCTCGGGTGTGGGAATTTAAGGTTTTCGCTGCCAAGCATGCGGCAATGCAAAAATTTTAAATACCATGATTCTAGAGGTATGTACCATAGTTGAGGACTCTGTGATTATCGTAGTCTTGCTCACTGGCATGGCGGAGATTCTGAGTATCATGATTATTGGACAGACGCATACGATTATCAAATTGCATAAAATTTTCTGTGGTTACTTGTTTTAATTTTTGAGGATAAAATTTTTAAGGTGGATAGGCTTGTAGCACCTAGTTTCTATTTGAGTATAATTTAAAATGCTATAATTTTAGTCATTTAATTATTGTGATTTAATTCATGCTTTGATTTCGGAGATTTTAATCATTTTAAATTTTTAAGCCATGATTTGTGATTTTGATATTTTACTAGTGAAACCCTAGGGACTGTTTGACCTGGAGCCTAACCATGTGATTAGGATACTTTCAGTGTTATATCTGGCCCAAGGCTATTTTGGTCATTGGACCTCTTTGATTTATTTTGATATTTTCTTTGGTGATTGCTTGGTTTTAATTTCGAGGACAAATTTTTTTAAGGTGGATAGATTTGTCACCCCCAGTTTCTAGAAACAGGGGTATTTTTGTCATTTTCCACTTTAAAAATTATTTTGAAATTATTTATTTATTTATTGCATTATTTTGGAAATATTTGAATCGGGTTCGAATTTTAACTCATTCCGACTTGTTTTGACTTGTTTCGGGGACCCGGGGGTATTTTGACCTTAGCGGACCCACACACTAGTTAGCCATGGCCCACATGTTAGATATTTTGGTTAGAGACTAGACTAATTATTTTGGTTAATTTTAGTTAGAGATTAGTGGTTTCGGTTTGACTAAACTACCCCCGGCTTAACCCTTTCCTATTTATTAGCTATTTTAACCATTGGAGGGCAAACTTGTAAATACCCAATAGGACAAAACCCACACATGTGGCCGGCCATAGAGGAGGGATGGGGAGGAAAGAGAAAATCACTTTTTTCCATTCTCATCCACTTTTTCTTCTTCTTCTCCAAAGGGCTCCTTCCACTTTTGAAGTTTCCATTGATTTCCTTCTCCAAACCAAGGTGAATCCTTCTCCAAACTTGTTTATTTTCTCATGTAGATTGTGTAGGAACCCATTAGGAATAATTTCCATGGTGGTGTCCCCATTAGAGACCATTTTTGTGTCCTTTGGACATTTCTAGGAGTGTCCAACATGTAGGTTTGTATCCCAATAGGAGAAACCCTCTTTTGGACACATGAATATTGTTCTAATATTATTTTTGTGTTGTTTTTATTTATATTCCAGATTTTTGCACATTTTAGAATGGGTTTATTTATGTGTCTTAATGTATCATATTCATTCTTTCATTTGATTATATATATGTGGTTATATATATATATTTCTATATATATATATATACATGTATATATATATATGGCTTATATATATATATATTGGTGGATATTTTGTCATGGGAGTTGTTGTTGTGCTTGGGGAGAGTGGGGCAATAGGTTCGGCCATGGGGTGTGTGTGTGCAAGTTGTGGTTGTTGTAGGATAGGTATTTGATATATAGTTTGAGTGAATAGAGAGGAGATATATAGAGGGGAGATTGTGAGGTGTTGTGGGGGAGGTAGAGATGTGTTTGTGGGAAAGATTGTGGAGAGTTTGTGGAGTGTTTAGAGGGAGGAGAAACCACCCAACTGCTGTCCTATTTTTTCCATTCAAAAAGCCCATAAATACCTACAAAATCTGTCCTAATTGCTACTCCAAAACAGCCCCAAACCAACCTAAAAATCAGTCCACCAATACTTCAAAATAGCCCCTCCATTTACCCCATAAACCACTCCAATTCAGCCCATGTTGACCCCCAAAAACTGTCCTATTTTGCCATTGATGGCTGTCCAATATTGCACTCAAAAACAGCCCAAAAACTGTCCTATATCACTACAAAATCTGTCCACTTGTTTTCCCACATAGTAGCCCACATTTTGGCCACCAAATAGCCCTTCATATCACCACAATTGTTGTCCCATTTAGTCCCCTTAACAACCATTCAAATCAGTCCACAACCACCTAAAAATCAGTCCTATTAGTCCCCCAAAATCAGTCCACAAACACTACAAAATCTGTCCATATATTACCTATGTGTGTGTGTGTATTTGTGTGATGTGTGTGAGTGTTTTGTGAGGTATTTTGAGTGTAGTTTAGTATCCTATAGATAACCTACCTCTAAACTAGTAGGAAACCTATTAGGGAACCTATAGAGAGGCCTAATAGAGTGTGGTATCATGTGAGGGTGATTGGTGTTGGTGAGTGGGGTATTGAAAAGGGTAAATTCATGATATAGGCAAGGTAATGGGTAAAGAGTTAGCTTGTGTCGTAAGATGGTCTAGATGTTTAGGATACCCCAATTTCTTGGTAGGTAAACCTTAGATAGGTTGATATCTAGCTACCCTAAGGAGCCTAGGCTAGTGCCATGGGTATTTGCGGGGTTTCTTTGGGTTTTGGCAAGGTATCGGGATTTACCTTAGAAGGGTAAATGCTAGATTTGCCTAGAAATAGGATATTAGTGTTAGAAGCCTAAGATGGTGTTAGAACTTGATCCCCGTGGTTGGTAATGATCAAATATGGTACTCTAAGACAAGTTTTGACGTCGGTTGACCTTTTTGACCAAAAGTCAACAAAAGTCAACCGAGAGTCAAACTTAGCCTTTAAGCGACCCGATTTGACCGAAACCAACCCTGAGTTGACCAGTTGACTGAAAGTCAACAGTTGGTCAACATTAGACTAGTTTGACCTAGGGTTGACCTAGAGTTGACCAGAGTTGACCAGAGTTGACCAGAGTTGACTTTTTGACCAAAAGTCAACTGTAAGTCAACCGTTGATCCCGATTGACCTAGTTTGACTTGGAATGACTTCCAGTGACCTAGTATGACCTAGTATGAACCAGTATGGCCTAGTATGACTCAGTTTGACCTAGATTGACCTAGTATTGACTTAGACTTGCATTCATCCTTTTTCAGTATTTAGCCCTGTTTGACTCATAGTATCTTATTTTAGGTCTGTGATCACTCTGAGCGTCTGTTCACTCTATCAGCTCAGGACCACAGGCGAGTACATTCACTGATAGTTTTCATTGTCTTGATATCTGCTATATCCGATTCAGTTGTAGTGTTATACTCGATATCCAGTCACGGCAGTACACGGACTAGTATATGTTAGATCATGACATGGGATGTTGTTCCTAGAGTTTCAAGGTATATTGGTACATGTTCTGTCTTGTTTCAGTGTATTGGTATAGACACCGATTTCAAAAGGGGACTTGCTACCCTCTTATGGAATCTCGTGTCACGACGTGTCATGTCCAGATCCATTGTACTATTCGGGGATGGGGGAGTTATTAGTGGTTGTGTGATCAATTCCCACATGATTCTATGGTACATATGGTTCATAGCTATACCCTCACCTCACGACGGGTAAAGCCTTACCCTATACGGTTCATAGCTTTCCATGGTGACCGGCCTTATCGTTTCTATTGTATTCATGGTTCATAGCCGGTCAGATGGAAAGCTTGATCATTTTTCCAAGCCGATCACATGACGCACTAATAATTAAAGGCACCTTTTATATTTATTATCTTAGGGTGACTAAGTTCTGTTCGGGAGAAGGGTTACAACCCCGGTCCTTGTTTGGTTTAAGGGTTGTAACTCGGCTTCCGAATAGTTCCCAAGTCATCATATATATACATATACATTATCGTCCTTTACAGTACTCACATCATGATATATATTTCCAGTTGATTTTGTCTTGTATTTTATTATACTGTCTCTTATAGCTTTTGTCAATTCACATGGAACTGCTGTTGGTGTTTTGTACTTGCTCATTTTCCTGACAGGATACGTTGACAAAATTTTACAGATGATTTAGAGGCTGATTGCCCGACTTACTATGGGATAGAGTCTGATGGACTTGACCTAGACAGGGGCTTAGTGGTAGAGCCTCTAGACTTCGCTCATCCCGAGTAGCCTAGTTTTAGTTAGGTTTGCCTGGCCTGCGAGCCAGCTAGTTCATTTCAGTTGTAGTATCTTTATACTTATTACTATTCTGAGACTCTGGATTTTGTGTTAGCTGTGACTTGTGGATATTTCTGGACTCGTTTCTTGCTCATTCTATCATATCTCTTTTCCATACTTTCTACCTTAGTTTTGATTTATGTGATTGAGACAGTATTGCTTTGTTCCTCCGTTCGGAGTGTATATACTGTACAGGTACATTTATCTGTTTAGTCATAGTATTTACAGACCCTATATACAGCGTTCTACCGCCGATTCTGTGGCGTAGGCTGGACGTAACCACGTACTCGTGCCCCTCTTCAGGGTGCGGGTCGTGACAACAGCCGAACCCCTCGTCTTCCCGTAACCCCCAGTCCCTAACTTCCTATAAAACCCCTCTCCATCACCCATCCCCAAGCCCTAGCCCAAGCCACCAACCGGAGCTTCTCTGGCGACCCCGTCCACGGCCATCCCCAGGCGACCCGAGCCCCGCCCGACCAGCGGACCCCCTCTCGGCCGACCCTCCTCCGCCTCCCTCCGGCGCGGCCGCCTCCCACCGCCGCCGACCCCTGTGCACGCCTCCGGCCGCCCAGCCGACCGCCGCATCCCCGATCCGCTGTTCTGTGGCCCCGCGACAGCGCTTCCCGCTGTCCGCCCTTTCCAGCATCCCCGATCCGTATCCTGTGACTTGTTCCCGCTGCCGTGTGCTTCTGGAGCATTCCGAGTCTGCACGGATTCGATTCTTCCCCTATTGTTTTTCCATCTGAGAGCTCTAGCCGAGCACCCGAGGTATATTTCCGTGTCCCTGTGCCCCTCCCATTGGTGTGTCGCATATACGTGTCGATGATGACGCGGTCCTGACCCTATTTCGGGGATCGGTTTTGATATTGTTGCGTTAGGGATATTTTTTTGAGTTCGGCTCGATTTGTTGATGGTTTCGGGTTTTCCGAATTTTATTTCGAAAAATTCTGTAGTTTGCTATATGAAGTTGTGCTGTGGCTTAGTTTTTAGCCATGAGCTTATGGAGGCTCATTGTGCTGTGCTTAGCTCTTTTAGTTGGTTTTGTTCTTTTGTTTTTCTGTGGATTTCTTTGGATTTGGCTTATGGAAAGTGATTGGGAAATGGTTATGTGTTTTGGTGGATGAAATTTGGAAGGCTGGAGTTATATATATTATATACTAGACGTTGTGGGAATCGCCAAGTTTGGCTAGGGTGTCCTAGTTTCAAAGGAGGTGCTGCCCAAATTTTTTCGTAAAAGTATTTCAAAAAAATAATATTAATTAAGTTCATTAAAAACCAGTCGTTGCAAACGATTTACAAAAGTTGGTTTTTGTACGAATCTTGTGAGTTTTGTATCCCCTTTAGGCGACGACCGTATTGGTTGGATGAGCCTCGGCGACACGCAAACGTTACGGGACATTCCTGTACGTTTAGGCGTAAGCCAGCAACATGAGATTGCACGACCAAGTCTGAGACTTACCTTATTTATTTTGTAGTTAAATTATATTTATAAAACGTGTTACTGGCTATTTCATATTCTGGGTGCAGGGCCCTCGGCCTTCTGTTTGGACCATTTCACGGCACTCAAGCTCGCCTCAGCTATTTAAAATATGTAATTCTTTCTAATAAGTTGTAAGGGCATAAGCCCAGTTTTATATTTATTTCTGTGGCCCTGTATTTGTGTAATTTAGGATTTATGTTCTTTTCTGGTTTGTTGTTTTGCGTAGCTAAACGCGAAATTAAAACGAAAACTAATTTTATATATAAAAATTAATAAGATCTTTTCACACTAATTAAAAGGATAGAATTACAAGTTTTGGTTAAATTAAACAAACTATATGTTTTCTCACTTAAAGGAAAACCTTAGTTTTATATATATTATGAAATACCAAGTTTTGATAAATAAGCTGAAAATAATATCTTTCCCAATAAAACAGTAAATTGACTTTGTTTTGCAAATTGACGTTTGTAGTTGTGACGTTAGAGTATTTCTCGTTAGATGAATTAAATAACTTAAAAACTGGACTAGGATCTACTTCTAGAGATTGTAATTAGCACACCTAGAGATGGCTTTATTTTTGGTTCTAAGTCAGAGTTCTCAAACTGTAGGTTTCGAGGACATACTTGATTTCCTCCCCGGTATCAACATCCCGATCCAGTCATACAAACAAAGGCAAGTACGGTTATGCTATCTGATATTTTAATTAGTAATTGTTACCTTGCATGCTTAAACCACATTGCTACACGGAACTCTCTCTCCTAGAGTTCAAATATTGATTGTTATTGATTGTGGAGATATTGGAGGAGTAGTGTAGCGTTTATGACCAATACCCTCATATTGCATTATTGTGCGAGTTTACCCCTCTTACATACGGGGATAAGTCGTATCGCATCGCTAGGATGCTATTGTACAACCCAAGCCGGTCATAGACGTTGCCTATTCAAATCACATTGTTTCAAATATTGAATTGCTGGAAAATATTGTTCAAGTATTTCAAATTGTTTAAAATTGCATATTTCTATTATTATTTAAAATGTTAGACATATACTCGTACTTTGCTCCTTTCCTGACTGGATCCCCCCCAATAGGTAACATTGATGATGCTGAGCTATTGTTCAATAGCTATTATGATCTTGTGCTGTATCCAGTGGTGCTTCCAGAGTCCCACTTGGAGGACACAGATCCTGAGGCCAATGAGCCAGCCGTCTAGATAGTTGTTATCTTCATTTCTAGCTTCTTTGTGTTGGAGTTGAAGACTTTTCATTTCAGTATTTTATTTTCAGATGTATTTCTCTTTGTCGAACAATTAAAGTTTTAAAAGTTCATAAATTAGTGTTGTGACAAATGTATAATTGTTGTCGAGAGTACCTGCAAATAGAAACAGCTTACTGCCGCCGTCTCACAACGGTGCAGGCTGGGCATGATCCGATTTCGACCCAACAATTTGGGATCGGGTCGTGACACTTTGAGCAACGTGAGCCACCTACTGAAGATCAGCTGGTTCAAGTCAATATTGGAGACGAAATTGCCCCAAAATCGATATTTGTCAGCAAAAGCCTCCCTGAAGCGGATAAATAAGAACTAATCCAACTCATTAGGGAATATATTGATATATTCGCTTGGAGTTATGAAGACATACCGGGGTTGGATCCTCTGATCGCTACCCACAAGCTCAACATTCTGCCAAATGCGAGGCCAGTCAAAAATCAATAACATCGATTTCGACCTGACATGATGGATGCCATAGAAGCTGAAGTTAAGAAACTCATCGCCTGCGGTTTCATCAGAGAAGAACAACCTAGTTTTGAAGAAGACAGGGAAAGTCCGGGTCTGCATCGACTTCAGAGACCTTAATGAAGCATGTCCCAAAGACGAATTCATTCTCCCAATCACTGATGTCATGATTGACAATACTTGCGAATTTGAACGTATGTCCTTTATGGATGGATTTTCAGGATTTAATCAATTCAAGATGCATCCAGAAGATAAGAAACATACATTTTTTTGCACTCCTCTTGGAGTCTATTGCTACACTGTCATGCCATTCGGTCTTAAGAACGCTGGTGCAACTTATCAGCGGGCCATACGTACCATCTTTCGTGATCATTTACGAAAGACTGTTGAATGTTATGTTGACGATATTGCTGTCAAAAATTGTTTAAAAGAAGACCATATTCAAGATTTGAGAACTATTTTCGATCTAATGCGCCAGCATCAACTCAAGATGAATCCCACCAAGTCATTCCTGGAAGTCTCTAGTGGCAAATTTCTTGGATTTGTTACTACCACTAAAGGTATACACGTTGACCCTGAGAAAATCAAAGCCATTCAAGAGATGCATCCTTTACGCAACCTAAAAGAGCTACGAGGATTCCAGGGACGGCTTGCGTACATCAGGAGATTCATCTCAAATCTCTCTGGACGCTGTAGATCGTTCACTCGACTCATGAAGAAAGGCTTGTCATTTATTTGGACTGAAGAATGTCAACAAGCATTTGAAGACATAAAGCGGTACTTGATGAACCCTTTAGTTCTAGTGCCTCGAGTATCAGGAATACCTTTCCTGATGTATGTTCGAACGATGGACCACTCCCTAGGTGCTTTATTAGCTCAGAAAAATAAAGAAGGTCATGAGCAGGCTATCTACTACCTTAGCCGCATGATGATTGGAGCTGAGCATCGATACACTCCAGTAGAAAAAGAATGTCTAGCTTTGATATTTGTTGTTCAAAAGATGAGACATTATATCACTGGCCAAACTATTCATGTTATTTCCAGAGTTAACCCTCTCCGGGTCCTGATGAAGAAACCCAGTACACTCAATTATAGGCTTGCAACATGGGCCATATTGTTAGCACAATATGATATGGTTTATGTTCCTCAAAAGTCTGTTAAAGGTTAGGCCCTTGCTGACTTTCTGGCAGCTCATCCGGTTCCCAAAACATCTAAACTCTACGATGAGATTCCAGATGAAACCTTAGAGTCCAACATGATTTCAGAAGAAATTCTTATTTGGCGTTTATTCTTTGATGGTACATCCAGAATTGGACCAAAAGGTGCTATTGTTGCTGGAGTCGGAATCGTTCTCGTCTCACCAGAAGGGTTAGCTATCCAAAGAGCTTATTCTTTAGATGAATCATGTTCCAACAATGTGGCTGAATACAACGCTCTGCTCGTTGGTCTCCCATTGGCTAAACAATTAGATATTGAGTATCTTGAAGTTTACTGAGACTCTAAACTGATTGTCAATCAAGTTAGAGGCACAACGAAGTTCGACATCAAGATTTGGTTCCATATCATGATGCAGCGATCAGGATGGCCACTTCATTCAAAGGCTTCTTCATCGGGCATGTACGCCGAGCATGTAACACAGAAGCTGATGCACTCGCTAATCTTGCAGCAGTATTAGCAATTCCCGTCAAAAGGCAACAAATGATCGTCATCACTAATAGTGAGTTATTTTATGTCCAGAATAACTTAAATATGGAAGTTAACAACCCAAACATGGGATTCAACAATTCAGTTGAAATTTGTGCCATCAATGAAGATTGGAGGACTCCTTTCATAGACTTCGTAGTCCATGATATCCTACCCGAAGATCCCAAGGTGGCTACAACAATTCGACGACGGTCACTCAATTATTATAATCATACTACAAAGACACTCTACCGACGAACGTTCGACGGCTTACTCCTACATTGTCTTGCGGAGGAAGAAGCGAAACAAATACTTCATGAAGCTCATAACGGTGTTTGTGGCGCACATCAACCTGGTCCTAAATTACAGGATCACATTCTCCGTATGGGCTATTATTGGCCCCCAATGGTATCTGATGCAATCGAGTATGCAAGAAAGTGCCGAGCATGTCAAATCCATGCTGACTTTATTCATCAACCGTCAGAATTCCTTCACCCGACGACAGCATCTTGGCCTTTTGAAGCTTGGGGAATAGATGCCATCGGTCCTATTAACCCTCCCTCGTCTCGAGGACATCGATTTATATTGGCCATAACTGATTACTTCTCAAAATGGGCTGAAGCTATACCTCTAGCTGAGGTCAAGACAAGCAGCGTCATCAACTTTATCAAGCATCATGTGATTTATAGATTCGGTGTTCCTCGACGAATCATTCAAGATAATGGGCCACAATTCATCAGTCAAAAATTCACTCGATTCTGCGATGTCAACAAGATTAATAATATTGCTTCTACAGCTTACAATCCTGCAGCTAACGGGTTGGCAGAAGCATTTAACAATACCATCATCAAACTCCTCAAGAAGTTTGTTTCTACCAACAAACGAAACTGGAGTGAGAAGCTTGGAGAATGTCTGTGGACTTACCGTACTACTGTACGTACTCCTACAGGCTGTATACCTTTCTCTTTTGTATATGGATGTGAGGCCATCTTACCATTAGAAATCCAGATCCCTTCCCTAAGAATTGCCATTACCAATGAACTCACAACCGAAAACAATGATCGCCTGAGACTTCAGGAGCTCGAAGCGCTTGATGAGAAATGGCTCCTAGCTCAGCAACATATTGAGTTATACCAAGCTCGTCTATCAAAAGCCTTTAACCGTAAAGTCAAAGTCCGAACATTTCAAAAAGGAGAACTAGTTCTAACCGTCAGACGTCCTATGACTATGACGCACATGAGCAAAGGCAAATTCGAAGCAAAGTGGGAAGGACCTTATGTTATAAGCAAAATTTTCTCCAATGAAGCTTATCAATTGACTGGAATGGATGGTCGAGTCGCCATGATGCCCATTAATGGTAAATTTCTCAAAAAATATTATGTTTGAAGACAAAGAAGAAATATCAACATAGAGACTCGAAATGTAAATAAAATTATTTTTTATTTGCATAAATTTAAACAGAAAGAAATACATAAAATTAACAAGGACCGGAGCCCTCTTGATTGAAAATGTATTTCGTAAGAAACTCGACGACATTATTGTCCGATGACACCAGCAGTTCACAGACAGCCTTCCTCAGAGCTTCTTCCTCAGCAGTACTCCCAGGCTCCACCAGTTCAGCAAAAATATCCTACTTTTCTCCAGGAATAGTCGAGCTTTCTCTGACTTCTGACTGAGTAGGCGGTGGAGGCTCATCGGAAGGAGTGTCGAGGACGGCTTTGATCTTCGAGATGACTTCCGTCTCCTTAGGCAAATCTTCTGAAGACATTTGCAAATAAGAGAAAAGGAGTGAATGATGCTCTCAGAAAAGTTCCACACTATTTATAGATGGAAAAGCCAAACATTATATCTCGAGAACCAAAGCGACCTTTCCTTGAAAATGCTTGCTTATTCATCAATCTTTTCATCTCTACTTCATTACGGGAATGAGCCTACATTTATTATCATTTATTTACTTTTTCGTAAATAAAGCTATAGATAATAAAAACTCAAAATCCCTATGGAGTCTATCCAAATTATCAATTCCGTCTTTTGAAACCCAGCTGTTTTAAAAGATGTATTTCCTTTATGATAAATCCAAATATTGTCTTTTTAGACACGATCTTCTGTCTTTAAGTCCCAGCGGACTTGAAGATCATAATTTATAGAAAAATGAGTTCACGTCCACATTACCTCTGGATTTCATTTTCTATATCATCACATCAAATCAAATCATAAGGAAGAGAAAATCATTCTTTATTCCTTCTTTAAAAACATAGATATATCTTAATAGAAATCTATTACATCTCGGATTAGCAGTCTAAATTTAACAACTGAAGGTCTATTAAATCTTTGGATCTTCTTGTTGGTGCCAGTTCCTTGTCGTCTCGACCTGAAGCAGCGAGCAAGACAACGAAATCAACTCTGGTCTTCTCTCTCAAAAAGACGAGAGGAGAACCCAGAGTGCAGCAGCTCGAAGAAAAGCTGCTGTCAATACAACTGGTGGAGAAGAGACGACCCTTCATGAGAAGTAGGAATGAGATCACCCTCGTGATACGATTCCTAATTCTGTCTCTCCATCGTCCAACTCTCATATATAAAGGCCCTTCCTACCATCTTGAGGAAGCCCTTTTAAGCATAAAGAGTTCTGAGCTCTCTAATGTGTGTGTCAAAGGTGGTTCAACTTCATAACATCCAAGATCACCGATGCCAGTTCTGGGAATTTTTGTCAGTTGGTCTCCTGCAAGCATCAGAAAGAAGAAGAGAATACAGTAAATGTTCCTTTCTTATGGCAATTATTCATGTACAATTGAAGCTGGAACATTATGTACGTCCATAGGCATATATTTCGAGAAGAATGAAGCATGAAAGCACGAAAAGTGCCACATGTCGTTCAGAAATTTGTGTTAACCGAAAAAAGTTAACGTGTCAAGACAATTACACAACAAAACTCAGATTCGTAAGGGTTTAATAAAGACCAATTTTTTTCATTTCATAAAAGAGGACAGACACTACAGACATAGGCGCTATAGGCTATTATGTAAAATGACTCTTTCGCATCACATCACTTCTTTTTTCCGTCCTCAGTCTGATGCAAGACAGCACTCAGTTCCTCCATGTTATGGATTTTTGAACGATGCATCAAACAAAGGAATTCTTTCCTACGTTCTAAGGCGCCACACTCTTCGGAAGAAAACAATGGCCCACCTCTGGAATAAGCGAAGACTGTTGGGGTCAGGACAAAACAGTCGAGAAAGTTCTCCTTCCTCAGGGACGGGTCAGCTTCCAGCAAAACCTCCGCAGGCGCGGGGTGTAACTTCTCCTCAGAAGCTTTGTCGTTGTCACTGCTGTTCGTCCCCTTCTTCATGTTAGATTCTATGAGAATGAATAAAGATGAAGGTGGAACTTCATGTTCATATATATACAGCGAAGATCGGCCCCCGCCAACACTTCGTATTCCCCATAAATGGGAGCGTATCACTTAACGAGGGAGAAAGAAAGAAAAAGACGTTTTGGAAAAGAACGTCCCATAAATAGGTTCATCGTTGGGAATGAACCGAGTATTTAATGCTCTATTTTAGTCAGGTTGCGTGACACTAACATTGCGCCGCACTCAGCAAGCGCAGCCATCAGGTTGCGCCATATCTTGTCGCGCAACATGTCAAAGTTGCGCCCAAAAGGTAGCACAACTTTCTGAAATGCTGCGCAACATGAGTCAACATCAACCAAACCCTAATAAGGGAGGCGCCAGTTATGGAGTATGTCCAACTCCAAAAAGAGCATGCACACATTATCAGAATCAAGCCAAACCCTAAATAGGGTGGTTGATGATCAGTAGGGTGGTCGACAATCAGGTCTACAGTCGAACGCTTACCATTCATGGCCGGGTTGGCCATCTCATGGCATGACGAAGGTGGAAGTCGCGTAGATGACTCAGCCACAGTCTTGCCCTTCTCAGCAACAGAGCGATCGGGTCCCATTATTGTCGATCGAAGTTCTCAAAGATCGGGAAAAAGGAGAAGAAGATAGGGTTTCTTTCGAGTTATCCTAAATGATATGAAGAATGAAAGACTCAAAGTGTACAGCTATTTATAGCCCAAAACGGTTATGCAATCTATGCTGAAGAAGCGGGCTCGAGTTGACTGGCGCAATCCGAAAACTTTGAAGTAATTTTCAAGTTTCAAAAACTTTGAAGGGGGTCTTGTAGAGGCTAAAAATTAAGATGCGCCACCCATTAGAGTGTTCGATCATCAGATGGCGCCAAAATATTATATTGCGCCAAACAATCAAGTTGTGCAGCATCAGGCTGGACCAACGTCAGGTTACGCTGGAGTCAGGTTGTACGAGAGCCACGTGGCACATTTTCTCGAGAAGTTGTAACGGCATCATCATTACCTGACAACTAACAGCACGAAGATTAAGGAAAATCCATTCGAATCCTGCGCAACGCGGCGCTCGAGAAGATTTTGTCAGCATGCAATTAATGCTTACAGCTGGTTCACGCAAGTCACTATATGGCACGAGGATTAACAAGTACAGCACAAAAGACCTAGTCAAAGGCTCCAGTCGTTGAGTTGCACCTATGTGCAGCCTGACAAAATGGCGCCACTTGATCAACTCTTATTTTAAAACAGGGTGACGTGGCACGTAAGCCATCAACTTCGTAGAGCGTGCCCACTATACTATCCACGACCACGCGCATCTCAATCAAACGATGCCACACGTCTACAGCAGTTGGTGCAAACCGCTCGCGCAGGTTGTTACGTTGCGCCCACGCGCAACCTGATGAAGCACGCACAAGGTGATCAAATGGTGTTCTGGACAGAGTGACGTGGCACGCAAGCCACTAACTTCGCAGAACATGCCTACTACACTGCTCACGACCACGCGCATCTCAATCAAACGATGTCACGCGTCCATAGCAGTTAGTACAACCGTTTGCGCAAGTGAACATGAGTCGCGCAACCTGAATCGCGCGCAACCCAGAATAACTGCTAAACAGTTATTTCAAGAACTCTATAAATAGAGTTTCAAATCAATCTCAAAGCATCAAAAAGGATCATAATCTCCTGCTAAAGTGCTGTTGCATCCTCCAGAGGCTCGTGTCTTCGATATCACATCGTCCAAGGGATAAAGTGATCATCTTCTGATCAGATTCCTATAGTTGTACTTCCCCAGAAATCAATTGTACTCCTGTACTATTTTCTTAGTTTGTAATATAACTTTTTGTTCTTTGCAAACAAATCGTCGAAAAACTTCAAATCTCTCCAGGAAGATGATGATGATGAGCGATAATCGGAGTTCGACTAAAGAAAAGCACAGTGAACTACGAATGATCTTTGCGATCTCTGCTGAAGATAAGAGCAATGGAATTCAGATCTCTCGTGAAGAAGAAGAAGACAAAAATCGCAATCCAAATATGAGTTTGTGAATTCAAATACATATATATGACCAAATTTGTGCGAAGGGGTAGTTATGGTATTATCAAAATGGCAATTTTGCAAATACAGAGCATTTAAAGGGAATCTTAGAATATTTAATGTGAAAATATATAATTTTGGGCATTTCATAAAACCCACCCTACGGGTGGGTTTTTCATAAAAACCAACCCCGAAATTGGGTATCTCAACAATTTCCAGAAGAAAATAATAGGTTAGTTACATTACTTATTCTTTAAGTTACGTGTTAGGCGTGGATCACTTACTCTACAAATTATACCTAATTATCAGGTTCATATGGCTTCAAACTCAAGTGTGGAACCAGAAATCAGAACTGGGGTAGGCTGAAGTGGATTATGGTGGGCTAGTTATAGTCGGACTCTCAAAAAAATTACCAAAAAAAATTTATATATGGAAAAAAGAAAGTCAATTTTTTTTTTTTTTGGGTTGGCTCCGCCCATGTTCAAACTACCCTAACACGTATGGTTCGAGGAATGGATTGGAAAGGAAATCAATTCATTGGCAATTTATTTGAAAAATTATAATTTCTATTAATTTTTCTTTTCGATATTTAAAAATGTCAAAAAATTTGGAAAGGAAAGTGAATACTTCAATTCAGGAAAGTGATTTCTTGCTTGGATGGTTAGAATCATTTTACTTCCTAATTTTTCTTCCATTGGAAATCACTTTTATTTCCTCCTCAATTCCTTTGGCACCCAAACATAGAAAAGTAATCATTTTTTTTCGCAACCCGATGATTCCGCGAACCAAACGAGGCCTAAGTATATTAGTAGGTTTTAGGTTTCTGGAAAATAAAGTATAAAAGTATCATATTTAATAGTCTACAGTTCAAAGTCGTTGGCAGACAAATCAGTGCCAAATGGCCAAAAAAATTGTCTCAAAATAGTGATTTGGCATGCCATAATCGTGTAGTTTGATGACGAAACACGCTGGTATCTCGAAATCGGAAAGCGATTTTTTTCTTTTCTTTTGATGTGTCTTTTTTTACGACTTGACAAATGTCAAGGGGGATTCGAATCTGCACCTTTCAGAAAACGAATTCATTATCAAAAGATACGAATCAAATAGTGCAAAATTACTATTTTACTAGGTTTTATGTAAAAACTTGAATTCTGAATTTTAATAATTATAAAATATCTCAAAATAACTTAAAATTTTACTATACAAAATATACATGATTTACAACCATGGAAAATTTATAGATGCCTATTAAAATTCAGTTTATTAATTAGTTTTTAAGGTATTTAACACCTAAAAAAATATCAAATGATTCTAGAAAATTCTAGAAGAATTCTAGAAACCTGTAGGCTGCGAGGAACATATGCAACAAGTTTCATCCTAATTTATTTTGGGGGGTTTGCCATGATAAATTTTATAAGTTTCTTGGTAACTCTCTTTCTTAAAATTAATTATTTAATAAAGCTTTAAATTAGTTTTTAGTTCCCTAAATTACCAAATTACCCTAGAAAATTCTGGGAAAATCTGGGAAGAAGTTATGCCTCTATAACGATGTGGTTAAAGTTTGGGCGATTCTTGGCTTCTAGGAAAATAGTTTCCTAGGATTTTAATTAATAATGAATTTCTAAAAATACTTACAAATTACCAAAAATTCTATAATGATAAAATTAAGCAAATTAGACTATTTGTGGGTATTTGGTCTCTTTCTAGGCCTTGGGTCACTCATTGGTTAGTTATAGGTCTCTCGTTACTTAAAATCTCTTAGGTCAAGATTATACAAATGGTATAAATCTCTTAGGTCAAAATTATACAATTGGTATACAAAAATTGTATAAATTTTTTTAAATTCTAAAATGTCATAAAATGGTAGTCTAAACTATGCTGGAGTCATATTATACTATTTTACCCATATATTCGTATTGTTAGTTATATGATCAAGTACGTCATTCAAGTATCCCGTTCATCAAACACACCATATAACCCATTTTATAAGTCGTTAATAGTTTAATTAGGATTTCCCAATAAAAAAAACTTATACCCATTTTTTATTTAGCTTCTTGGGAAGCGAATTCCACAATAGCAGCTTGGAAAAAAATCTGCTATCCTACCAATTATAATCTTATATTTCAAGGAAAAAAGTTTCCCTCAATACCATGTATAGACAATATTACCTTGAAATATGACAAAAACTATGTTGCACGGACACACAGAAATGAAAAAAAAATACCTCTATCGTGTCTGCACCCCTATCTGTTCTCCTACTTGTGCAACATAGATAATTACATTATATATATTTGAAAATTCACTTATCTTGTATCGTTATTCGTGTATGTACTTATGTAAGATAGACATATGCTTGTATCCCGTGTAACATTACTTTATTCATATATGTGTATATACTCATGCAACATGGGTAATTGCACTATATATTTGGACAAGGATATTTTTCCATATCTATACTCGTGCAAAATATATATAAGACTCAAGTGTCAAGTCTTTGAATATCAACTTGCACGAAGTTAGGGGGTTGACCTGGCGATGCTTGACAAGATTCAGGGTTAGCGACTATCGGTTGCACCGGAGGAGGGGGTTTAAATTTTTTGTGAGATTAGCGACACATTAGCGACATTTGCCAACATCATATAGCATGGTATGGTTGGTTCCTCTTCCACTTGAAACAAAATTTGGAAGGAAACTAACAACTCTTGCCATGGCTTTGCTGCTTTTGGTCATAGCAGCAAAAACTCCAATTTGGGGAGTTTTATTGAATTCTTGATTGGTGATACAAGATTCAGTTACAAAGAAGAAATGAAAGAAACTAACAAGGACACTAAAGTTAATGAACTAAAGCTAAGTAAATTCATACATTTTTGTTGAGAATCAATAAGGGACTTTTAGTCCCACATCGGAATATGTTATATGTAGAGGAGCTAGACTCCCTATAAGTAGTGAAGTAGTCCATCAATAAAATCATCCAACCATTATTTTCTACATGGTATCAGAGCCATAACTCTCTCTCTCTCTCCACAAAAAAAAAAAAAAAAAAAAAAAATTTAGCCGACCCTCCACCCCCCCGGAGCAGCAGCCCCCCCCCCCCCCCGACCCCCCCCCCCCCCCCCGACCCCCGGAGCAGCCCCCTCCGACCCCCCCCTGGAGCCGCAGCGCCCCCCCTTCCCCCCCCCCCGACCAGCACCCTTCCCCCCTCCCGCCCCTCTCCAGCACCTTCCCCCCCTCTTGCACCCTCCCGCCCCCCCTCCTCCCTCTCCCTCTCCTAATGGAAACCCTAGCCCTAGCAGCCCCATCCAAACCCTAACCCTAACCATAGCCGTCTTTATACAAAAAAAAACGGCGTATTTCGAAGACAGTCGAGATGTCAAATACTTTATTTGCACCGACTACCTAGATTGCGCCGTTTGGAACTAACAAATGTTTATTTTGTTATTCCTCCTTCACATCAGTTTCTATACAGAAACTGATCATGTCTTCTCTGGTGTCCTGACGTGTTCACTTTACATGCGCGCGCCGGTGCTGGCCAAGTTAGTAGCGCGTTCGTAAAGTCTCTGTCGTCGAAGAAGACGACGTAGCCGACAAAGACGAAGAAGACGACGACGTTGGGGAAGTTGCCGACTCTGACGTCGAAGAAGCCGAAGAAGACGACGAATAGGGTTCACAGTTGAAGAAGACATGGATTCGATCAGTGGCAAACTGACGGCCGAAGAGATGAAGGCCTTGGTTGCTGATATCTTATCAAAGAGATTAACCGAGGCAACCCCACGTGCGATCCATACTGATGTGGATCCGTCACCTTACAAAATGAGGAAATTGGAGAAGCTGGAGACGAAGTTGGAAGGAACGTCCAACTACTTGAAGTGGTCGCGGCAGGCGATACGGACGCTGAAGGGACTAGCTTAGTTGGATATGTCACTGGCCAAGCCAAGGCACCAGCCGATCACTCCGCAATAGAGTTTGCTGTTTGGGAGATTGTCAACAACGTCGTGGCTGGGTGGTTGACTGCCTCATTAACCGACCAAGTGTCGGGCAATGTCGAGGCAATGGAGGCTGCTGCTGATATATGGCGGACTCTAAAAGATATGTACTCCGGCTCCGGTAACCCTATGCGAGTCTTTCAACTACAAGATGAACTCGATAGGGTGGCCCAAGACGAACGTACCATCTCTGAGTACGCAGCCCTGTTGAAGAAGTACTGGTCTGATCTAGATCATTATGATCCTCTTGGGATGGAAGATACACAAGTCGAACCGACATTCGCGAAATACTTTCAGACGTTCCTGGCTTATATTTCGCGACAGCGTATGATGAAATTCCTGAAGGGACTACACCCTGTATTTGAGCAGAGACGGAATATCCTCCTATCCCAATCCACGCTTCCGACCTTGGAAGAAGCTATAGCCGTCATGACACAGGAAGAAGCTCGACTGAGGTTGATGCCCAACAAGGGATCCTACCAGGGGGAGCGAGCCGAGGTTAAGAAGTCTGCCCTTGCTGCCTTCAATCAACCTCCATCTGTTGGTGGTGTTTTCCACAATTGTGGTGACTCCGGACATTACATCCGATTTTATTCCAAACCCTTGCGAAATCAGTCTACTGATCGAGGACGGGGTCGTGGCGGCCGACGGGGTAATAGAGGAGGATATGCTGATAGACGGGGAGGACACAAAGCGAATCTGGTGGAGGAAGGGGGAGAGAATCTACTGGCTGAAATAATCTCGCTTGAGAGGGAGTTCCTTGAGAAGTTGCGAGGCACAAAGCTGATTTCGGTCGACAGTCCTGGGGCGTCTTCGACCTCGGGAGATCACATCACTTACTTTGCCCAAACCGGCACCGGTGATTCTGCACGTGCTCTTGCATCTGTCCATCAGCCAGGATGGATAATGGACTCTAGGGCATCTCGCCATGTCACGGGATCCCGTGGTGCGTTTCAGGACTATACTCAGCTACCATTGCCGGAGAGTATTCAGACCACTAATGGTACATCCAGACCTGTAGTGGGTACAGGCACTGTCGCATGCACCCCTTCCATCACTCTAACCAATGTCCTACATGCTCCATCTTTTCCTGTCAATCTTTTATCCATTAGTGTCATTATACTTGATCTTAACAGTACTGTTTCCTTTGACATTCCTAAGGTGACTTTTCAGGAGAAGGGGACAGGACGACGACTTGGGACTGGCACATGGCATAAGGGGCTGTGGTATTTAGACAGGACTGGACTGGACAACGCATTGGCATCCTTGGTAGCAGACGCACCACCAGAAGCTTTCTGTCGCAGTGTTGAAGCCGACTTGCTACTCCACCACCAGCGTGTCGGTCATTCATCTTTTCAAGTTATTAGTCGAATGTATCCGTCCTTATATCAAAGGGCTGATAAAGAGAAGTTATTTGTGATGCTTGTGAGTTGGGAAAACATACCAGAAGCTCGTATGTAAGCTCGGGGAATAGGAGTTCAGCTGCTTTTGACATGATACATTCGGACGTATGGGACCCATGTCCTATAACCGAAATTAACGGTTTTCGATGGTTCATCACCTTCATTGACTGTTATACCCGCGTGACATGGGTCTACCTTATGAAGAATAAAAGTGACGTCCTTGAGGCTTTTCGGGACTTTCATCGCCGGGTGGAAACACAATATGGCGCTAAAATTAAGTGTTTTCGGTCTGACAATGGGACAGAGTATACTAATAAGCAGGTTGCTGAGTATTTTTCCACCCATGGAATACTACATCAAACTTCATGTGCTTATACTCCGGTACAAAATGGTGTGGCTGAACGAAAGAACAGACACCTGCTGGAAGTCGCACGGACGATGATGCTGGCTATGAATGTCCCGAAGCACTTATGGGGGCAGGCTATTTTGACGGCCTCGTATCTCATCAACAGAATGTCGTCTCAAGTATTGGACTGGAAGACACCATTGGAGATGCTTACTGGGGCAACTACATACACTGTTCCACCAAACGTTTTTGGATGTGTGTGCTTTGTCCAAGATAATAGGCCTGGCGTTGGCAAACTGGATCCTAGAGCAGTTAAATGTGTCTTTGTCGGTTACACGGCAACTCAGAAGGGATATGCCTGTTGGAGTCCAGTCGAGCGGAAGATGTTTGTCAGCATGGACGTTACATTCAGAGAACTCGAACCATACTATGGTTCGGATGAAGGTTCAGCATTTGATGACACATTTAACACAGGTGGTGTTCGATGTGAGAGGGAGATAATAAGCCCAAATGTGGTCGTCGGATCGGTTCCGTGTCCGGTTGTAGAAAACTGGACGAAAGGGGGAGAGCACAGTGACTCAGATACAGATGAAGAAGAAGAAGATACATATGTTACGCAGGGGGAGCAACAGACAAGGGAAAAGGAGCTCCAAGTCTACAGAAGGAGACAACAGAAGTCCAGTACTGTGCCTATGCCGTGTCCTGTACCTACTGTACCAAGTCCCTCGTCTACTCCTGCTCCAACTCCTGAAGATGTTGCCCCCGCACTGAATCACACGGATTCTGATGCGGATCTCTCCGACTCGGATGGTATGATCTCTCCACCACCTATTGCTCCCTTAAGGAGATCTTCTCGTATCAATACGGGTAAGGCTCCTGCTCGTTTTGATGATTACGAACATGACATTGCCAACTTCTTGTCTTATTCTAACATTTCTTCGAATTATCAAGCCTTCATTGCATCGTTAGACTCTACTTCGTTGCCCAAGTGTTAGCAGGAAGCAAAAAAAGATCCAAGGTGGAAAGCTGCAATGATGGAAGAACTTGGGGCACTGGAGAAAAATAAGACATGGGAGCTGGTTCCATTACCCAAAGGAAAGAAAGCTGTGGGATGCAAATGGATGTACACAGTGAAAGAGACGCCAGAAGGAAAGGCCGAGCGATACAAGGCGAGGTTGGTTGCAAAAGGATTCACACAGTCATATGGCATAGACTATGATGAGACGTTTGCCCCAATAGCAAAAATGAGCACCGTGAGAACTCTAGTCTCCATTGCAGCGAACTATAGGTAGAAGCTGTACCAGCTGGATGTGAAGAATGCCTTTTTTCATGGGGACCTGCAAGAAGAAGTATACATGGAGCTCCCGTCAGGATGCTATACGACGGAATCAAATGGAGGGACGTCGCAAGGAAAGGTGTGTAAACTGAAGAAGTCGCTATACGGGCTCAAGCAATCTCCTCGAGCCTGGTTAGACAAATTCAGAAAGGCTGTTACAGGCATGGGATACCGTCAAACAAATGCAGATCATACGGTCTTCCTCCAGCATGCAAGAGGCCACATCACTATACTTGCTGTATATGTGAATGATATAGTGATCACAGGTGATGATGAAGTCGAGATCACTAAGCTGAAGTCAAAACTCGCGAAGGAGTTTGAGGTGAAGGATTTAGGAGCGATGAGGTACTTTCTAGGTATCGAGGTGTGTGAAGGCGAACAAGGAATTATTCTCTCACAGAGAAAATATGTACTAGATCTGCTGAAGGAGACAGGGATGCTGGGATGCAAAGCAGCAGTCACTCCAATTGACCAGAAGTGCAAGTTGGAAGCAGAAGCAGGAGAGCCAGTTGATCGTGAAAGATATCAACGACTTGTAGGAAGATTGATTTATCTGGGGCACACTCGTCCTGATATCTCATTTGCGGTGAGTGTAGTGAGTCGCTACATGCATGATCCAAGAAAGGGTCATATGGAAGCAGTATTTCAGATCTTGAGATATCTGAAAGGAACATCGGGAAAGGGGCTATGGTTCAAAAAGAATGGACGCATAGAAGTTGAGGGATACTGTGATGCAGACTGGGCGAGCTGCATAGACGACAGAAGGTCCACCACGGGATACTGTGTTTTTGTAGGAGAAAATCTGGTCTCATGGAGAAGCAAGAAACAGTCAGTGGTAGTACGGTCGACAGCTGAAGCAGAATACAGAGCAATGGCTCTGGGAGTGTCAGAGTTGCTGTGGGTGAAAGCATTGCTGACAGAGTTGCAGCTGGATAAGGGAGCACCATTGCGTCTTCTGTGCGATAGTCAAGCTGCAATAAGTATAGCTAACAATCCAGTTCAGCACGACAGAACGAAGCACATCGAGATTAATCGATTCTTCATCAAGGAGAAGCTGGAACAAGGGATACTGAAGATTGACCATGTCCGCTCAGAAGAACAAGTTGCAGACTGTCTGACTAAGGGTCTTAGTTCATTAAGTCTGTCAATGCTATGTAACAAGATGGGGATGATCAATATCTATCGCCCATCTTGAGGGGGAGTGTTGAGAATCAATAAGGGACTTTTAGTCCCACATCGGAATATGTTATATGTAGAGGAGCTAGACTCCCTATAAGTAGTGAAGTAGTCCATCAATAAAATCATCCAACCATTATTTTCTACAATTTTCCATTCTCTCTTCCTCTCATATCGCTCGATTTATAAGGACTCTACACTCCGCAATCCTTGCAAGCAACTCCAGCTAGCAGAGTCGGTTGCTGTAGCAGTTAGTCCTCCAGCTGGCACTTGGCTTGCTGACTTGGACGAACCCGGACCCACTCGTGAGCTGGTTGGTGACAAATTCTGGTTTACCATTGTTGTTTATATTGCCAATTCATTGGGCTTTGGATAGCCTATGAATAACTGTGATACTCCAGTGTGCTTCTTTCTCTGATTACTGATACATCACACTTTCCGACGCCTTGCAGCGACATCGCTGAACACGTCAAAAATCTCGCACTTTCTTCTAGCATGGTGAAAACAACAACATGAAGAAAACCCTAGGACGATAAGAGTCCAATTCGAAAAAGTCTCCACTAATGGATATAAGAGTGCATCAAGTCCTTTCAACTTCTCCTACCGATTCGAGAACGAATCAATCACTACTACTAAATGAATGAGAATCAAATGGAAGATGTCAATGTTATTCAAAGAATAAAAACTCGAAGATGAACCAAAGTGAATCTCCTCGAACGATCTCTTCTGAATCAACACGAACTTTCTGAATCTCCTGCTCCCTCTTCTCTTGAAAGTTGCACAACCTTTTGTGTAATCACACCTTCGTATATGCTCTCCAATTAGGTTATAAAATTGTAATATATATAACCATTTCCCAATACTTTCCGATATTTGAGACCATCCGACTGCAAAAACTTGATTAAAACTTGACTTAAAATCCAACATTTGCTCAACCCGCAAAGGACCGAAACACCACCAGAAAATCGTCAATACAGTGTTTTTGACTTCCAAATCCACAAGCGTTCGAGAAAAAATGGATTTACAAACCCTGCACATCGGTATACCGCTGGTATATTGATGGAAAAGAAACACGAAAACCTTTCCCCAAACCGGAGAGTACCTGCGAGAGGACCGAGCAATACAACGCACGAACCCAAAAATAAACACACAAAATAATCTATGCAGACACAGAGAATTTTTGACGTAGAAAACCCTTGCGGGAAAAACCACGGGACGATCGGAGTCCAACCCTGAGAAGCCTCCACTAATGGAATAGAAGAATTACACCCTCTACAAACTCCTCCCAATCCAAATCGGATCCCCACAACACTCAGAGATAAGAACAATGATTACAAGGCTACGAAGAGCGAGAACGACGAGTAGAAATTACCCGAACACGATCTCCTTCGAATAGCGACCTTCAATCCTCCGTCCTCTTCTCCGAAGTTGCAATGGCACTCTTGCCTCCTTCCTCTCTCAAAGTTGTGTTGCCTTTTCGATATGAATTAGGGTTGAGAAAACTCAACTTAACTCCCTAATTCCGCAGCAAACCTGGACCGTTTGATTAGATCCAGTGGTGAAAAATCACCCAAAATCCGCTTCAGCCCCCGACGACACAGAGTTCGGCCAGAACTCTGTGTCGAGCAAACAGCACCTAACGCCAACATTCTGGAACAGCCAGACCGAGTTCGGCCAGAACTCGGCCTGGGACCGAGTTCGGGCCGAACTCGGCAGGCCCAGGCCAGAATCTCCTTCAGGAGCAGCAGCAGCAGTAGCGACTCCGTGTCGTCTACTTCTCGAGCTTCTTCGACACACGAACGGCACTCGTCGCACTCCGGGGTCTTCTCCACATAGGTTGGGAACCCCACCCACTCCAACAAATCTCCCCCTTCACAACTATGGGGAGGATGTCGTCATTCCGACGATCTGCCTACAGTACTCAAACTTTCCCCTTGGTAGAATCTTCGTGAACATATCAGCTTCGTTGTCATCTGTATGAACCTTCTCAAGCGCTGCGTCCTTCTTCTCAACCACATCCCGTATCCAATGATACCGAGTCTCGATGTGTTTGGACCGGCTATGAAACGTCTGATTCTTCATAAGGTGGATAGCGCTATGACTGTCGCAAAGCAAAGTATACTGCTCTTGCTTCAGTCCCATTTTCTGCAACAGCTTCTTCATCCATAACAGCTCCTTGCAAGCCTCCGTCGCCACAATGTACTCTGCCTCTGTCGTCGACAAGGCAACACACTTCTGCAACCGCGACTGCCACGACACCGCTCCTTCCGCAAACATCATCACGTAGCCCGAAGTCGATCGCCTCGTGTCTACATCTCCAGCCATATCAGCATCGGTATACCCAACCAGCTTCGGCTCGTCACCACCAAAGGAAAGTCTCCAACCAGCATTACCCTGAAGATATCGTAGAATCCACTTGACCGTACTCCAATGTACCCTTCCAGGATTTGAAAGATACCTGCTAACCGTACCAACTACATGAGCAATATCTGGCCTCGTACACACTATAGCATACATAAGGCTTCCCACAGCTGAGGCATATGGAACCCGCTCCATATCATCCTTTTCATCCTCGGTAGATGGATACTGTTCCTCAGTGAGCTTAAAGTAATCCGCGAGGGGGGAACTCACTTTCTTCGACCCGTCCATCCCGAAACGCTGAAGTACCCGACGAATGTACTTCGTTTGGGACAAGTGTAGCAGCTTGGACTCTCTCTTTCGGCTGATCTCTATCCCAAGAATAGTCTTCGCTGCGCCCAAATCCTTCATAGAGAAGGCCGCGCCCAGCTGGCGCTTCAACTCCGCTATCCTAGTGGCATTCCGACCCACTAATAGCATATCATCAACAAAGAGCAATAAAATAATGAAATCATCATCGGCAAAATACCTCACAAATACACAGTGATCCGACGTCGTTCGTGCATAACCATGCTCCCCCATAAACGACTCGAACTTTCTGTACTACTGCCTCGGAGCCTGCTTCAGACCATACAAGCTCTTCCTCAACCGGCAGACCAAATGTGACTTGCCTTTCTCACAGAATCCCTCTGGCTGCTCCATGTACAACTCCTCCTCAAGATCACCGTGGAGGAATGCCGTCTTCATGTCCATCTGCTCGACCTCCAAGTCGAGACTGGCTGCTAATGCTAGCACCACCCGAATAGACGAATGCTTGACGACAGGTGAAAAGATCTCATCATAATCCACGCCTTTCCGCTGACCGTAGCCTTTGACTACCAGCCTTGCTTTGTATCGAGGGCGAGTAGCATCTTCCGTCTGCTTTACTCTGAACACCCATCGATTCTTCAAAGCTTTCTTGCCCTTTGGCAACCGCACCAGATCATAAGTGGAATTGGTGTACAAGGAACTCATCTCCTCCTGCATAGCCTCCATCCACTCCTGCCTGTGTTCGTCTTCCATAGCCTCTGCAAAACTTTCGGGCTCTTCCCCGTCAGTCAATAGCACATACTCATCTGGTGAGTATCTCGTAGATGGTCGACGATCCCTGTCACTCCTCCTCAAAGGAACCATTAGTGCTGGCTGTATACCGACAGCCTCCGCCCCTTCAGGAACTACCTCTCCGGCATGCTCATCCTCCTGAGGGACACCCTAACCACCATCAGTAGGCTGATGATCAGGGTTGGGAGCAACTCCATGTACCGGCTCCCCCATAACTGGATCCTCTGCGATGTCCTCTGGAAACTGCTCGAAGTGAAATGACTCTAACTCAGGCAATTCCTCAGTCTCAGAAGGCGTCTCGGAATCCTGAATGTTGGTCATGGTCTGATCCTCGACGAACACCACGTCCCTGCTTCTGTAGAGCTTTCCTTCCACTGGGTCATAGAGTCTATAGCCAAACTCATCCCGACCGTAGCCGACAAAGACGCATCGCCTCGTCTTCGGCTCAAGTTTGGTCCTTTCGTCCTTCGGTACATGCACGAAGGCCTTACAACCAAACGCCCGCAGGTGATTGTATGACGGCTCTTTGCCGTACCATACTTTGTCAGGCACATCACCCTGCAAAGGAGCACTAGGAGACAAATTAATAACATAAGCAGCTGTGAGAAGAGCCTCACCCCAATAACTGCCCGACAAGTTTGCTTCTGACAGCAAACACCGCATCCTCTCCATCAGTGTCATGTTCATGCGCTCCGCTACACCATTGAGCTGAGGTGTCTTTGGCGGAGTCTTCTGGTGTCGTATCCCTTGCTCTCTGTAATACGCATCAAAGGGACCGATGTATTCGCCGTCATTGTCGGACCGAACACACAACAACTTCTTGCCCGTCTCCCTTTAAACAGAGGCCTGAAACTCCTTGAAAGTAGGCAGCACCTGATCCTTGTTCTTTAAGGCATAGACCCAGACCTTCCTGGAACAGTCATCAATAAAGGTTACAAAGTAAGAAGCACCACCAAGAGATTTTACCTTCATTGGACCGTAGACATCCGAGTGAATCAACTCGAGCAACGCCGGCTTCCTCGAACTTGGGTGACTTTGGAAAGACACCCTATTTTACTTCCTAGCTAAACAGTGCGTGCACTTCTCCAACTTTGTAGACCTGAGCCCCGAAATTACCTTCTTGTTCACCAAGTAGCTCGTCCCCTTCTCGCTGATATGGCTGAGCCGCCTGTGCCACAACTCGGTAGACGCATCACTGACTGCGTTCACCTCCTGTACCCCCTCTGCGCTCCCCTACATATAGTAGAGACCGGACTTCTTGCTTCCTCTAGCAATCACCATCGAACCCCTGGAAAGCTTCTACTGACTGTTCCCGAAGAGACTGAAGAATCCCTCGTCATCCAACCTTCCAACCGACACCAGGTTGAAACGGATATCAGGGACATGACGAACATCCTTGAGAACAAGAACCGTACCCGTCTTCGTTCTCAAATGCACATCTCCAACGGCAACCGCCTTCGATACATCTCCGTTGCCCATCTTCAACACGCCACAGTCGCGTGTCGTGTAAGTGGGAAACAGTGCCCTGTTGTGAGATACATGTGCTGAAGCCCCCGAGTCCACCAGCCAAGAATTGTCATCGTAGGCGAGGTTAGTAATGACCTCATCACCTACGATGATCACAACGCCTCCATGCATCGAGGCCGTCGCTGTAGTGTTATCTTCTTGCTTCCCCTTGTCGTCCTTCTTCTCTCTCTTCCAAGCGAAACAATTCTGCTTGATATGGCCTTTCTTACCGCAATGGCAACACTCTGAGTCCTCGTACCGACCCTTGGACTTCTTCCTGCTCTTGTCTCTGCCACCACCTGGACCCCTACTTTTGCCGCTTCCGCGGCTCTCTGAAACAAGTGCCTCTGAGTGGTGGGATGTGGATGAAGTGCCCTGAGAACGTCTCCGCATCTCTTTATTCAACACCCCGCTCTTGGCAAACTCCAGACTGACCACGCCCTCTGGAGCAGAAGCAATCATAGATACTCGTACGGTCTTCCACGAGTCTGGCAAAGTACACAGCAGCCACAGTCCCTGAACTTCGTCGTCGAACTTGACTCCCATAGAAGATAGCTGGTCAACCACGCCCTGGAACTCACTCAAGTGGTCCGAAATAGATGCCCCATCCTTATATCGCAGACCCATCATCGTTCGGATCAGGAACAACTTGTTTACCCCGGTCTTCTTCACATACAAGGATTCCAGCTTATCCCACAACGTCTTCGCGTGCTAAATATTGGCAACGTGATTGTACACGTTCTTATCAACAAACTGCCGTATGTACCCACACACCTGTATGTGCTCGAACGTCCAGTCCTCCTCGGATTTATCATTGGGCTTCTCGGATGCAAATACGGGTAGATGCAGCTTCTTGACAAATAGCAAATCTTTCATCTTGCTCCGCCAATAGTGATAATTGGTGCCGTTCAGGTTCACCATGCGCACCAGCTTCGCGTCCATCTCTCCTCTCTGGTTTCTCTGTCAACTACTGACACTCCTTCTGAATTCCAGAACCTGGCTCTGATACCACTCTGATGGGAAAGAAACGCGGAAACATTTCTCCAAACCGGAGAGTACCTGCGAGAGGACCGAGCAATACAACGCACGAACCCAAAAACAAACACACAAAACAATCCACGCAGACACAGAGAATTTTTGACGTGGAAAACCCTTGCGGAAAAAACCACGGGACGATCGGAGTCCAACCCTGAGAAGCCTCCACTAATGGAATAGAAGAATTACACCCTCTACAAACTCCTCCCGATCCAAATCGGATCCCCACAACACTCAGAGATAAGAATAATGATTACAAGGCTACGAAGAGCGAGAACGACGAGTAGAAATTACCCGAACACGATCTCCTTCGAATAGCGACCTTCAATCCTCCGTCTTCTTCTCCGAAGTTGCAATGGCACTCTTGCCTCCTTCCTCTCTCAAAGTTGTGTTGCCTTTTCGATATGAATTAGGGTTGAGAAAACTCAACTTAACTCCCTAATCCCGCAGCAAACCTGGACCGTTTGATTAGATCCAGTGGTGAAAAATTACCCAAAATCCGCTTCAGCCCCCGACGATACAGAGTTCGGCCAGAACTCTGTGTCGAGCAAACAGCACCTAACGCCAACATTCTGGAACAGCCAGACCGAGTTCGGCCAGAACTCGGCCTGGGACCGAGTTCGGGCCGAACTCGGCAGGCCCAGGCCAGAATCTCCTTCAGGAGCAGCAGCAGCAGTAGCGACTCCGTGTCGCCTACTTTCCGAGCTTCTTCGACACACGAACGGCGCTCGTCGCACTCCGGGGTCTTCTCCACATAGGTTGGGAATCCCACCCACTCCAACATATATAACATGTATACCGATGTTACTTCCCCCGTTTTTTAATCCAAATCAAGCCTCGTTGATTCTCGACTTCATCACGAGCTTTTCATACACACATGGATGAAACTCGTCTCACTATGGGATATCCTCCATACATGAGGGAACCACCCCAAGAAGAATAAGATAAGTTGTACTACAACTTACCATTAGAGCTGCTTCTAGGTTTGTAATTCTATGTGCAACTTGGCAAATAATTTCTACTTCCCCTAGTTTAATATGCTACAATGCAATATAAACCTATGTCAAGGTTATCTCATGGTCACCTAATTTCTCTGTCACCAGTAAAGACATCGCCTTCAAGAATGACTCAGAAATTTGTATGCTCATTGTCTTTATTTTTATTGATTTTTCAGTGAAGACGAGCGACGCATTGGCGTTGTATGTCTTTTTCATACTCCATATTTAGCCCCATTCTAGTACTAGATAGTGGAGATGTGTGTTGCCGGTGTTCGTCCGGTTAACTAGTAATTGGATGTTTTCTACAGGTCCGATCCTATTTTAATGAAAAACATTGAAGATCACGTTCCTTGTATCTCCAAGTTAGCACTGTCATAATCCAAAAAACCCATATATCAAACAAAAGAGTAATGTTGTCCATAGTGAAAGAAAGAAAAAAAATAGCGGGAAGAATGAATGGCAAATCCATATGGCAGAAGATGCAAATAAGCATCCATTAGTTTAGTCTTTAGTGACATAGTCCAAATATATTTACTATCAACACTCCTATATAGCCCGTAGAATGGAAGTGACCATCAATGATTCGTGTCACATGGCAGCCCCCACTAAAAGTGGGCCTGAATTTTAATGGAAAATTTTGACTTTCATCCCACTTGTTAATATGAATTTGTACTTACATCCCTTTTTTATTTTTTATTTTTTTAGACTTACATTCCACTTTTTGTCACGAAAAGTATTTATTTTGTCACGAAAAATATTCGTTTTGTCACGAAAAATATTTTTAGTGACAAAAATTGGGATGTAAGTCAAATAAAATTAAAAAGTGGAATGTAAGTACAAATACATATTAGTAAGTGGGATGAAAGTCAAAAAATCCCAATTTTAAAAGAATGGGTCTGGTGCTAATAGGGGGAGGAAACTATCGATGGCTGTCATGTGGTGCAGGTCAGTGATAGTCACGTCTATTCTGCGAGCACAAAGCATTTTTAGTTTATTATTTGGCTAAATTACAACTTGATATCCTCAACTATCTCATTTTTTCAACTTGATACCCTCAACTTTGATATGTATCAATTTGATACCCTAAAAAACAAAAAGAGAAAATTACCCTCTTCCCCACCCAACTCTCCCGACCCCCCCCCCCCCCCCCCCACTCCTACCGCACCTACACACACCCCTCGTGCCACGCGCCCCCCCAGCCCTCCCTCCCTTGGGCCCTCAACCCTGCTTCCTGCCACTTCCCCCCGGCCGCCCTCCCCCCGATTACAACACCCTCGCGTCTCAACCCCCACCCTTCGCACACTGTGCCCCTAATCCCCCCCCCCCCCCCCCCCCCGCCACCCCCTCCGTCGTGCCCCTAATCCTCCCCTCTTTCTCTGTTGAGTGCTGCCGTCACAGAGAGAGAGGGAGAGAGAGAGAGAGAGAGAGAGAGAGAGAGAGGTGGGGTTGGGGCACGGGGTGGTGCAGCCGTGGAGGTGGGCAGCCAGGTGGAGGGAGGGAGGGGGTGGTGCAGCCAGGTGGGAGGAGGGAGAGGGGAGAGAGGGAAGGGGCATGAGTAGTTTTGTTATTTTTTTTTTAGGGTACGAATTTTGATACCTACAAAAGTTGAGGGTATCAAATTGAAAATGTTGGATAGTTGTAGGTATCAAGTTTTAATTTAGTCTCATTATTTAGATGGTCAGTTGGACTTCACCTTAATGTGAACTTTCCATGCACAAGAAAATCCACGTTGGATTATTACTACTTGTCACCCTTCTTTTTGTTAGTTATTGTATTGTTAGTGCACACGTTAAGCAAAAGCCAAAAAATGCTTAATTTTAACTTGATATCATCAACTATTTCATTTTTAAACTTGATGCCTTAAACTTTTTTTTGTACAACTTGATATCATTAACTATTCAATTATTTTTGTAGTGCCCCGAAATTCGTGATACGTATTTTATACGTGATCGTATTTCTGACCAGTATTTTTTATTTTCTTGACCAGTTAAGTTGTGGTATATTTCATACTTAGCATTGTAGTTTAATTGTCGTTTATCATTCCTGGATTAATTCTGATTTAATGGAGCTTGGTTTTATTTGGATAGGAGAAGGAATTGGTTTGGTTTGGTTTATTATGCATTGACCATCTTAGCTAACCTCCACCCTCAACACAACTTATCCTCCCCCATTAAAATCCCCACCTAACACTCTCTCTCCTCATTATTTTCCTCCATTAATTCTTCTTCTTCCTCCACACAACTCTCCAACCCATTAGGCAAGTGCACCTTGCCACCATATGAGAACCACTTTTATTTGTCCATTAGCTAGATTAGGCCATGGAGATCAACATTAGAACTTGGAATTTTGTGATTTGGAGCTTTCATTCTTCTAGATCTAGGTTTTAACCATTTTCGGAAATCCTTGGTTTTGATCTATTAAACTTTAATTTTTGCTTGTTTTGATGCTTCCATGTGGAAGAGAATTCAATTTTACTCAAGTTAGAACTTTAAAAATCTAGATTTGGCTTTGATTTGACAAAGATATGAAAATTTGAATTTTTGGTGTTCTTGGTGTTCTTCTCGGCCTGGAGTAGCAGCCTGCAGCCTGCGCTCTTTAGCGCAGTGCTGGATTGCGCATCCCCCTCGGCCAGCGCTCTTTAGCGCAGCGCCGACCGCGCAGCTTGCCCCTTGGTGAACTGCGCTCAACCCGACTGCGCATGGATTCATGCGCAGTCTGCCCATGCGCAGTCTGCCCATGCGCAGTCTGCTCATGCGCAATCTGCTCCTGCGCAGTCCACTTCTGCGCAATCCATCTCATGCGCAATCTAACCCTGCACCATCCATTCCTGCACAACCTGATCTTGCGTAGTCCATACTCTGCGCAGTCTACCCTTGCGCAATCCTCCCTTGCGCAATCCAATCAATGCACAAGACAGCCCCTGTACCCTTGATCCATGCGCAATGACCCATTGTGCAGTACATCCCCTGTGTCCCTTTAACCCTGTGCCCTTTGACCCCATGCGCAGTCTACCCTTGCGCAAGGTAACCCTTGCGCAAGGCAACTCTTGCGCAGCTCTTCCATGCGCAGTGCATACCCTGCGCAGTCCAACCCCTGACCCTCTTGTGCAACCCACTTGTCTATTATGAGTTTGTTTATTTCTTGAGCTTGGCTCTTCTATAGCCCTGTATATTGATATTTTATTAGATATTTTACGCCCATTTTATATCCTTACGCCTTTTGTCATGAACTTGATTTTACTTAATATGTTGGAATGACTATTATACATGGCACGGTATGACAAGGAACTAGCATAACATGACAGTGACCCGTAATGGTGCACTCCTGACATGACCAACCTGACTTGATAGTGGCCCGTCGTGGCACACTCCTGACAAGTACCCTGACATGAATTATCTTGATAACTTGATAGTGGCCCATGGCGGCGCACTCCTGACTTGACATGACTTGATAACTTAGCTTGACTTGTCTTGACACCGTGGGTGTTCCTGCTTGCTTGTGCAATCCACTCGTATTGTCTTGCATCATGTCTAGGATGTGACTCCCTGGTTCCCACGGTCAGGAATTCATACTGAATCTGGCTAGGTTAATGACTAGATTGATCAATTAGTTCATGGAGAATTTTCCAGTTACCTGTTGCCCCTTTGGTCCCGGCCTTATATATATATACATGGGATTTGTTGCTATCCGTCGAGATGAGCGCACTTCCAGCCCGCCGTCGAGCGTGGTACCTTAGGACACATGTATCTTACTACAGTGTGTCTGCTATATCATGCTATCTTTTCCTTTTCTTGCTGGGAGCATTCAGGTAGTAACAAACAGGTAACCGGACTTGGAATTCTCATTGCATCTTGTTAGTAATCAGGTCTGTGATAACCCTAGTTAGTTAAAGTAGTAAGCCGTAGTACTTGCTTGGCCGTGATTGATTGGATGGAGTCTAGTCCCTCTTGTCCTGTCCTGATCCTGTGCAAGGTCATGACATGACATGATTACTCGTGCTTTACCTTAATCATGTTTAATTGTAAGTCTTGAATTCGCGTATTTTATCTTGCCGATAAATGGTGGGAGAAACCAAGTTCTGTTCAGACGAAGGGTTACAACCTCGGTCCTTGTTTGGTTTACGGGTTGTAACCTGGCTATCTGAATAGTCCCATGGTCATCTCATCGTTTATCATCCTGTCATGCCTTTCCATATGTTCTGTCTTTTATGGATTCTGTACAATATTTGTCTTTTATATCTAACTATCATGCCCTTTTCTTATATTACTTTCTCTTATTATGTAATTATATTATTGTACTGATTGCTGGCTTTTGTTCTTATTTCGTGGCCTCCTTTGTGGCACTTGCTCTTTCTGGGGTCTGACCCAGCTGGTTTTGTATGGCCAGATACCGGAGCAGCAGCAAAGGATCTACCTGCTTTCCAGCCCGATGGTGAACACTAGACGGAACCCGGGCAACGAGTGGGTTTTCTCTTTTTGTTTCTCCCACTGTATTGTTAACTGATATTCTTTTGAGGCTTTTAGCCGACGAGCACTTGTTAGCTCGATGCACTTTACTTTCTGTCTGCCTACGGGCTGTAATCATGATTGGCAACTCGAGGTTGATCATGTATGACCTAACTCTTGCTAGTCCTATCATTTTGTACGACTAGCTTCATGATCATCCAATATGTAATATTTGGGACGCCTTATATATATATATTTGATGCTCTAATATCTTGTTACTATCATTACTTGTTGAGATTGAGGCAATAGCTTGATTTGACCCTAAGAGACTGATGGTTTGTAGCGTACCCTCACATAGCTAGACAGCCATGACCGTATAGCGGGATGGTTGCCGTTCCGTTATACGTAGCTGGCTGTGCACGTCCCCGTTCTTCAGTATTCTGGTTCTGGGGCGTGATAATTTTCAACCTAAAATACCCAAAACAAAAAAGTACGAAAATACCCCTTCCCTAGCTAACACCTCCTCTACCTCCACCACTGCCCAGGCTGCCCCTTTCTTTCGGTTGCCCTACCCCCTCCCCCCGCTTCTCCCCCTCCTCCTTCGTCCCTCCCCACTTTCTCCACGCGTAGCAGTCACGGGGTGTCATGACCCGCTCCCGGATAACCGAGTACGAGTACATGGTCAAGTCCAGCATACGCCATGATATCGATGGTATAACGTTGTCTATATTACACAATAAATCTCCAACTAATACTAATATCAGGAATGTAACATATAATCAATCACAACAACACTAAAGGAATATATGAGCATGTAAAGATAAATTAAATAAGAAAATTAAATCCCAAGTTCATAAGTCTGAATCCATAATTATTCCTACAACCAAAATAATGTTTATCCGGAGACAAATCCGGTCCAACTAGAAAAATAAACTAGAGCATATGCTAAAAAGAAATAAATCCTAAATTTCTCCAGAAATCACATCATGGTCCAGGAGTAATGAGACCGACATCAACTATATCATCTTCCAGTAGTCCACGATGAGAAGAGTATTGTGGACACACACAAAAAAAGAAGAAGAAAATGCTGTCTTTTCTTTTTATTGGCACAAGACACCACAAATCGAGTACGCCTGAGAGATCCTGCGCTGAGGATCCCCGAGTACAAAAAGAAGAATTCTGGAGAATGGGATGATGGAGATCGAGCGGCAGTTGCTCCTTTACTCCGTTGACACTCCGATTACAAAAGTGGAAGAAAATATAAGAAAATTGCTAACTCGCAGCTCACTGGCAAGAAGTGCAGCAATTTGGCTCTTGAAAATGCTCTCTGTTTTGTCCGTTGAAGAAGGAAAAAGCCCCCCTTTTATAGTCGTTCTTGGACTGGAATGATGTTATGCGCCCACATGAAGAGACACGCTGGTTCTTACATGGGCGCATGGTCCTGCTTTGGGCGCATAGTTGTAGGCACATACAGGCTGCGACATCGTGGGTTGGTCGTGGTGTTGACATGGCTGCATGCTTCGGTGCACGACTGCTCGTGGAGATTGACGTGGCAATGCGCTTCGGTGCACGTTCTGATCGTAGCTTTGACTGAGTCAGGCTTGGGCGCATAGCCATGTCTCAGGCTATGCGCCCTCCTTTCGGGGGAGCTAGTCTTGGGCACATGGAGCTTCATTTAGTGGACGCATGGAGTCATACTGACTGGGAGCATGGAGCTGCTTTGACTTGGACGCATGGAGCTATGTTTGCTAAAAAAATTCATGCTTCTACAGGACCCCCTTCAAAATTTTTGACACTTGAGCAAATTCAAAATACTTTGACAGAAGCATGGATCGTCTTCTTGCGAGACAATGGGCGCATAGCACGGTTCTTCCCTTGGGCGTATAGTGTTTTGGCCAGCCTGTCAGGGAGATACGACTGTTGAGATTTTCCTCGAAATCCGAACTGACAGATTCATCGGAACAGAATTTGAAGCGGTCCATCCTTTTATACGTCGTCCACGTCAGCAAAAGACAGTCACATAGTATGCAGAGAGATGGTCCTTCACGTCAGTGCACAGGCTGCAGTGGGCGCAAACACCATAGTGGGCGCATAGAGTATGTGGGCGCATAGGAAGTGGCCCGTGCCTATAAATAGATCCTGGAGGAGAGAGAAAGTTCATTATTCCTTTCCTCTTTGAAATTTTTAGAAAACTCTTCGTTTTCTTCCTTTGAGAATCATGTCTCCCAAGGCCGCCAAGAGATCCGCGAAAGGCAAGGGGGCTGCGTCGAGTAGCTCTTCTCCTGCGGCGGAGTCCTCAGCAGTCCAGGACCCGATTTTGGGTGAGGGCGTGCTTCAAAAAACGAAGTCTCGAGCATTAATTTGCGATGCTCGGACTTCTCTTCTACCGGGACCCTTGCGCCTAGGGCAACATACTTCTGTGAGCATTACAGAAGTCATGCGCCAACACTGTGGTGTGCTATGCACCCAAGTATTGTCATGTTATGCGCCCTTTAAGATGAGGCACGTTATGCGCCCGTTTAACTGTCCATGTGTTATGCGCCCACAAGGCTTTGTATTGGGCGCATATCCCTTTGGGCGCATATCCGTTTGGGCGCATAAAAATCCTTCATAACTTGGCTTTTCCTGCAATTTTTCTAAGTCTGACTGTCTTTCTGCCCGTGGCTCTTACAGCATCCATGTCGAAGGCTGAGACTGTGGTGAAGGAGGAGATGCTGCCTCTTTTCATAAAACAAGAGTCACCATTTGTCAAGAAGGAGGTGGTACCAAAAATTGAGGAATAAGGAGAGCCGGCGCCCGTCGGGGAAGGAATTACTCCCAAGAGCGAAGCTGCTGTAAAGGAGGAGCACCATCCTGAGAGTAGTAGGATTGGGGGTACTGACCTTCCTACTCCAGCTGAGGGTTTTGATCAAATGGATCCCTCATATGCGAAATGGTTGAGCGAATGGTATATGCCTCGCCACAGCTAGGAACCGCGGGTTCCCATAAATGTTCGTATTTCGTCTTGGTATTTCTGTCTATTTTTAGCTTTATGTTTTACTTCTTCCGGGCATCGAATGTAGTCCTCTACTTTTTGCCTGAGCGAAAGAGATGAAGAACTTTTTGTTTTGCTCATGAGGTGTAGTCCTGTGAATGTAACTGATTTTGAATAAACAAAATACATTCGCTCCACTCTTTGCTTGTGATATCTGTGGTGCTTGTATTAGGGAGCCAATAATACGATATTTGTGTAAAGGGTATCCCGCTGGGGGAGCTCCCTCCCTCCTTTTTGTTTGCTTGAATCCATCGTCCTTCTGTACGCTGGCGGTGCAGGTAATAGATTTGAAATGAAAACCCAACGGAGGTGATAGGTTTTATGGTTTTGACACCATGTCTTTTATCCCGGATTGGATATAAGTATCGAGTCGGAAGATTATCGGTATCAGAGGTAATATAGACGTGACACATGATAATCAGGAGTGGTTTTATGAAATATCGATGCTAGAGGTAATGTGGACGTAGCGAAGATATTTCCGGTGGGTATTCCGCTGGAGAATTTTGTGTGGACCTATTATCCGTTTTATATTCGAATGATTCGAATATAGATAATAAATTGAATGAAGCTGCTAGTAGAGGTAATATGGACGCAATAGCAGAGGATGTTCTATATCTGACCAGAGGTAATATGGACGCAATAGCAGAGGATGTTCTATATCTGACCAGAGGTAATATGGACGTGGAAAGATATATAGCATTAGGGAGGAGTAGATAGTTCAGAGGTAGTGTGGACATGACTATCCTTGATGAATGCTTTGCTCAGAGGTTATGTGGACGTGGCAAAACATGTGACCATTCCGTTGGGGAAATAATTATCGAAAAACAATTCAGAGGTAATAGGGACGTGATTTGTTTTTGTCAAACCGAGTTTGGACGGAGTCAAAAAACGAAAATGATTCTACTGGGAAAATATTTAGAGGACCTATTATCCAGGGCGTATTCAAGACTCTTGAAATACGGATAATAGTTAGATAATTTTTTTTGAATCATATAAACATAGCACTGTACATTTACATGACTGAACGTATGTGAACATGATGTAAAAGAGGTTACACATAGTATCTCTTCAGGAACTTGCCGTTGATAGGCATCATGAGCATGTTACCGTCAGGCTTGGTCAGCCGGTACGCACCATTAGAATATACCGATTCTATGACGAAGGGACCTTCCCATTTAGGTTGAAATTTTTCTTTTGTTTTGTGTGTCATAACCATCGATCTTCTTACTGCTAGGACCAAATCACCGACTCAGAAGATCATTTCCTTCACCTTTTTGTTGAAAGCTCTGTAAAGACATACTTTGTATAGCTCAATACGCTGTTGAGTTAATAGGCATTTTTCGTCTAGCGCTTCGAGCTCTTGGAGTCGCAGACGGTAGCTCTCTTCAGTGGTCATCTCGCTGGCTAGGGCTACCCAGAGAGAGGGGATCTGGATTTCTAGGGAAAAAATTGCTTCGCTCCCATAAACCAGAGAGAATGGCGTACTGCCTGCTGGAGTCCGGACCGTTGTGCGATAGGCCCATAGACATTCACCGAGCTTCTCGTTCCAATCGCGCTTGTTTGAAGACACAAATTTCTTGAGAAGTTTTATAATGGTTTTGTTGAAGGCTTCTGCTAGCCCGTTAGCCGCTGGATTGTAGGCAGTAGAGGCTATGTTCTGGATTCGATTCTTATCGCAGAACCGATAAAACGCATGGCTTGCGAACTGTGGACCATTATCATGGATAATCCTGCGAGGTAGGCCGAAGCGGTAGATGACGTGATGTTTGATGAAACTGATCACGTTTGATGTCTTCACTTCAGTGAGAGGTATAGCTTCCGCCCATTTGGAGAAGTAATCGATTATAGCTAGGATAAAATGATATCCTTTGGAGGATGATGGACTGATTGGTCCTATCACGTCTATGCCCCAGGCTTCAAATGGCCAAGATGCTGCCGTCGGGTATAGAAACTTCGAAGGTTGGTGAATAAAATTAGCGTAGAACTGGCAAGCTCTACACTTCTTTGCATATTCAATAGCATCCGCTATCATGGTGGGCCAGTAATAGCCCATTCGTTTGATACGATCTTATAATTTAGGGCCTGATTGATGTGCACCGCAAACTCCATCGTGAGCCTCCCGGAGTGCATGCTTGGCTTCGGTGTCTGATAAGCATCGTAATAGTAGCCCTTCATAAGAGCGTTGGTACAGCATCTTGGTAGCTGTGTCGTAGTAAAACCTGAGGGATCGCCTTTGGATGGATACTGCTTCCTTCGGGTCCTCGGAGAGGATTCCATAGACAGTGTAGTTTATGAAGGGATATCTCCAGTCTTTAGCATCGACGTTTGTTTCTGCTACATAACTGTGATGAATATGTAAGACATCTTTCACACAGAATAATTTTTGACCAGACACTGTGATCGACTGCTGAGTATTGGTAGGAACGGTCAAGGAAGCAGCAAGACCGGCTAGAGCATCTGCTTCTATATTCTGTAGTCGAGGCACATGCTCGATGAAGAATCCAGCGAAAGTAGATGTCAGCTCGATTGTTGCTCGGTGTTAGGGGATGAGATCTTCGTGGCGAACTTCGTACTCCCCTCGGACCTGACTAACTATTAGCTTGGAATAGCCGTAAGCCTCTAGATAGTCAACTCCCAGTTGCTTTGCCAGTTGTAGGCCGATTATTAGGGCATTATATTCGGCTACATTGTTGGTGCATGGTTCCACGAGAGAATATGCACGGTGAATGACCAGATGATCAGGTGACACAAGCACAACGCCTACTCCAGCCACGATATTCCCTTTGGGCCCTGTTTTTGATGCGCCTTCAAAGAACATTCACCAAATAGATCTCTTCAGTTGCAGTGTTAGACTCCACCACTTCGTCAAAAATTTTGTCGTAGTGTTTGGACGACTCCAGCACCGAATGAGCTGCTAGAAAATTAGCTAATGCTTGACCTTTCACTGCCTTCTGAGGGACGAAGATCATATCATATGGGGTCAACAACATTGCCCATATAGCTAAACGGGAATTGAGAGAGCCCGATTTAGTCATGAGTATTCTGAGAGGGTTGACTTTGGATATGATATGGATAGTCTGCCCAGACACATAGTAGCGTGTCTTTGGATGTCAAATACTAGTGCGAGGCATTCCTTCTCCACCGGTGTGTATCTGTGCTCGGCACCCACCATTGTGTGGCTGAGGTAGTAGATTGCCTGTTCATGGCCGCCTTCGTTCTTTTGAGCTTAGAGGGCGCCAAGGGAATAATCCATGGTGCGGACATATAGTAAGAAGGGCTTCCCCATTATTGGGGCTACCAGTACTGGAGGGCTTGTAAGATATGTTTTGATGTTGTCGAATGCCCGTTGACATTGTTCAGTCCAGACGAAAGATATGCCTTTCTTCATGAGCTGAGTGAGTGGTTGACACCTTCCAGAGAGGTTCAAAATGAATCGTCTGATGTAAGCTAGCCTTCCTTATAGTCCGCGTAGCTCTTTGAGGTTCCTTGGAGGATGTATGTCGAGAATAGCCTTTACTTTCTCCGGGTCCAGATGTATACCCTTTGAAGTGATGATGAAACCAAAGAACTTGCCGCTGGAGACTCCCAGAAAAGACTTGGTTGGATTTATCTTGAGTTAGTGTACACGCATTAGTTCGAACAGCGTTTTCAAGTCTTGGAGGTGGTTGCCCTTGAGACGATATTTGAATGCAATATCGTCTACGTAGCACTCCACGATTTTGTACAAATGATTGTAAAAAATTGTGTTCATGGCTCGCTGGTATGTTGCCCCTGCATTCTTCAATCCGAAGGGCATCACCGTATAGCAATATACCCCCAACGGTGTTCATAAAGATGTGTGCTTCTCGTCGTCGGGGAACATCTTGATCTGGTTGTAGCCTGAGAACCCATCCATGAAGGACATCCGTTCGAAGTCGCAAGTGTTGTCGATCATTACGTCGGTGATCGGTAGAGGAAACTCGTCTTTCGAACATACAGAGTTCAAATCACGGTAGTCGATACAGACTCGAACTTTATCGTTCTTTTTATGACTGGAACGATATTGGCAACCCAGTCGGGATGTTGTTCCTCGTGAATGAATCCACTGGCGATAAGCTTTTTGACTTCATTTTCGATGGCTTCTATGTCGTTTGGTCGAAATTTCCGTTGTTGCTGTTTTACTGGCTTAGCTTTAGACGAAATGTTCAGGCGATGCACGGTGACTTTAGGGTCCAATCCTGAATGTCTTCATAGCTCCATGCGAAGACGTCGATGTATTCTCTTATAAGATGTATAAGAGACTGACGTTCATCGTCAGATAAGCTTTTGCTGATGAAGATTGGTTTGAAGGATGCTTCATCTCCTAGATTGACTTGGATGACATCATCTTTGGTAGGTGGTTGTAATGTCTGTGGTTCGTATTACGCATCTTGGTATACGTATACGTATTTTGACTCGTATTGCATGTTTTCTTGCTTGGATCGGCTTGGTTCGGCTTGGCTTGGTTCAGCTTGGGTTGCTTTGGTTCATCATGGACCAAGGGGAAAACCCCTACCTACCACCACCATCTTCATTTATTAAACCACTCATTTCTCTCTCTTCTCATTAACTCCTCATTTGCTTCTTCTTCTTCTTCACCATTACTTCTTCACCTACAACGAAGAGAGCTTAGGCAAGTGCAGCTTGCTTCATGGAGGAACTCAGTTTTTATTGTTCCATTCTCTTTCTTACGAGATTCTAACACACTTTAATACTTGGCATTTTCAATTTCCATGGTTCAATTTGTGTAGATCTAAGTTTATTGTATTTTTGAATTTCTTGGGTTTTGATCTAATTACCTTGTTATTATCTAGTTTTGATAGTTCCATGTTGTAGAGAATTTCTTTCTGTCCCATTTTGACCTATAGAAGTCTGTATTTAGACTTGGGATGAAGGATTTATGAAGCTTTAAAGAATGGAGTCCATGCTTCTTCTTCTCGGATCAGTGGAGAAGAAGAACAGTGCAGCCGCATGGCAGTTCATGGCCGCATAGCCTTCCTGGCCGCATGGCAGAACTTGACCGCATGGATTTTCCATACGGTAAGCTTTTCCTGGTCGCATGGCAGTTATTGCCGCATAGGCCATGGGCTCCTTGCCAGCCGCATAAGACTCTATTTCGTAGTCGCATGAACTTTCGTTCTTTTCAGCCGCATAAATTATTTCATCTCAGTCGCAGAATATAATGGCAATCCAGCTGCATGAACTTGAACCCGATCATCCGCAGCCGTATGAGCTTGATTATACCCGCAGCCGCATATGGCCTTGGCATAATCCAGCCGCATGAACTTAAATACCCGCTGCCGCATGAGCCCTTCCTTTTCGCAGCCACATAAGGTTGCCATCCCGCTGCCGCAAGAGCCCTTCCTTTTCGCAGCCGCATAAGCTTGAGTTCCCGCTGCCGCATGAGCCCCGCATCACTTTCCAGCCGCATGAACTTATTACCTCCCAAGCCGCATACGCCCCCTTCCTTCCTGAGCCGCATGCACATGCCCTCATTCCAGCCGCATGAGCACGCAGTCCCCAGCCGCATAAGCACGTATGTTCTCTGCCGCATGACTCCAATTAGCCGCATGGCTCCTCCCACAGTCTCGTCCTCTTTTATTATTATTATTATTATTATTATTATTATTATGAAATATCACATTTATGCTTATGTCATGTATGTTCTGATATGTTCCATGGTTATGACAGTGGCCTGCCGTGGCGCACTCTTGACAAGTAAACTGACATGACATATCTCGACATACTGTTACGACAACTAGCCTGACATGACAAGTATGAATGACCTGGACACCGTGGACGATTGTATTTGTACAAATAAACCAGTACTGTCTTGCACCATGTCTAGGATGGAATCCTTGAGTACCACGGTCAGGGATACCTACTGCAATTGACTACGGCTAATAAACTAGAATAATTCAGTAGTCATGAAGAGATTTCCCAGCTACAGGCAATCCCGTTATCGGGGTGCACTAAGTGGACTTGTAGCCTACCGACGAGTAGGGCACATTTTCAGCACACAGTCACGCGTTGCATCCTTCATAATCGGACATTCGACCTGGATAACCGGATGGTCTGCAGGGCTTGTGGCTATTGGGATAATCTTATTGCATCTTGCTAGTAACTAGGCCTGTGATAATCCTAGTTAGTTAAAGTATCAAGCCGTACTCTTTGCTTGGCCGTGATTGATTAGATGGAGTCTAACCCAGCTTAGTCTTATCCTGATCCTGTACAAGATTACGACATGACATGATTACTTATACTTGCCTCAACAATAACGATCAGGGGTCCAGTTCTGTTCAGACGAAGGGTTACAACCCCGGTCCTTGTTTCGTTTAAGGGTTGTAACCTGGCTCCCGGAGCAGTTCTGTGTCCTTTCTTCGTTTATTGTCTTATTGCTCCGCATGTCATGCTTGTCATGTTTTACCTTTCTTCTATAGCATGATTATTTATACTGGCCTTAACAGTAAAGATCAGGGGTCCAGTTTTGTTCAAGCGAAGGGTTACAACCTCGGTCCTTGTTTGGTTTAAGGGTTTTAACCTGGCTCCCGGAGCAATTCTGTGTCTTCTCATCCTATGTTGGGCCTTACTTTACCAACAAGTAGTTGAGATGGGTTTCTATTCAGGTAAAGGGTTCCAACCCCGGTCCTTGTTTGGTTTAAGGGTTGTGACCTGGCTACTTGAATGGTTTTCTCGTACTCAATTTACTGTTGATATCTTATTATTATTATCAGTTTCGTTTATAATCATCTTTAATATTTTGTTGTGATATGCTGGTTTTAGTTTCTAAGTGAAGCCTCCTTGTGGCATTTGCTCTTTCTGGGGTCTGATCCAGCTGGTTTTGTATGGCCAGATAACGGAGCAGCACCTGAGGATCTACCTACCTTCCAGCCAGATGGTGACCACCAGGCGTAACCCTGGTAATGAGTAGGTTTCTTTTTGTCCTCCCATTTTATTGTAAAATTATTCTTTTGAGGCGTTTAGCCAGCAAGCATGTGTTAGCTCGTATTGCACCCTTATTTACTGTCTGCCTACGGACTGTAACATGATTTGACAAATCCTAGGGTTGATCATGTATGACTAAAACTCTTGCTAGTCCTGACATTTTGTACGACTAGCTTCATGATCATCCGAATATGTAATGTTTGAGATGCCTTACTATTGTATATTTGGTGCTCTGACATCTTATGACTATTATTGCTTGCTTGAGATTGAGACAATAGGCTTGTTCATGACCATAGGTGACTGATGGATTTTAGTTAAACCCTCATGTATCTAGACAGCCATGACCGTATAGCAAGGTGGATTGTACTTCAATATACGTAGCTGGCTATGTACGCCCCCGCTCTCCAGTATTCTGGTTCTGGGGCGTTACATGGTTTAAGTGGTGGCCCATGCAGGTCTTGTAAATCAAGATAAGTGAGAGTTTACCGAATAGATGTCTCAATCAGTACTCGCCCTTGATCTCTGTTCATATCCTCTGAATTCCTGAAATCTTGTCCTGATCACATGCTTGTATCGTTGATCTGTCCTGGTCCTTCATTATTGTTCTCTATGTCGTCTTCTTCAGCGATATTATTTCTGGTCCTACCGATCGGCAAGGCGGAGCACCTCCCGTGGACCAGCAGCAACCCGGAGATCAAGTCCAGCATTCTGGAGTAGCCTCCAGAGTCGTGCCTACTGGAGGAGAGCCACCAGTTTAGCCTATCAAGCCTGCAGAGCCTGATGATGGCACTTTGGTGGGTCTCATCAGGTCATTATTTGCTTTCCAAGATCGTCGAGGAGATGCCTTGTACTAGGCGGTGGCAGATGCATTGACCAGAGGAGGTCATCAGGGTATTAGCACGGCCAACAGCTTCAAGCGCTTGAACCCTCCATTCTTCGACGGCAGTGAAGATGCGATCGTTGCTGATGCATGGCTTCAGGACATAAAGGTGATTCTAGAAGCACCCAGGACTCCAAAAGTCGAGAAGGTGGCCGTGGTGCGCCTGCAGTTATTGGATCTTGCCCGCAGCTGGTGGGCGATGCAGGCCGTTGGATTAGTAGCACCCATTGCTTGAGCAGTGTTCAGAAAGAGATTCCAGATAAGTATTTTAATGTTGAAGCTCGGTAAGACCTACAGACGAGGTTTACCAATCTGAAGCAGATGGGCAGGACGGTCGATGGTTATGCGGCCGAATTTTCGAGACTCAGTCGGTTTACTCGCACCTTGGTAGCGACCGAGTTCGATAGAGCCCAGCGGTTCCAGTAGGGACTTCACCTGGAGATCTTATTGGCATTAGAGCAGTTTGAGCATCAGACTTTTGATACAGTATTGAGGGTAGCGAGGAGGCATGAGTATACCTCCCAGAGGATCGTGGATAGGACTGGGGGTCGAAAGCGATCCCACAGCCAGATGAATCAATCTTCAGCACCAGCCCCGGCAGCCAGGACTTTGACCATTGGAGCTCCGAGGCGGGTGGCCTCAGTGACGTCGGTTCAGCATTCAATCCCGATGCACCCTCAGCAGCAGAAGCAGAAGCAGTCTTCCGCAGTGGGATGTTCACACTGCGGGAAGCCGGAACTGTTGGCCCAATGATTGTATCATAATTTTGAATATGGTTAATATGTTAAGTTTAGCATTTCTTTATCACTAATCTTCATACAATCGTTACGCATTTCTACTTATACTTATATCTTTGGTGATATGTGCCCATTGGTTTACATCTTAGTGATATGAGCTTATCTATCTTAAATTTAATTGGGTTGCCAAAATCAAAACTATGTTTTTGATTATGGTCATTCAATTAAGTTTAATCATTATGATATCACTAACATTTATGCCATCACCTTAGCACTTATACTTAAACTTTGCATAGTCCTAATGTGCTTTAACTTATCATACTTGCTACTATGTATATTGCTTTGTTCGTCTAACATGTACATACAGAAAAGCAATATACATAGTAGCAAGTATGATAAGTTAAAGCACATTAGGACTATGCAAAATTTAAGTATAAGTGCTAAGGTGATGGCGTAAATGTTAGTGATATCATAATGATTAAACTTAATTGAATGACCACAATCAAAAATATAGTTTTGATTTTGGCAACCCAATTAAATTTAAGATAGATAAGCTCATATCACTAAGATGTAAACCAATGGGCACATATCACCAAAGATATAAGTATAAGTAGAAATGCATAGCGATTGTATGAAGATTAGTGATAAAGAAATACTAAACTTAAAATATTAACCATATTAAAAAATATGATACAATCATTGGGCCAACAATCTCCCCCTTCTTGATTATGGCAAATCGGTTAAGTTTAGCATGAACACAATAGATGCATGTATCACTAATATACAAAAGATATAAGCAATATCACTAAACGCATACTACTTAGATTACTTATAAAGCAATAAACAAGATCAATGTGGACATATGCAATGAAGAAATCATGGTGGGCCAAAGACGACGGATCTCACAAGATTTCTCTGAACCACCCGACGACTGGATATCTTTGGACAGCTGCCGCCAAGGTAAAAAGCCAGCACATATCAAAGAAAGAAGCCAAGCCATGCCATCATCATTTCAAGACTCTGAAGAAGCCTGCACCTGCCTAAGTTTATCTGGAGTCTGTAATGAGTCTTAGGAATTATTGTAAACACAAGAAATGGATGGCAAAATCGAAAGCTAGGGCAGAAATAAGCCCAGGATCATTTTTGGTGGAAAACGGCATACCGACGGTATACCGGCGTATACCGACGGTATATCGGTTTTCGTTCACAGAAAGTTTCTGTTTACAAAACCGGCATACCGACGGCATACCGGTCCATACCGACGGTATACCGCTTCCGAAACGTTGAAATTCCAACGGTTGAATTTTCAGCCATTAATGATCCCAACGGCTATATTTCTAGCCGTTGTAATCCCAGACCGGTATACCGCCGGTATGTCGGATCTTACCGGCGGTATGCCGGTTCGTGGACTGAAAAGTTGCCTTGGGCTCTTTTCAATGCTTTGGTTATAAATAGCCTTGAACCCCTTCATTCAAGGTTGATGTTTTGAGCCTAAAAATTTCTAAACCACCAAAGCCTATCCACAAACAACTCTACAAAGCTTTCATTTGCCATCCACAAATTGTGTTAGAGTTATTGAGTTGAAAAGTGAGATCTTCATCTTATTGTATAAGGAGATCAAAACCTATTGTGAAAGGTTGAAGTTGGAGAGTCTTCGTATCCAAACTCTCGGTTGAAGTTGGGGAGTCTTCGTATCCAAACTCTCGGTTGAAGTCGGAGAGCCCTTCGGATTAAAGCTCTTGTGTAAGAAGTTGGCGAGTTCTTCGGATCCAAACTCGTGTGTAACTATTTGCTCAAATAGTGGATTAAAGCCGGAGAGAGTTTCGGGACTGGACTGCCTCTTAGGAGGATACCAGGATATATCGGGTGTCGGTATTGTGTTTGCTTCTTCTCTTGCACTTATATTTTTAAATTACCAATTAGCTTGTGCTAAGTGCTTGATTAGTTAGCTTGACCCTATTCACCCCCCCTCTAGGGTTCCTACAGGAACATGTGGTATCGGAGTGTCATAGAGCACATGGTTTGTGGTGCCCCGGACCACAGGGTTGGGAATTTCTCGAACAGGGGAAGTTCATCAGCCTTCTCCAGTCCTTCAATTAGAGGACCAGCACCAGTCCAGCAGTAGCAGCAGTACCCGTTCCCGAGGCCATTGCCGATGCAGGCCCAGGAATTCCAGCAGCAGAAACCGTAACAGTATGCCCAAGCCCAAGCTCTGATCCAGAGCAGGCAAAGGAATTTTCAGCAGAGGGGACCCGCAACCAGAGGGCATGGTCAAGTGCTGGCTTTGACCATAGGAGAGGAAGAAATAGCACAGGTGAGGTAGTGGTAGGTACTATTCTTGTCAACACCTTTCCAGCTTCAGTATTATTTGATTCTGGTGCCTCGCATTCATTTATGTCTGCACGATTCGCGACACGGATAGGACTGGAGCCCGAGTCATTATCAGTAAGGTTCAATATACTTACTGGTAATGGACTTGTGGGAGTAGATAGAGTGTTTTCCTCATGTCGGATCGTAGTTAGCGGTAGAGAGTTCCCCGCTAGATTGATAGAGTTCCCGATGGCCGATTATAATATAGTCTTAGGGATGGATTGGTTGAGGGACCAGTATGCTAGAATAGACTGCCACATTGGCAGGGTTATTTTTAGCATTCTCGGTGGGCCAGAGTTTTTCTTTTCCCGAGGCGAAGTTGAACCTTCTCCTCCAATATTGCGGATGGCAGTAGCAGCAGTGCAGTTACCTCGGATAGTCGAGGAGTTTCCAGATATTTTTCCAGAAGTGCTTCCAGGGATGCCGCCAGAGCGGGAGATCGAGTTTACTATCGACTTGATCCCAGGGACAGCCCCAGTGTCAGAGAGAGTCTACAGGATGGTGCCATCAGAGCTAGAGATATTGTACAAGATGATTGAAGAACTTAGAACCAAGGGATTCATTCGTGCTAGTGGATCGCCTTGGGGAGCCCCGATGCTTCTTATGAAAAAGAAGGATGGTACTTCCAGGTTATGTGTAGATTATCGTACCATGAACTCAGTGACAATCAAGAACAGATACCCTCTCCCGAGGATAGATGACTTGTTTAATCAACTCAATGGGGCAGCAGTATTTTTAAAGATCGACTTGCGGTCAGGATATCATCAGATCAGATTCAGAGAGCAGGACATCCCAAAGACAGCTTTCAGGTCTAGATACGGGCATTGGGAGTTCCTTGTGATGACATTTGGAGCAACCAATGCCCCGACTGTATTCATGGACCTCATGAATCGTATATTCATGCCTTATTTGGATCAGTTCATGATTGTGTTCCTTGACGACATCCTGGTCTACAGCAAGAGTGAGGCGGAGCATGAACAGCATCTCCATGTGGTTCTTCAGATTCTTCGAGAGCATCAGTTATATGCCAAATTTAGTAAATACGAGTTCTGGCTCGATCGCATTTCGTACTTGGGGCATATCATCACCAGAGGAAGAGTGGAAGTGGATCCCTAGAAGATCATGGCTATTGAGACGTAGCCAGTACCCAGCGCAGTTGTAGAAGTTCACAGTTTCCTTGGCTTGGCCGGCTACTACCGGCGATTTATTTCAGACTTTGCTCGGATTTCAGCGCCATTGACCCAGTTGACCCTCAAGGATGTGCAGTTTGCTTGGACAACAGAGTGCCAAGATTCTTTTGAGAGGTTGAAGCAAGGTTTGCTGACAGCTCTCATTCTCACGCTTCCAGATGGAACCGGAAGATTCTTAGTATATTGTGATGCTTCAGGCAGAGGTTTAGGATGTGTTTTGATGCAGCATGGGAAGGTAATAGCTTATGCGTCATTTCAACTTTGTGATCATGAGAGGAATTACCCAACCCATGACATGGAGCTGGCAGCAGTAGTGTTTGCACTTAAGTTGTGGAGGCACTATTTGTATGGAGATAGGGTGGAGATTTTTATCGACCACAAGATCCTGAAGTATGTTTTCACTCAGAAGGATCTTAACATGCGTCAGAGGAGATGGCTAGAGCTACTTGTGGATTATGATGTCAACCTGCAGTATCACCCAGGGAAGGCCAACGTCGTTGCAGATGCATTGAGCAGGAGAGCCAGAGTTTATTTCCTAACAGTACAACCAGAGCTGTTAGCAGATCTTCAGAAGATGGGTATAGAAGTTGTTCTCCCTTCCAGTGTGGTATTGATGGCCTGTATGCAAGTTCAGTCCAGTATAGTCGAGAGGATCCGGATGGCTCAGTCAACAGATTCCAAGCTTCAGCGACTCAGAGCAGAGTGTGAGGCAGGACGAAGACCAGAGTTATATATCCATGAAGACGGTACACTCTGACATGGTAAACGTCTTTGTGTATCCGGTGGAGCTATCAGACAGGAGATCATGGCAGAGGCTCACAGTTCTCAGTATTCTATTCATTCCGGTGGTATGAAGATGTACCGTGATATTCGTCAGCAATTTTGATGGAATGGTATGAAGAGGAAGATAGCCCAGTTTGTCTCTCACTATTTGGTTTGCCAACAAGTTAAAGCTGAACATCAGAGGCCAGATGGACTACTTCAACCCTTGCCAATTCCAGAATGGAAGTGGGAGCATATAACCATGGATTTTGTGACTGGATTACCTAGATCCCCAGCTGGCAGAGACGCTATTTAGGTTATTATAGACAGGCTCACGAAGGTGGCTCACTTTCTTCCGTTCAGAGTCGGTCAGCCGACGGCTCAGCTAGCAGAGATGTATCTCAGAAAGATAGTCAGGTTGTATGGTATACCAGTCAGCATCACTTCGGACAGAGATTCCAGATTTATGTCGCACTTTTGGCGTAGTCTGCAAGAGAGTTTAGGGACTCGCCTCCAGTTCAGCTCAGCATATCATCCGTAGACTGATGGTCAGTCGGAACGCACAATCCAGACTCTTGAAGACATGTTGCGATCTTGTACACTCGACTTCGGTGGTTCGTAGAAAGATCACCTGCACCTGGTGGAGTTTTCGTACAACAACAGTTTCCAAGCCAGTATCCAGATGGCACCGTTCGAGGCACTGTATGGTAGGAAGTGCCGTTCCCCGTTAGCATGGGACGATGTTGGTGAAAGGCAGATGCTCGGTCCAGAAATGATTGCTCAGACAGTTGAAGTGGTCAGGAGAGTCAGAGATCATCTTCGAGTTGCCCAAGATCGCCAGTGTCATTGGGCCGATTCGCATCGGTGCCCTCTTAAGTTTTCTGTCGACGACCATATATTTCTGAAGATTTCGTCTAACCTGACGTCATTCGTTTCGGCGTACGAGGAAAGCTTAGTCCTAGGTATATAGGACCGTGCGATATTCTGGAGCGAGTAGGAGATGTATCCTATCGTCTCGCTCTTCTGCCGTCGCTACGTGAGGTACATGCTGTATTTCATGTATCCCAACTACGACGGTATATCTCGGACCCGAGCCATATCCTGGATCATTCGGAATTGGTTGTTGGTACCAACCTTTCGTATGAGGAAAGGCCCGTATCTATATTGGACCGAAGAGAGAAGATACTCAAGAACAAGACTATTAGTTTAGTCCGTATTGCTTGGGGTTATCACTCTTTGGGTGAGTCAACGTGAGAGCGTGAGGATGATATCCGATCGCGATATCCCGACCTGTTTGACTCGTAAGGTATAATGTCTTCCTTATGCCTTATGATTTCAAATCCCTATTTGAATGAATGACTGCATGATAGAATGCTTGTTATAGCTTGCATGTGATTAGTATAGCTTGTCCTTACTGCTCTAGTCTCTTAATTAAATTTCGAGGACGAAATTCTTTTAAGGTGGATAGAGTTGTAATGCCCGTGGTTCGTATTACGTATCTTGGTATACGTATATATATTTTGACTCATATTGCATGTTTCCTTGCTTGGTTTGGCTTGGCTTGGTTCGGCTTGGGTTACTTTGGTTCATCATGGACCAAGGGGAAAACCCCTACCTACCACCGCCATCTTCATTTATTAAACCACTCCTTTCTCTCTCTTCTCATTAACTCCTCATTTACTTCTTCTTCTTTACCATTACTTCTTCACCTACCAGGAAAAGAGCTTAGGCAAGTGCAGCTTGCTTCATGGAGGAACTCAGTTTTTATTATTCCATTCTCTTCCTCACGAGATTCTAACACACTTTAATACTTGGCATTTTTAATTTCCATGGTTCAATTTGTGTAGATCTAAGTATATTTTATTTTTGAATTTCTTGGATTTTAATCTAATTAACCTTATTATTATCTAGTTTTGATGGTTCCATGTTGTAGAGAATTTTTTTCTGTCCTATTTTGACCTATGGAAGTCTGGATTTAGACTTGGGATGAAGGATTTATGAAGCTTTGAAGAATGGAGTCCATGACTCTTCTTTTCGGATCAGTGGAGAAGAAGAACTGTGCAGCTGCATGGCAGTTCATGGCCGCATAGCCTTCCTGGCCGCATGGCAGAACTTGACCGTATGGATTTTCCATACGGCAAGCTTTTCCTGGCCACATGGCAGTTATTGCCGTATAGGCCATGGGCTCCTTGCCAGCCGCATAAGACTCTTTTTCGTAGCCGCATGAACTTTCGTTCTTTTCAGCCGCATAAATCATTTCATCTCAGTCACAGAACATAATGGCAATCCAGCCGCATAAACTTGAACCCGATCATCCGCAGTCGTATGAGCTTGATTATACCAGCAGCCGCATATGGCCTTGGCATAATCTAGCCGCATGAACTTAAATACCCGCTACCGCATGAGCCCTACCTTTCCGCAGCCGCATAAGGTTGTCATCCCGCTGCCGCATAGCCCTTCCTTTCCGCAGTCGCATAAGCTTGAGTTCTTGCTGCCGCATGAGCCCCGCATCACTTTCCAGCCGCATGAACTTATTACCTCCCAAGCCGCATGTGCCCCCTTCCTTCCTGAGCCGTATGCACCTGTCCTTATTCCAGCCGCATGAGCGCACAGTCCCCAGCCGCATAAGTGCGCATGTTCTCTGCTGCATGGCTCCAATTAGCCGTATGGCTCCTCCCACAGTCTCGTCCTCTTTTATTATTATTATTATTATTATAAAATATTATATTTATGCTTATGTCATGTACGTTCTGATATGTTCCATCGACACGATAGTGGTCCGTTGTGGCACACTCTTGACAAGTAAACTGACATGACATATCTCGACATACTGTTACGATAGCTAGCCTGACATGACAAGTATGAATGACCTGGACACCGTAGACGATTATGTTTGTACAAATAAACCAGTACTGTCTTGTATCACGTCTAGGATGGAATCCCTGAGTACCACGGTCAGGGATACCTACTGCAATTGACTAAGGCTAATAAACTTGAATAATTCAGTAGTCATGAAGAGATTTCCCAGCTACAGCAATCCCGTTATCTGGGCATACTAAGTAGACTTGTAGCCTACCGACGAGTATGGCACATTTCCAGCACACAGTCATGTGTTGCACCCTTCATAAATGAACATTTGACCTGGATAACCGGATGGTCTGCAGGGCTTGTGACTGTTGGGATAATCTTATTGCATCTTACTAGTAACTAGGCCTGTGACAATCCAAGTTAGTTAAAGTATCAAGCCGTACTCTTTGCTTGGCCTAGATTGATTAGATAGAGTCTAACCCTGCTTAGTCTTGTCCTGATCCTGTACAAGATTGCGATATGACATGATTACTTATGATTGCCTCAACAATAACGATCAGGGGTCCAGTTCTGTTCAGGCGAAGGATTACAACCCCGGTCCTTGTTTGGTTTAAGGGTTGTAACCTGGCTCCTGGAGCAGTTCTGTGTCCTCTCTTCGTTTATTGTCATATTGCTCCCTATGCCATGCTTGTCATGTTTTACCTTTCTTCAATAGCATAATTATTTATACTGGACTTAACAATAAAGATCAGGGGTCCAGTTCTGTTCAGGCGAAGGGTAACAACACCGGTCCTTATTTTGTTTAAGGGTTGTAACCTGGCTCCCGGAGCAGTTATGTGTCTTCTCAACCTATGTCGGGCCTTACTTTTACAATAAGTAGTTGAGACGAATTTCTATTCAGGTGAAGGGTTCCAACTCCGGTCCTTGTTTGGTTTGTGGGTTGTGACCTGGCTACTTGAATGGTTTCCTCGTACTCAATCTACTGTTGATATCTTATTATTATTATCAGTTTCGTTTATAATTATCTTTAATATGTTATTGTGATATGCTGGTTTTAGTTCCTAAGTGAAACCTCCTTGTGGCACTTGCTCTTTCTGGGGTCTGATCCAGCTGGTTTTGTATGGCCAGATATCGAAGCAGCACCAGAGGATCTACCTACCTTCCAGCCAGATGGTGACCACCAGGCATAATCCTGGGAACAAGTGGATTTCTTTTTGTCCTCCCATTTTATTGTAAAATTATTCTTTTAAGGCATTTAGCCGGCGAGCACGTGTTAGCTCGTATTGCACCCTTATTTACTGTCTGCCTACGGATTGTAACATGATTTGACAAATCCTAGGATTGATCATGTATGACTAAAACTCTTACTAGTCCTGACATTTTGTACGACTATCTTCATGATCATCCGAATATGTAATGTATCGGACGCCTTACTATTGTATATTTGGTGCTCTGACATCTTGTGACTATTATTGCTTGCTTGAGATTGAGACAATAGGCTTGTTCATGACCAAAGGTGACTGATGGATTGTAGCTAAACCCTTACGTATCTAGACAGTCGTGACCGTATAGCGAGGTAGTTGCACTTCAATATACGTAGCTGGCTATCTACGCCCCTGCTCTCCAGTATTCTGGTTCTGGGGCGTTACAGTGGTTCACGTTGTTAAATGCACAGCTCCCACATGGTGTCTATCTTTTGAGCCCATTGTTCGAGTTTGATTGATTGGACATCGTCTGTAACTTGTTCGGCAGAAACCATATGGACGGACAAAGTTGCTTTGAACATGTTGCTGATGCTAGAGTCTGAGTCCCTGAGGAAGGAATCAGAAGAATGAGAACAACGATCTGCTTCATCATCTGATCTTTCAGAAGTTGTTGGAGGAGGGACATAGCCCAAACCAACACCGTTTCGTTGGTAGTAGTTCTCGAGTTTGCCGGAAGGCGCAAAGTATCGAATTGGCAACCGTCGTCCTCGGCCGTAATTTAGCCCTTCGTCGCTTTTGATGACATATCCCATATTTTGGATGATATTCTTGGCTTGCCAACTATACCGAAAAAGTTATATTTTTCCAGAGTCATAGTCAGCTTCTGTGTTTTACTTGGGAGGAGTAGAGTCTGGAACGAACTTTCTCTCGCCAATTATACGATCGAAGATGATTAGCTCTTCATCTTTCTTTCTGGCTGGAATGATGAAGTAGTGTATATCTTCTGGATAGACTTTTTTCCGTAGGTGAGGTGTCGTGACCGGCATGCAGAGGTGTGGTCCTATACCGTTCTCTAGGGCGTATATCGTATCTATGTAATGGTTTACAGATTGATAGACATCGGAATAATTCAAAGATAAACTTTTACTAAGGATATGCAAGTTCTTCTTCAGGGATAACATCATCCGCTGAAGGTACATTATTCTGAGTATTGATATACTCAATGAGAGGGTCATCATCTGGAAGAGGAGCCACAGTCTTGGCCGAGTTCACCACATATGGTAATTCTTCAGGATTGGGAGGATGGACATCAGTAGGTTCCTCCTTGGGTGTTTTGTTGAGAGTAATGGTCAATGGTTTGACTTTGTTGGGTTTCTTCTTCTTTACCCAGATTGTTAGAGGCTTCAGGGTACTTTTTGGAGTAGTACGTCCTTTGACTCGGACAATCAGGGGACCACCGTTGGGGGATGGAGGTGCTTCAGCTTCATTGCCATCATCCTTGGGGGTTAAGATTGGTAAAGTACCGAATCTCCATAGTAAGCTTCGATGCCCTTGAAAGGATCGACGTCAGCAAACTCTGTCTTCACGACACCATCGCTGTTGACGTACTTGAAGCACTGGTGAAGTGTGGAAGGGACGATCATGTTCTCATATATCCATGGACGTCCTAGCAAGACGTTGTAGGATACATTGGCATCGATCACATAGCAGGAGACCTCCGTTCGGAGATCATCGATCTAGCATTTGAGACGGATCTTGCCCAGTGGATGGCTTCGACCAGCATTGAAAGCCATGATAGTTGTGTTGGTTGCGGATAGCTTGTGCAGAGTAATTCCTAGGATTTGAAGCAAGCTTCTAGGAATGATGCTAAGGGAGGATCCTGGATTGATGTGCATGCGGTCTGTTTGCCATTAAAATATTTTGATTGCAATTTCAATTACAAATAGAACAGTGTTACAATGTCGGACTTAGAAGTAGCCCTAGGAGTACACTTTTGTTTATCTGGGTCCCTGTGTCGATGGAGCGAGTGGTAATGCGTTGACTCCATTGAGGATCTGACGACGGTTCTCGGTTCTCTGAAGGTCTGAGTTGCTCTGGGTGCTGGAGCTTGCAAAAAGGAAGAAGACGTTGAGTGTCTGTATCTGTCTCTCTCACTGTGTGTGTATGTAGGTCTGTCTGTCCGTGTGGAAGAAGAAGATGATCCCTCTATTTATATCTTCAGCATTTAATGTTCTTTGATGGGTGATGGGCTATTGAGTGGGCATATTGATCTGCGTTCCACTAGGCGCATGGGTCCATATTGATTAGGACACATGGACCTGTGCTTTGTTGGGCGCATCCATACAGGGTGCTTAGTACCGACGGGCGCGTCTGTACGATGTACGGTATCTGACCGGCGCATCCATTTGCATGACGAGTCTTTATTGGTTCGACTGTTGCGTTCCTCGAGTGCTTTAAATAGCCGTTTTGAGTTGGCCGAATTCGAAGCGTCAGGTTCATCACCATAAATGCAAATTTATTGCACGGGATTCGGAGAGTCCGCCACTTGGCGCATGGGTTTGATTTGTCCGACCTATAAATAGCAGCAAGAAGAGAGTTTGCTTCTCGTTCTCTCACGTCTTCCCGAATAAAATTATTTGCTCGAGCACATTCTGTTGACAAGATGCTCCCGAGGGTGAAGATGCGACGAATTGTCTTCATTCATGCACTTGAAGGTGACTGTTACATCCAAAAATCAGAATTGCGGGCTTCTGAGGCAGGCGGAAGGTGCCTGTTGTATCCAAAGATCGGGATGCTCGAGCCCTGTCTCCGTTATGCTGGAAGAGCCATAGATCGGAATTGTGGTGCTCCCATCTTCCTTGGGCTTTGGAGAGCTCTTCCTCCTGCTGGAGTGGGGTGTTGCCCACTCTGGTTGTGTTGAAAGCTGCTCCTTTAGCCGCAGATCAGAATTGCGGTGCTCTCCTCTTCCTTGGGCTTTGGAGAGCTCTTCCTCCAACTAGAGTGGGGTGTTGTCCACTCTGATTCTGCTCAATAAATGCTTCATTAGTCGAAGCATTTGATCGGGTCGAAGTAGAGCGCATATGCTGAGACTTCATGATGCGCATAACTGAGACGCTGAAATAGATACGCCTGACTGAGACGCTAAAATAGATACGCCTGACTGAGACGCTGAAGTGATACGCCTGAATGATGATGCGCCTGACGGGAGACGCATGGCAGTTTGCTGCGTCTAGCTGTAGTCTTAGGATTTTTCTTTTTTGTAGAAATTCTCCTTTGTAAAGTCGTTTTTAGACATGTAATAGACTTTTATATGAAATAAAAATCCTTTTGATGTCTATACTTTTGCTGTTCTTTGCTGTACCATGTACTTCGTTAGATCTCCCTGGCGCATGTAATGTTAAGTGCATAGAAATTTTGGCCTGTGGATGTGCCTGAATTTTCATGCTTCTACAAGACCCCCTTCAAAGTTTTCAAAACTTTTCATTAAGTTTTGGAATACTTTGAATAAGAAGCATGGTGTTGACTTCAATGGGGCGCATGACTTTTTGGGGCGTATGATTTGCTCCGCGTATTTGTGATGAGGCACATGCTCCTCTTCAGTTTTAAATGCTAATGATAACTCTTCAAAATAAAAAAAATTAATGATGATCTTTTTTAGATTATTTGCAGTTATCACGTTGTTGAACCCCAGGTGGCGGCCGACGTCACCCTTCATCGGTTCACGCGTATGACCCAGCATATAAATAGGCGTCTGATGGAGAGAGAGAGTTCTTCCTCTCTTTGCTTTCTTCTTCTTTTAGAGTTCTCCTTCAAAAACCCTAACTTCTTTTTACGAAATGGCTCTCAAGACTCTTCGCGGTGGTGCTGGCCGAGGACAAGGCCGGGGTAAGGAGCCGATGGAGTTCGATGAGGAGGACGCTCATGTCGTCACTATGACTCCCGCCGACGTTCGACCCGCGGTGACGGGTGGGTGTCTTCTGATTTTGTAGTTGCCAACTCTTTTTTAGACGAGTTTGGGGCGTACGGATGAGTTGCATCCTGTTGCTGTGCCCTAACTCCTTGTTGCCGATGCGCATGGACTTTTGTCCTGATGATGCGCTTAGGCCCTTCCGCTGACGTGTATGGGTTTAGACCCTGATTATGCGCCGAGGCTTCGCTGCTGACGCGCTTGGGCTTGGGGCCCTGATTATGCGTCGAAGCTTCACTGCTGACGCACATGGGCTTGGGCCCTGATTATGCGTCGAAGCTTCACTGCTGACGCGCATAGGCTTGGGCCCTGATTATGCGCCGAAGCTTCACTGCTGACGCGCATGGGTTTAGCCCCGATTATGCGCCAGGCTGCTGATGTGCCCCAAATGTTTTGTTTTCGGAAGCCTCTAACTTTTTCTTTGCTGCCTGACTTTTGTTTTTACTGTGTCAGTGTCGATGACTATCCCCTTGCTGAACGAAGTTCTCCTGGATGCTTCCCTTTGCCAAATGGGGGTCGACTTCAACGAGGAAGTTATTAACCCAGCGAAGGCTGCTATCATGCTGGATCAGTCTCCCGAGAGGATGTTCCAAATCCGGGATCAGTCGCCTATTTTTTTCCAAAGTATGATGGAAAGCGGCAAACTGAAATCTGCTGAGTCCGAGAATGTGACTTTCTTGAAACCGACCTTTCTGTTTGGTGACCGCTTAATCTCCACTGAGGCGAAGATACTGAAGATCAAAGAAGACTGGTTCTTCATAGCGAAGGGTGTGGCCCTGTACATGCGACAGTCTGAGCGTCAATTGCCACTGACTGCTTTCTACCGCTTGGCTTCCAAGAGGAGGATGCCACAGGAACTTACTCCTTCTCAAGGAGGGGCAGTGGGGGTACCCTTCGTATTGATGTTACTTCAAATCAAAGAGATACCTTGGCCTCCTCGCGAGCCGGGAACTCGTACCATTGTCGAACTTTGCGCCCTGGGAGCATTTATAGTGATGTTCCCCCCGACACTTTCGCTTCGGTGCTTCGACCTTTACGAGCCGGATGCTAAAATCGAATGTTATGTATCTGAAAGGAGGTTTTCGGGTTGAGGGCTGGTGTCACCACGTGTCAAAGTGGGACGAGCTGATACTTTGGGTCTTGACGAAGTTCAAAACTGAGATGAAAGCGATTGGGCTAACCGCTGCTCTTCGCACAATCCAAGCAGGTGTCGACCTTAATCGACATATATTTTTTGCCCTCCTGGAGATGTTCAACACCCAGACTGGCACCTTTTTTACTCCGGTAGGGGAGTTGGGATTGGCCCTCCATGAGATGTACGAGATTTGTTGGCCCATTGGTCATGGTCAAACCTGATTTTAATAATTGATCAAACTCTGTCTCGCTATAAATACATGTCAATTCAGATATTTACCTACGACGTTTTGGACACTGCTCAACGATAGATATCTACTATGTTTAAGACTGAAGCCGTTTGCCATTCAGAATGTATTTCCTTCAAAGCAATGTAATTTTTCTTTTTATTGAGTCTAGGAATACATTGTACACCAAGTCGTACTGGCAAATAGGCTGTCCGGAATTGTTTTTCAAAACTGACCTATCTCTTTAAAAATGACCTATGTTTTTGAAAAATATCCTTTTTACAAAAAGCTTCTGAAGGACTTTTCAAAAAGCAAAATTGATTTTTCTCAAAAATGAACTGGCAGAACCCTAGCAGAGTTCGGCCAGAGTTCGGCCAAGATGAACGTTAGTGAACGTTTGATTTTAAACTTGGTCACCCTTCAGTTGCGGTTTGTTACAAAGAGTTCTGTCCGAATTCTGCCCGAATTCTGTCAGAGTTCTGTCTTTGAAAAAACTATAAATAGAGAAGTATTTTGATCATTTCAAATCACCAATTCACTTTCAATCTCTTCTCTTCTAAAGCTTATATTTTCTCCAAAGAGTTCTAAAAAGCTTTCATTTTCAAATACCAAGCCAGTTACAATCCTCTAGTCGATTTGCCATTATGGTGCGGTCTAGAAGCTTCAAGAGCGATTGTAATCAGAGGCTTGATAGAAGATACAACTCTTCACAATTGAAGATGGTCGAGTTCTTCGTATCAAAGCTCGCGTCTGTAGAAGTTGCAAGGACTTCGTATGAAAACTTGCGAGATTTTCCAATAGTGGATTCAACTGGAAGCTAGAGTTCTTCCGACTGGACTAGTCCTCACAAGAGAAAAACCAGTATAAATTTCGGTGTTTGCGTTTGCCTTCTGATCACTTTTTATTTCTGTCATTTACTTTGTGATTATTTTTATATCTGTGATCTAACTGCTAACAAGATTTTTAATTAGCAATATTCCGCTGCATACTCTATTCACCCCCTCCAGAGTATTCTACTTTACAATTTCGTTCCTACAATTGGTATCAGAGCAGGCTCTCCATCTAGAGGTATTATATTCTGATCCCAATTGTTCCTACAATTGGTATCAGAGCGGGTTATATAGGTAAAACAAGGTAAAATTACAGTTATATTTAATTTTTATATAGATCACAGCATTACACATGGCAACTGTGAAATTTACAAGTGAAGGCCAAGCCACAAACAGATCTCCACTGTTTGATGGCACTAATTATACTTATTGGAAAATACGCATGAGTTTCTTTTTGAAATATCTTGATTTTGACTTATGGTCTGTAGTTATTGATGGCTATAAAAAGCTCCCTCGTATTAATGTTGATGGTATTTTAGTTGAAAAATCCCATGACAAATATACAGAGGAAGAAAAGGAAAAGGCCAGTCTTGACGCACGTGCTATTAACGCTTTATTTTATGCTTTAGACAGAACTAAATTTAACAGGGTGTCTACTTGCACAACATCAAACGAAGTGTGGAAACTTCTCGAAGTAACCCACGAAGGAACAACACAAGTCAAGGAGTCAAATATCAGCAGACTTACTCAGGAGTACGAGGCGTTCAAAATGAAGCCAAGTGAATCAGTCACTCAGATGTTTACAAGATTCTTGGATATTGTAAATCATCTATCTTTACTAGGCAAGAATTACAGTAACCATGAGAAGATTTGCAAACTTCTACGAGCCCTTACAAAGAACTGGATTCCAAAGGCTACTGCAATCATTGAAGGGAACGACCTCTCAACAATGTCTCTAGAAACACTCATGGGTAAGCTTCACACTCACGAGTTAGAACTTCAAGACTTTGAAGATGCTACACCAAAGGAGAAGTCAGAGAAGACGATCGCTCTCAAGGCTCAACATAGAAGAACCATCGAAGATGATTCTGACGACAGCGACTCCGACTCTGAAGATCAAGCTCTTCTGGTAAAGAAATTCAAGAAGTTCATGAGATTTAACAGGAGAACAAAAGACAGCAAAAACAACAACAATAACAACGAGGAAGATCCTATCTGCTATGGATGCAAGAAGAAAGGACACATGAAGAAAGATTGTCCCTCAGCATCATTATCAAAGAAAAGCAGCAAATATGACAAAGGCTACCTGAAGAAATCTACATCAAGAAAGTACGCCAACACAAGCATATAGCATGAAAGTGAAGCCAGCGACTCAGAAGATGAACAATCAGATGACGCTGCAAATGTGTGCTTGATGGCTTGCGATCAGGTAATCACTAATCCTCTATTTGATTCTTATGATGATTTCACCTTTAAGTAACTAGGAGAGGCTTTCAGTGAACTGTTAGATGATTACAGAAAACTGCGTAGTAAATATGAAACCTCTAAGAAGGTACTCAAAGAGTACAAAGGTGAAATAGGAAGACTTACCGACCAATTAGATCATGTTAGAAATAATGACTCTTCAACTGAGTATGGTAAGCTTTCTTCTATTAAATTGTTGTTACACGAGACTGTTAAGCTATCCGAAGAAAAAGACCAAACTATTATCCAGTTAAAGAAAGACCTATCTAAGGAGAGAAAGAGTCTCTAGTGTGCATATGTCAGACTAGAATCACTCACATCTGACTATACTAGATTGTATGACACTTCCAAAAAGTTGGAAATTAGTTTAGAAAAACGGCCTGAAGTTGCTGCTTCCTATTCTGATACGTGTCAATTACCGAATCATCAGAACATGCCCAACACTGTCAGACCAAACCATACCAAAACTATGCCCAAGAAGACTAATAGGCATGCATTCTTCTATACTAGAAAACCAAAACCTACCAATCATGCACCTTACACTACTTTCAGCACTCAACATGCTAAATGTCATTATTGTGGCCTCATTGGTCATATATCTTCTGTATGTAGAATCAGAAAGTTAGTAGATTTAAATGTTCATGCATGGATACCGAAAACTAACCAGTCAGGACCCTACAAGAAATGGGTACCAAGAGTTTCATCTGCAAATTATTTTGTAGGTGGGACGCCCTTCACATGCTAGAAGCAAATGGATCCTCGACAGCGGTTGCTCACGGCACATGACCGGTGACGCTTCATTATTCGCAACACTGTCGAAGAGAAATAAAGAAGGATACGTCTCCTTCGGTAATAATTTAAGAGGGTACATAATCGGTATCGATGACATTGGTAAGGCTCTCTATCCAGTGATTAAAGATGTTTGTCTAGTTACCGAGTTAAAATATAATCTGCTCAGCATAAGCTATTTAGCTGATCACGGTTATGGTATTAACTTCATAAAAGATAAATGTACTATAGTTGATAGTTCAACTGGTAGTACTATATTTTAAGGTATTAGGGAAGACAATATATATGTTTTCTATTTGTTGGAAGATGCTAACAAAGCAGGTAGATTTTTGATGGCCAAAAGTGTTGAGACTCGGTCATACAAACATGGATACAATTTCATGATTATCTACGAAGAAGTTGGTACGCGGCTTACCGGATATTTCTTTCAAGAAGAATACGGTATGTAGTAAATGTGAAAAGAACAAAGCTACCAAATTTGCATTCAAATCCAAGAACTCTGTAAGTACCACTAGACCTTTACAACTGTTGCATATGGACTTATTTGGACCAAGTAGAATTGCTAGTCTAGGTGGTAAGTTATATGCATTTGTCATTATAGATGATTTCTCTAGATATACATGGGTTTATTTTCTTGCACGCAAGAACGATGAATTATCAGAATTCGTCACCTTTTGCAAGAAAGTACAGAATGAAAATGGGTTCATGATTACTCGTATTCATAGTGATCATGGCAGCGAATTTGAGAATGCAGAATTCAAGCAATTTTGTGACACACACGGTTATTTGCATGAATTCTCTTGCCCTAGGACTCCGCAACAAAATAGAGTTGTGGAACGTAAGAATAGAACTCTATCTGAAATGACTAGAGTCATGTTAAACCAGTTTAGTCTACCTAGATACTTATGGGCTGAAGCTGTAAATACAGCATGCTATATTCTCAATAGGATTCTAATTCGACCTATATCGAAGAAGACTCCCTATGAACTATGGTTTGATAGAACACCAAATGTTTATTATTTTAAAATCTTTGGTTGTAAATGTTTTATTCTTAATACTAAAGATAATTTGAGTAAATTTGATGAAAAGGCCGAAGAAGGTATATTTTTAGGTCATGCAGCAAAGTGCAAAGGATACAGAGTCTTCAACAAAAGAACCATGATCATTGAAGAATCTATCAATATCAAGTTTGATGAGCTAAATCAACACTTAGACGATGATGACAATGAAGACATAATCGCACCAAGTACAGCTACTGCAAAACCTTTACACAAAGATGCAGAACCATCACATCAGGCATCAGATGAACCTCCAAGCAAAGAATTCGGAACTAGCAATCTTGAGACTACACCAAAAGAGATGAGATTCTTGGCTAATCATCCAAAGGACTTGGTAATTAGTGAGATTACCAAGGGTGTAAGTACTCGTTCCTCTAATAAAGATATAGCTTCTTGTGTTGCTTTTGTCTCACAGTTTGAACCAAAAAATATTGATAAAGCATATAGTAATAATTTTTGGTTAGATGCTATGCAAGAGGAATTAAACCAATTCAAACAGAATCAAGTTTGGGAACTTGTTTCCAAGCCCATTGATCATTCGGTCATTGGCACCCGATAGGTATTCCAAAACAAACTGAACGAGAATAGTTTAGTGACTCGTAATAAGGCTCGACTCGTAGCTCAAGGATACAATCAAGAAGAAGGTATCGACTACGATGAGACTTATGTCCCAGTTGCGATATTAGAATCCATTCGCATGTTATGTGCATTTACATATTTTCATAATTTTAAGTTATTTCAAATGGATGTCAAAATCGCATTTTTAAATGGTTTTATAAAAGAAGAGGTTTATGTAACTCAACCACCCGGTTTTACTGATTTCAAATTTTTTGAATATGTTTTCAAGTTGAAGAAAGCATTATACGGTTTGAAACAAGCCCCTTGTGCTTGGTACGATCGTCTAAGCTCTTTTTCACTTGATAACGGTTTTTCAAAGGAAAAGGTTGACACTACTTTGTTTATAAAATCTTTGAATAAAAATATTCTTTTGATTCAAGTCTATGTAGATGATATTATCTTTGGATCTACTGATGAATCTCTTTGTCAAGAATTTTTAAAGTGTATGCAGAATGAGTTTGAGTTGAGCATGATGGGAGAGCTAAAATTCTTTCTCGGACTGCAAATCAAACAAACCAACAATGAGACGTTCATAAATCAAGCAAAGTACACAAAGGATCTATTAAAGAAGTTTGACATGGAAGCAGTCAAGCAACTTAGCACTCCAATGGCGACTTCAACCAAGCTTGATATTGATGAACAAGGCAAACCTGTCGACATACGTAAGTATCAAGGTATGATCGGTAGCTTACTGTATTTAACTGCTAGTCGACCAGATATTATATTTAGTGTTTGTTTATGTACACGCTTTCAAGCTAATCCTAAGGAATCACATCTGTGCACAGTTAAGCGTATCTTTCGTCACCTTAAAGGCACTTCTTCTGTCGGCTTATGGTATCCTAAAACCATATCATTTGACCTAACCGGCTATTCTGATGCTGATTTTGCCGGATGCAAAGTAGATAGAAAAAGTACCAGCGGCACATCTCATTTCCTAGGAAAAGCTATAGTCTCTTGGTTTAGTAAAAAGCAAAATTTTGTTGCATTATCAACAACCGAGGCTGAGTATATCGTCGCAGGACGTTGTTGTGCACAAATTTTGTGGATAAAACAAACTTTAGAAGACTATGGATTATATTTTACACACATACCCATTTTCTGTGACAATACTAGTTCTATTAATTTAACTAAGAATCCAGTATGTCACTCTCGTACTAAACATATCGAGATTAGACATCACTTTCTTAGTGATCATCAACAAAATAGAGATATAGACCTTGTATACATAGACACTCAGAATCAATTAGCTAACATACTCATAAAACCTCTAGCGGAAGATCGTTTCAATTATTTACATCGAGAATTAGGCATTTTAGATGTCAATAATATTAATTAATTTTATTTTATTAATTATTTATTCGATACGCGATAACTGTTTTCGAGACAAGCCTAAAAAGAGTCTGTCTGTCACTACGACTACGGTCGAAGCGAAGCGGTATTTAAGAGTTCCCCTGTAAACCTCCGTTAGCTGGGACAGTACTCCTACAGCTAATCTGAGACAGATGCTGAGTAAAGAATATTAATTTATAAAATAATATTAATTATATTATTTTAAGATTTAAAATTACTAAACTCTGAATGAAATATTTTAAACGAATTAATACAAAGATGTGGCCCCTTCATAATTATTTTTTTGATATATATATATATATATATATATATATATATATATATATATATATAGCCAGGCAATCCTTGGCGAATTCGGCCAGAGTTTGGCCAGAGTTCGGCTGGGTATATATATGTACCAGCGAGAACCTGAGGCCCCCATCTTCTTCATTCTTCCAAACATCAAACAGCAGTAGCCGTGCCTCCAAACCCTAGCTCTTCTCCACCCTTGTTCTTCCAATCCGCGCGGAGATCTTTGTCAAAACTTTGGACTTGTGCGGAGAATTTCGTCCTCAACAACATATCCAATTCTTGGAAGGTATAATTTCTTCTCTCCTCCACTTTCAAATTCTTAGGGTTTCTAGAATTTTTGGAAAAGAATGCCTAAGTTCAATCCCTTCAAGAGGAAGAAGACCAAGGCCAGTGAAGAGGCATCGTCTTCGGATCAGCATCCGAATTTCCTCTTTTCTTCGGTCCAATCGAATGACGGTGCATCGGACGAGTTTTACTTCAAAACTTCCGACCAAGATTTATTATGGTATACCGATTTTATTATGCGTACTATCTGTACCGGATCACCGATTAAATAGACTATCTTTTTTGACCACCGCCCTTACTTTGAGGTACTAGGGTTACAACACTTTGTTACCTTACAATTTTCTATTGCTACTAATGCCATTAGATTATTCTATTATAATTTCGTGTTAAACACTTTTATCACGAGAACACGTGTCGGAGGGATCGATATCGAATTCACTGATGAAACGTTAGCAGAAATCCTTGGTATTCTAAACGAAGATGTCTCGTTCGATAATATTACTGATTTTGATTTCTCCGATGGGACGACTCTCGTTAGTTTCAAGAATAAGCTTTGTGCGCCCGCACGTGCTCGTCCTGAAAAGTTTAAGGCTAATAACTTGAACTTGTTTAACTACGAATTACATCGCATCATCTATTCCACTTTACTTCCAAAATCTACTTCCAAAGATGATGTCACTGCACTTGAGCTTTCTGCTCTATATCACATTCTAAAGGGGATTCTTTTTTCTGCCCCTAAGACTATCATTTAGATGATGGGTAGATGTCGCGGAAGAGGCCGCAACCTCTCTTATGCGATGCTCATCCCACGCATCTTTCAGAGATTTGACATTGACCTATCTACTTGTGCTGTTGACCCTGAACCCAAGTTCCTCAAACTCTCTCGTCGCAGCATTGCCACTGTTCCTCCACCTACTGCACCTTCTCCTCATGTACCTACTCCCACGGCACTTGGTCCTCCTCATTCTTACCCTATGACATTTGAGGGTATTCATCAGCACCTGTCAGATCTGCAGTCATTCTTTGTTGACACTTCCAGAGAACATGAGTTCTGTGACATGACTCGGTTCCAGGCTATTGCCAACTCCTTCGTCGATCTGAGATTTGCGCAGACGGGTCACTCTGCTAGCTCTCTGCCTCGAGACCCTTCTATTTCTGGCTACCGCATTGATGATGAGGCGGTTCACTCTCTGTTCTAGCCAGGGAACGCTTACGATTGGTATCGTCCTACTGGTGCCACTCCTCATACTTCTGGAGCTGGTCCTTCTGGACATGCTGACACTGCAGCTGATGACGATGATGATGAGGATGATGATTTTTGAGATGTTACATATTGAGACTGATACTTTTATCTTATGTTTACTTGGAAATGCTCTGACATTCCAAGATATTATCAGCACTCTGTTAGTTATTATTTGTGACTCTTCATAGACATGGTTTTTATTATGTCTCAGCTTGGCATACGTTTCACTTAGTTTATTATTCAGCATTTTATTTGTTACAACTTTACTATAGCATCACTTTTCTTGCTTCCATATAAACTGTCTGTGGCAAATACCATGTCTGTGTTGTTTATACAATATCTTTTTAACAATTTATACCATACCTGTGATGAATGTTTTATATATATATATATATATATATATATATATATATATATATATATATATATATATATATATATATATATATATTGTGTTTCTTTGTAAAACCCCTAAATTTTTACTATTTTTTTTAAATAAATTTGATACTGATTTTTTATTTTTGTATATTGTACATCGCGTAGTTGCATTGTACGTCGTGCGCAAAATTTTGTTTTTCGTAATTGCTCGACTAGTACGACTATGTGCGAGCGTACATATTTTTAAAAAATATTTTTTTTCTATTTTTATAGTTTCGAAATAATATAGATAATAATTATTTTTAGCTACCGTGCCTAAATTTTCAAGTTTATGATTTTAATTATGAAAAGCCTTTCATTTATACAGATATAATAATAAATAATTTTTCTATAAAATGGTATATTAGAAAAGTATATTTATGTAAATATTATTTGGACATACATATATATTTCATAATTATTTATTAGTTTATTTTTAAATAATAATATAATTTTGAAATTATTATTATTAGTATTTTTAGAAAATATATTTTGAAATTATTGTGGCGATTTAAATCTTGATTTAATTTTGTGGATTTATTTAAATAGTTAAATTATATATATATATTTGAAATTTGATTGATTTTAACCTAAAGGATGGAATTTAATTAGATTTAAATTGATTTAGATTTGGATTGAAATTTATTGAATTTGATTTAAATTAAATAGAGAAATTATCTAAAGGGATTTGCAACTATCATAATCCTTATCTAAATAGTAGCTTCCACCTCCTATATAAGGAGAGGCTCATTATTCTCTATTCCATTAATTTTCTCCACCTACAACTGTGTTTGTGCATCGTGTCTGTGCACATCCAGCCATATCCATTCACTTCTTCTATTTTTCATCCAAATTGATTAATGTTCTCATTAAAGAAATTCTCTTTTTCCTTCCATCTATTTTCTCTTATCACAAATTCTTACTATCCTTTTACCGATCAACCAAGTCCGTCTATCCTAGTAGTCCTTAAATTTCGAGTACGAAAATTTTCAAAGGTGGGTAGATTTGTAACTCATCTTCCCAAAATTATTATTTTTTAAATTATATCTATATATTTTAATTTCGTGTTTAAAAGTAATTTTTGTAGAAATTTTGTAAAAGACATTTTGTGATTACTTTTGTTACCAAAAACTAGTTTTAAATTAATGGTTTGAAATAATGTTTCAAAAAAAAAATGTTCTCGAATTTTTATTTGAAATATAAAATATATTTTTATTATTTTTGGTCTTCTAAAAATTGGTTTTAAAAAAAATGAGCGATAAAAGTTTTTTTTGTCTATTTATTTTTAAATAACGATTTAGATTTATAAAAGTAAGTTTTATAATATTTAATGACATCGAGTATTATTTTGATTTGTTAATCAGTTATTTGATTATATTTGAATTTATTTAAATTATCTTGATGTTTATCAACTATACTTTAAATTATGTCGATAATTTAAATATTGTTTAAAATACTTACGATGACTAATTGGAGCATTTCGATTTGTCTAATCTAAATTTGAAATATTATTTGATTAAATAATTTATTTATTATTTGATTTAAATTATTTTGATAAATATTAGATATTATTTTAAAGTTATTATGTTGAGTTTGATTTGGATTTGGATTCATATGATTTGAATTATTTGATAATATAGAATAATACTTAAAGTTATTATGGTGACCATTTAAAGGATTGCAATCAAATTTATTTATTTTTTAAATAATTTATTTGATTTAAATTTATGGGAAGATTTATCCATTAGAAATTCTTATCCTATTGGAATCATATCTAGCATTAATTAGATCGTTTTTTTATTTAAATCAAATCCTATCTAATTTAGGAGATAAATCTGAAATAAATACCTATATAAACCCAATACATCTTCCTTCTATCAGCCATAATTCGAAATTATTTTTAGTCCAATAGAAACTCTAAAATTCGTCATTAGAATTCATCCCCGCTTTTTAGCAGCAAGAGCAACTTGGAACGACGATATCTCCTAGCTCCGAACTCCGTTTTGCCTCCAGTTTTTTTTGAAAGAAGCGTATCGAGGTAAGGTTTATAAAAGTATATTTTAACAAACAAAATTCATTCTATAGATTTTTACAAAACTGTTTGAGTATCTAGTGTCCCAAAAATAAACGTGTTTCAGTATTTTTGCGATTTCGGGAGAGTCCGGAAACGAAAATGCGATCCGTTTAATTTTTCGGAAATCTAATACGAAAACCTATACCATATCCTAACTTTAGAATTTATTAAATAAATGTAATATGTGCAGTATTAATTATAATTAGATAATAGACTATTTTCAGCATCTAAAGTTGTTCCTGCACCTTCCTCTTTGTGCGCTGTTGTTGATTCATCGCCAGGACATCATCTTACCTCACTCGGACATCAGGCAAGACACCTTGCCTTTATTGTTTTATTTCTTGCTCAATATAATGCATATTTTATTTCTTATTCTTTCAAAACCATATGTAGTTGCAAATTATTATATTTTAGTTTTTTTTATGCACTTGGCCTAGAGTTAAGGGACCACCTTTGTTTGTGCTGCATTCATTGACTCGACTCATGTGTGCCACGATGTCATGTGTCTCATATAGATTTGGACTTGCGTATCGACCGTACATCGGCACGTACAGGACGAGCGTTAGGATATAACTGCTAATATAGTTGTCTAGAAGACTTAGCGGTTATTAGAAATATCGTGGTGTGGATTCAGCACGAGTAGTACATGGGGAGGGTGAAGACAGTTATTAGGCACAGGGGCTTTCACACATTTACTTTTCTCTAGCTGCCATTTGTGACTCAGTCGAGAGCTAGTGTGCCGTGCACTTATTTACTTTTCTCTAGATGCCACTAGTGCTTTGGTTGAAACACAAATGTGCCGTGCATTTACTTTCCTCTAGCTACCGTTAGTGACTCACCCAAGAGCTAGTGGCCGTGCATTTACTTTTCTCTAGATGCCACTAGTGCCTTGGTTGAAACGCTAACGCGCCGTATTTCTAGTCTCGAGAACCCTTGTGTGGAACATTGTCTTCAAAATACATTCTCACATAGAATGGTTAAGGACCTTTATTTGTGTAGTCGCATATACTTTTCTGTTGAGCTTTATTTATTCAGTTATCGGCATGATATTATGTGTCTTGTTACGTCCCTCTGAGGACCTGGTTATCTCGCCAAGTGTGTGCTCTTGCCTTACGCAGGTGTTCTAGCTCTAGCCGTGATCATCGCTATATCTTCGAGGATAATTGTACTTGGATCGTCTTCGCTTCGCTCGCCAAAATTATTTTATTTTCCATGTATTTCGTTCTTTGCTTGTTGGTAGTGGATTTGTCTCCGCCCAATATATTGCACAAATACATTTCCATAGATGACTATATGAATTATTTATTTTCTTTTAATTGTGGATGAGATTAGTTGTTATGGTTTCTACTGCATATTACAGCTTATGTATACATACAAGGCCATGTACTTCGTATGTATACAGCTGGCATGTCTACGTTTCTAGTCCTACGTATTTTGGGACTGGGGCGTCACATTCTTCATTGTGTGTTACTTATACATTTATTGTGGGGAGCTTTCTCTTTTGCAATTATTTTGCTAAGTGACAACGGGGGAGAAATAGATCTAACATCTTCATGAATACAGGTTATGAACAATTTTTCGTATACATTTTTGAATTGATCCAAACTTAGATGTTATATCGGCAAGGTTTGTCAATTATCAAAATGGGAGAGATTGTTGGCCCATTGGTCATGGTCAAACCTGATTTTAATAATTGATCAAACTCTGTCTCGATATAAATGCAAGTCAATTCAGATGTTTACCTACGACGTTTTGGATACTGCTCAACGATGGATATCTACTATGTTCAAGACTGAAGCCGTTTGTCATTCAGAATGTATTTTCTTCAAAGCAATATAATTTTTTATTTTATTGAGTCTAGGAATACATTGTACACCAAGTCGTACTGGCAAATAGGCTGTCCGGAATTGTTTTTTAAAACTGACCTATCTCTTTAAAAATGACCTATGTTTTTGAAAAATATCCTTTTTATAAAAAGCTTCTGAAGGGCTTTTCAAAAAGCCAAATTAATTTTTCTCAAAAATGAACTGGCAGAACCCTAGCAGAACTCGGCCAGAGTTCGGCCAAGATGAACGTTATTGAACGTTTGATTTTGAACTTGGTCACCCTTCAGTTGCGGTTTGTTACAAAGATTTCTGTTCGAATTCTGCCCGAATTCTGTCAGAGTTCTGTCTTTGAAAAAACTATAAATAGAGAAGTATTTCGATCATTTCAAATCACCAATTCACTTTCAATCTCTTCTCTTCTAAAGCTTATATTTTCTCCAAAGAGTTCTAAAAAGCTTTCATTTTCAAATCCCAAACCAGTTACAATCCTCTAGTTGATTTACCAGTACGGTGCAGTCTAGAAGTTTCAAGAGCAATTGTAATCAGAGGCTTGATAGAAGATACAACTCTTCATAATTGAAGTTGGTCGAGTTCTTTGTATCAAAGTCTGTAGAAGTTGCAAGGACTTCATATAAAAACTGGCAGGATTTTTCAATAGTGGATTCAACTGGAAGCTAGAGTTCTTCCGACTGGACTAGTCCTCATAAGAGGGAAACTAGTATAAATCTCGGTGTTTACGTTTGCCTTCTGTTCACTTTTTATTTTTGTCATTTACTTTGTGAATATTTTTATATCTGTGATCTAACTGCTAACAGAATTTTTAATTAGCAATATTTTGCTGCCTACTCTATTCACCCTCCCTCTAGAGTATTCTGCTTTACGATTTTGTTCCTACAAGGTATCCAAGCTTCCTTCGGGCTCGGAGCCATATGAGAAATATTTTTCGACAAATGAAGAGGTTCAGGTTCTGGAAGACAAGGACCCAGAAATGGTAGTTGTTTTCAAGGAGGTGGCAAGCCATCATTATATGATACAATGAAAAGAGAGGGGCGGGTCACACTCCCATGTGACTGCTTGGAGAGATTATGTCTTCAAGCAGGACTTGACGGACCCCTCTAAGATTCGGTTTGTGACTCCGCAAGGACTGAGTCACACGGAGGTGACCTCCGACATGAGCCGACTGGGCGAGAAGACTCCTCATTCAAACGAGAGTGGTGACGACGTATATAGTTATTTCTGGCATTACGTGCACCGAATGTCTTCCAAGGCAGTGTTGACTGCATACTTGAGGATATGGCTCCGGGACTATGTGTTCTCGGGCGGATCTAGATCCGTAGAGAGAGTGAGCAGGAACCTCATTTTGCCAGCGGTAAAACTGATTTTTGGTCGTCCTCTGGAACTCTTTTCCGCGATGGTGTGTAACCTGTTGCGGGGTTTGAGAGATTTTGCCGACGATGTGTCCACGAGAGGGACAAGAAAGATAACTTTTTCCGAGCTGAGCTACCATTCCATTATTTGATGGGATGGTTGATTCTGCATCATCCAAACGTGATGATCCCAGGCCCTAAAGAGGATCATGTTGAAGGTGACGCCTTTATCCGTCGCTTCTATAAGAGGAAGTGGTTGCACACTGGTGTCCCCATCTGTAGGAAGGTTTTGTCTTATCTTCAAGGGTGGGAGATCACCAAGGTCAGTCCCGTCTTCACAGATTTTGAGGCTGACCAAGAACTGGAAGACTCCAGTGAAGATGCGATCGCCCTGCCGACATGGGGGTTTCGCTGGTTGTAGAGTGTTCGACCTTTCCATTTGGTCTACCGCAACAAAAATAAGTGCTATCTGGAGCCGTATTTGTCGAGCCAATTTGTATGCCAGTTCGGTTACACCCAGCTCATGTTAAGGAACCCCAGTAACATTCTGGAGTTTGTCGGGAGTTTACTAGATGGAGCCCGGAGTTGGCAGTATTACAACGCCGGATGCACTGAAGTTCGTTTCACTACTCCAGTTCACAACCCTCGGCCGCAAATCTTGTATTCGACTGTGAAGCCGTATTATGCCATGAACACCGTGTCCCCAGATTATGACAGGGAGACCAGTTTCATTGTTGGCACTCAGCTAGAGGAAACAAAAAATATGTTGGCAGCGGCCCAGTCATATTGTCCACCGGAGGTCGCAGGTTATCGGACAGCTACTGCAGCATTAATGGGGGGTACTCAGGAAGAGCTCCCAGCTGGAAAGAGGCGTACTGACGCGGAGGCCGATTTGTCCACGCCAAAGAGATCGAGGAAAGCGATGACTCCGAAGTTGGGAGCTTCGGGAGAGCCACCTGTGATACCAACAGAATCAGCTCCCGCTGAGATAAAGACGTCACATAATCTGTTTTGTTCTTTGATTTCTGCGACTTATGTCCTCCTTTCTCTTTTAGAAGGTGCCGAAGAAGAAATCTCGGGTTTTGAAACCGAGTATTAGTAGGCCGAAGGAGGTGGCGAGCTCTTCCGACGATCGCATCCCTCCGATTATAGCGTCTCCCAGGGAAGGGAGCGCTGATGACGTCGCTTCTGTGGAGGTTTCGGTACCTCCAGAATACGTTGAAAGGGAATCTGAAGATGTACTTGCACCTCAGGTTGCTGAGGTCTCTCGGTCGATCCCTTAGGTGGGTGGCGTGGAGCCTCGACCGGGAGTAAAACTATCCATTGAGGGGTGCCTGGAAGCATCGAGGCCTCAAAGGAAGTTGTGGAAAAAGTCCTTCCAAACGTGGAGGAAGTTTGGAGCTCGTCTTCTTCTGACGATGGCTCGTAAGAATATATTGATCAAGCTGCCAGAGAGATCGCGTCCAGTGGAGACGTCTCTGACAAGGATTTGCCGGCTGGGCTTCTTCCCGATTGTGGTACTGAGGCGCTGGTCGCACATGAGGCCTCGTGGCCGAGCCCTACTCCTGCTTCGGAAGTGGAGGTTGATGTGGTAGGGTCGACGTCACTGCCGAACCCTACACCCTTCCCTGTAGGGGGAGCTGATGCAAGTGATCCGACTCTGGCTCCGCGGGAAGTTGAACTGTCAGGGGCGAATCTTATAGCTTCGAATGAAAGGGATAGCCGTCTTGCCCCGGTCGGGGATAATATCGTCAACCCGGATGTCGGGGGAACATCCGTCATTGGCTCTGATAAGGGCAAGGTCCATGTGGTGGAGGACACACCTCCTGCTCTTTCTACTTAGGGGACAGTATCGACGCCCCATCCGGCCCCTTCCGTCCACTTGGCACCTCGGGCTAGTGACGAAGTGCAAGTCTTTGACGAGAGAGGGTCCGCTGAGGTTGAGATTTCAGCCTCACAGATTGAGGTCGGTGGGCCTTCTTCAGGTCCGCCGTCCAGAGCAGCTCCTCCAACTCCTGCTATGACACCTCAGGTGTTGGCAGACGCAAACGAGTATGTGAAGTTTGTTGTTGAGATAGTGTACAAGATGCTGCAGAAAGGTGTATCGACCGTGATGAATGCTAATGGAAGTTTTGCGACGGTGAAAGCCATGGCGCTCCCTCACATTGGTGTGATACGTTCTCACCAGGGCCACGATCATATGGCCGAGATTTTGGAGGCGTCAGTGGCCGAGCTCGACCAGCTTCTTTTCGAGCTTCAGAGTATCTAACAAAATGACTTTTCTGCTCTGATAGAAGCAGAAAAGAAGAAATTGATAGCTGAAGTCGAGTCGTCGTATCAGGCCATGGTGGCTGACTGGGACCGTGAGGTGGCCGAAGCTGAGGCTGCGGTGGAGAGGCTATCTCAATCCACGCAGGAAAAGATAGAGTTGCGGGCCTCATTGGAAGCTAGCATAGCGGAGGTCACTGCCAAGACCCGCCATCTTGAAGACCAGCGAGCCCAACTCTTGTTAGATGCTGAGCGAGTCCACGCTGAACATGTAGCATCTAAGGAGGAGGAAGCGGCTTTTACCCGTCAGATTCTTTCCCTGACCCACCAGCGACAACATCTAGACGAGAAGTATGAGACTGATACTGCCTCCGAAGCTGTAGAGGTGATGTGTCAAGAAGCCGAACGCCGGGTCTTGGCGACCGCAGAGACTCGGGCGAAAGACTTGAGGCATCGGATTGAAGAGCTTTCTGCCAATCCCAGTGATGCTTAGGGATTGTAGTCTCTCTTTTTGTTATATATATATTTTTGGCAACTTTGTTGGGGAGGTAATCCTTTACTTTTAAATAAAAGATAAAGAATTTTGTGGTGTGTCCATTTTTGCTGTCATGAACTGATGATTTGTGTGGACCTATTATCTTTTGCGCACCTTGGTTTTTAGGTACAGATAATAAGTTTGACAGAACCGACATATTTGCTCAGAGGTAATGTGGACCTAGCAAATATGGGGTTCAAATGACAGAATCTTCCTACTCAAAGGTGTTATGGACGTGGTAGGAGTGATTTTGGAGGGATACGCGGAACTACTCAGAGGTAATATGGACATGAAAGTTCTGTGATCGATGTACGGCAACGCAGGGGTCGTCCGTACGGGATGTTTACTCAGAGGTAATGTGGACGTGGTAAAAATGATAAGTAGCACAATCCTACGTAGTGTAAGATTATGCTTTGCAGGACGTAGAGGAGCAACTCAGAGGTAAGGTGGACGTAGTTGTACTTCTACTGAAGATAGAATGCCACAGAATAACTGGGTCTGAAAGCATAGGATTTTGTGAAGGGAAGATGTATGTGAACTCTGATGATCAGGTCCACTGACTCCCTTGTTGGGTAGAGATGAAAGTACATGTCTGAAAGATGTCATGAGTCGTACTTCTTTAGGAAGCTTGCCGTTGATGGGCATCATGAACAAGTCTCCGTTTGGTCGGACGAGGCGATAAGCACCGTTTGAGTATACCGTCTATATGATGAAAGTTTCCTCCCACTTGGGCTCGAACTTTCCTGTTGTTTTATGAGTCAACACCATCGGCCTCTTGACTGCCAGGACCAGGTCGCCTACTTGGAAAGTCCTCTGCTTGACCTTTTTATTGAAAGCCTGTGATATACGGGCTTGATAAAGTTCAATGCGCTGCTGAGCTAGGAGACATTTTTCGTCAAGTGCTTCCAATTCTCGCAGATGATGACGCTGGTTGTCTTCTTTTGTTTATTGGTTTGTGAGTGCCACACGGAGTGAGGGTATCTGAATCTCGAGAGGCAGTACCGTTTCGCTCCCGTAGACTAAGAAGAACGGGGTGTTGTCCGTCGGAGTCCGTACCGTTGTACGGTAGGCCCAAAGACATTCGCCAAGCTTTTTGTCCCAGTCGCGTTTGTTGGATGGCACGACCTTTTTGATTAACTTGACGATAGTCTTGTTAAATGCCTCGGCCAATCCGTTTGCTGCCGGATTGTAGGTGGTTGACTCCACGTTCTGAATTCGATTCTTGTCACAGAATCTGCTAAAAATATGGATGATGAACTGTGGACCGTTTTCGTGGATAATCCTTCGAGGTATCCCAAAACGGTAGATGAAATGGTACTTGATGAAGCTGATCACCCTGGAGCTTTTCACTTTCGTCAGTGGAACTGCTTCTGCCCATTTAGAGAAGTAGTCGGTGATGGCTAGGATGAAGCAGTGTCCCTTCGATGATGGAGGGGTGATCGGTCCTACAATGTCCATGCCCCAAGCTTCGAAGGACCAGGAGGCGACCGTAGGATATAGTGGTTTCAACGGTGTATGGATGAAATCGGCGTAAAGCTGGCACGCATGGCACTTTTTAGCATAGTCGACAGCGTCTGCTGCCATGGTTGGCCAGTAGTAACCCATGCGTCGCAGTCGATCCTACAACTTAGGGCCAGGTTGATGAGCCCCGCAAGTCCCATCATGAGCTTTCCGAAGGGCTTTGGCTGCTTCTTCGTTGGATAGACATCGAAGGAGAAGTCCATCATAGTAATGTCGGTACAGTATTTTAGTAGCTGTATCATAATAAAATCGAAAGGAACGCCTTCTGACCGAGACGGCTTCTTTCGGGTCTTCTGGAAGAATTCCATAGACATCAAAGTCGATGAATGGAAACCTCCAGTCTCGGACATTAATACCAGCACTTGTCGTTATGGCATGGGCCATTTGTGTACATAGATTGTTTTTGGGACAGACCAAGTCTCGTCCAACTACCGTGACATAGTATTGAGTCCCGATGGGTGCTGCTAATGAAGCTGCGAGGCCAGCCAGAGCGTCAACCTCCAAGTTTTGTAGCCGTGGTACGTGTTCTATGAAGAACTTAGTGAAGGTTGAAATAATATTCAATGCAGCTTCATGGTACGAAACTAGATCTTCATGGCGAATTTCGTACTGCCCTCGAATTTGATTAACGACGAGTTTTGAGTCGTCGTAAGCTTCCAGATGATCCACCCCCAGCTGTTGTGCCAACTGGAGTCCCATGATGAGAGCGTTGTACTCGGCAACATTGTTGGAGCACGGCTTTGAAAGGGAGTAAGCATGCTACCGGCTGATCGGAAGAGACTAAGACTACCCCCACTCCTGCGATAATTTGGTCTTTGGGGCATATTTTTGAAGCACCATCGAAAAACACCCGCCAGAAGGAGTTTTTTTCAGTGACGTTTGATTCTTGGACCTCATTCAGAATGTCTTCATAGAGTCTGAAGGACTCTGGGATGGGATGTGCAGCTAAAAAGTCGGCTAGAGCTTGGCCCTTGAAGGCTTCTTGTGGGACGAAGACCATATTATATGGTGTCAACAGGATTGCCCACGTGGCTAGTCGGGAGTTCAATGATCCCGGCTTCGTCATGAGAACCCTGAGTGGATTGACCCGGGAGATGACATAAATTATCTGGTCTAAAACATAATAGCAAGTCTTCTGGATGACGAACACCAAAGCCAAATACTCCTTTTCAACGGGGTTGTACCAGTGTTCAGCCACGATCAGTATCCTACTGAGGTAGTAGATAGCTTGCTCATAGCTTGCATCGTTGTTCTGAGCCAACAAAATGTCGAGAGAATGATCCATGGCACGGACGTAGAGGAGAAATAGTTTGCCTGCGACGGGTGCCACCAGGACTGGCGGGCTCGTCAGGTAAGCTTTGATATCATCGAAAGCTTTCTGGCATTCTTCTGTCCAGACGTAGGAGACTCCCTTCTTCATGAGCTGGGTGAAGGGTTGGCATTTTTCGGAAAGGTTTGCTATAAACCTTCGGATGAATGCCAGACGGCCCTGCAGGCTTCGAAGTTTTCGGAGGTTCTTCGGAGGGACCATGTCAAGGATGGCTCTGGTTTTCTCGGGATCGACATGAATGCCTTTCGCCATGATAATGAAGCCCAAAAACTTTCCGCTAGAAACCCCAAGGAAGGATTTAGCGGGGTTTATCTTGAGTTGATGCGCTCGCATGAGATCGAAGACTGTCTTTAGGTCTTGTAGGTGATCACCTTTGAGACAGCTTTTGACTGCGATATCGTCAACATAGTATTCAACTGTTTGTACTCATAGCTCGTTGGTACGTAGCACCAGCGTTCTTCAAGCCGAAGAACATCACTGTGTAGCAGAAAACCCCCTTCGAAGTCCTGAATAATGTGTGTTTTACGTCATCGGGGAACATTTTGATCTGGTTGTAGCCCGAGTACCCATCCATGAAAGACATGTGTTCGAAGCCACATGTATTGTCGATCATCACGTTAGTGATTGAAAGAGGGAATTCGTCCTTCGGGCAAGCAGTATTGAGATCCCTAAAGTCGTTATAGACTCGTATCTTTTCATTCTTCTTGGTGACAGGGACGACATTGGCCACCCAGTCCGGATGTTGCTCTTCACGGATGAATCATCTGTTCAGGAGTTTGTCCACCTCCTGATCGATAGCGCTTATGATGTCAGGACAAAAACGTCGTTGTTGTTGCTTTACAAGCTTAGCATCAGGCAAGATGTTAAGTCTATACATTACGATCTGGGGATCAAGTCCCGGCATATCTTCGTAGCTCCAAGTGAAGACGTCGATATATTCTTTGGCCAATTGGACCAAAGACTCCCGGTCTTCTCCTTTTAGACTCTTGCTGATGAAGATGGATTTGGAAGGAGATCCATCCCCAAGGTTAACTTGTTCGACCTCTTCTTTGGTAAGGGATTCGCGTAATTCAAAATGAGACTCCCACTGTGCTCCTAGGCGTTGAGCCCAGGGTTCTTCCTCAAAGAATTCCGGCGTCTGGTCATCGCCTTTATCATCTTGAGATTGTGCAGATGCCATGTTGACTATAGCACCTTCCTGAGGACTGAGCCGATACTGGTATCGGAATCCCAAGTTGATGCTTTGGATGAATGGGAGTGTTCCATTTCTTCTGCCTCCGAACTCTCTGGAGTAGCCGACGGTGTGACATAGCCTACCTCCCGTCGAGTACGATGATAGTAGTCCTGCGGCTTTCCTTTAGGTGTTGGGAGCCGGAGGGGAAGACGCCGGCCTTTGCCGTAGTTCAGGCCTTTGTTGCTTTTCAGGTCGTAACCCATCTTTTGAATGAGGTACTTTTCCTTGTCTGTGTACCGATAGACTTGTATTCTGTCGATATCTGGTTCTGGCTCAAGTGGCGGAAGGTCTTGATGACGCTCGACTTTGCCAAAGATGATGGGTTCTTTATTCCGATTCTGCGGGGGACTATAAAACATACTCCTTGGGACGGGACTACTCGATTTACATGATTGACGGTCGTTATTTGTGTTTGTAATGACCGTAGAGCATTATCTAGTGTATACATGGCATTCCAATATGGAAGATTAGAATAATTAAAAGACACTCTATTATTGATAAAATACGAGATTTTATCCAGCGGGATTACATTATCAAGAGAAGGTGCATCTATATCAGCAGATATGTACTCCCCTAACTCTTCATCTGTGAGCACTGGGGCTAGTTTGGGAGAGTCCATCACAGATCTGACCTTGGGATCTGAGAGGGTTGTGTGGGCCTTCTCTTGCAGCCTGGATGATTGCGGAGGCTTGCCTTTAAGACGCACCTTGAGGAGTACCTCGACTGTGCCTTCGATGACAGGTGCCTTCCCCTGTAGTTTTGCCACAAGGGGAGCCGACGTTTGAGGAGGTCTTCCCTTGAACCATATCTTTAAGGGAGCTTCAGTTGGTGCTCTACCTAGAGAAGCCGATGCTTTCCAGGTAGCTTGATGGTCATGGAAGGCAGCATCTGAGGCGGTTTTCCTTTGAGTCGAATCTTCAAAGGAGCGTCAGAAATCATCTCTGGCTCCATGTCCGGTTCTGTCGCTATTTCTGCTTCGTCATCAGCATCGTTAGCTTCCCCTTCATCGAGCGACTTATATAAGCTAGTATCGGTGAAGTAGGCTTCGACCCCCTTGAAAGGGTCAATGTCCGTGAACTCTGTCCGGATGATGTCGTTGGTAGACACGTACTTCATACATTGGTGGAGTGTAGATGGCACCACCATGTATTCGTGCAACCACGGGCGACCCAGTAGGAGGTTGTAGTTGACGTCGAAATCCATGCCATAGCAAGTCACCTCGGTTCGGAGGTTACCGATATGACACTTCAGCCATATTTTGCCCAGCGGTTGACTTTTGCTAGCATTAAAACCGCTGATTGTAGTGTTGGAAGGTGCCAGACGGTACATCGGGATCTCCAGTATTGACAGCAGAGTCCTAGGGATGATGCTGAGGGAAGACCCTGGATCAATCCGAATTTGCTTCACCTTGACAGAACCCACATACCCTGTGTAATACAGTAGCCAGTTGTGCCGGTTGTGCTTGAGTAGCATGTCTTATTGGGTGAAGGTTATGTTGGGGATGACCTCATCCGCACAATGGCAGTGCGCACATGTGGTCGGGATATCCTCAAGCTGCTTGACCTGACTGATGAAGGACTTAACATACTTCAAGGCTTCACAGAGAGCTTTGCGGATATCTTTGGAAAGGCGAAGCAGCTCGTACAAAGATAAGCGGACGGAAGTACCGGCAAGTTGTGCCAGTATGTCAAAGTTGTGGGGCTTGGTTAGCCCCGTAGCATTCTCCTTTCGCAAAGGCTTGTCGAAACGGGCCTCTACATGCTTCTGTTTATTGGCTGCTAGAGGTTTGGATGGACCTCCTTTTTCGGCAGCAGGGGCAGTGCAGGGAGGCACCACCTCGACGGCAGCCTCGTCGGGTTGGACGTCCAGCTGTGAACGCGTTTGTACAGGAAGTGCCTCTTCCCGGGAGGAAGAGGCCATGCGGCAAGACTTGATCTTCTTACCCTTAGCTTTGGAGGTAGAGCGTACCCTCGGTTGAGTAACTTCGGAGACGAGAACGGGGTGAACCCATAAGATCTCTCCCCGAGATGTGGTGAGTGGGATGAGTCCACTCACATTGTCACGAGTAGGTGGTAGGTTGACCACCACCATTATCGCCTTTGGGATTGGGACATCGCCATCTTGTGTTGTGGTTGGCGGCAAGGTGTCGAATTGGAGAGATACCAGGTTAGCCGAGATTGTTTTCTCCTCATAGTCGACGGAGATAACATTCGCATTGATCATGCACTGGATGTAGTTCTTGAGGATGTAGCAGTCCTGAGTTGGATGTTCGATAAACCGATGGTAGTAGCAGTACCTCAGATTGTCCACTCTTCCAACTTCTTCGGGACACTTCAGGTCCGGCAATTTGATCTTATCACCCTGCTTCAGCATCTCAAAGAGTTGTAAGGTGTCTTCGTCGTTGAAAGAATAGACCTCCTTTGACCTTGGCACAAGCGGAGGCTTCTGAGTAGGTGCTTGTGCACCTTTGGAGGCATTGACAGTCAGCGCCTGCTTTCCCTTCGTCTCACGTCCAGGATTTTTGGCAGCAGGCCATTTTCCCTTATCTTCAAAAGCAGAAAAACTGACTCCCAGAAGGCGAGATTTGGATGTCTTCTTTTCAGCTGCTTCAGCCTCAATAATCAACGAGCTCCAATCGGAAGGAGGAGTGGAGTTGAGCCAAAGCTTGATCGCAGGAAGCATATTCAGGAAGCATGTTCATACTGCAGGAGGAGAGGAGTGCATGTTCTGGCATGCCCGGGGGCAGTCTGAAGTAGGCTTGTCGAAAACGTTCGATGAATGCTCAAATCGTCTTCTTCTCCTTCTGACGTACCTCTATCAGGGACGCCATTGTCATGTCTTTCCCTTCGTCGTAGAAACGATCGAGGAAGAGACATGTTAAGTCCTCAAATGAAGATATGGAGTTGTCAGGGAGACTGCAGTACCAGTCATAAGCCACTCCTTTCAGTGTCCCAACAAATAGGCTGGTGAGTAGCGCGTCTTCCTTCGAAAGATGTCCCGTTTGAGACTGGAAGTACGTCAGATAACAGCATAGAGAGTCCTTCCCATCGTATGGTATCAACGTTTGTGGTTTATACTTGGAAGGATAAACCACTTTGTTCCACTCGAGGGGGTATGGTTGTGGGATCCCCATCTTCTGGCGCTCTTCTTGTCTATTCTTCGACTCGAAGCGCTCACGCAATTCCCTAATCATCTCCACTACATCTTCTGTGGAGCTGGGAGTCGAAGATGATGGTACAGCCTGGAGCTGTACATTTGAGGGTTCTGACGTCCAAGGTGCTTTACGACGATCTGTATCCAAGGATACCCGTTGAAGGGGTACACTCGATTCTCCATTGGCCCCTGGGTCAGGACCGGTAGAAGGTGCTCTAGCCAAAGCTGACTGTATCTCGAACACTGCTTGAGTCAGTGTCTGCATGGAGGCAGAGAGGGTTTTGAGTCCTCCCTCCAAGGTATCCATGCGCTGAACGAGATCTGCTGGTGGCGCATCTGACACCGTATCACCACCTCCCATCAAGTATACTGTCAAGACGTGACTGAAAGTGGATGGATCGGTTAAAGCTTCGCTTTCAGCCTTGCTCTCTTGTAGAAAAAGAGCTTCCCCCGGAGCTTCGTCTTGGCTACCCCCAGCTATGTTCTGGAGGATGTCTTCGTCTTCGGGTTGAAGATCCACAGGGGCTTGACTACCCCCACCTATGTTCGGGAGGCTAGCTTCGTCTTCGAGATGGAGATCCACAGGGGCTTGACTACTCCTAGCTTCCTCTGAGATCTTCTTTCTCCCCCGGGTGCCCTCGAACACTCCTGAGGATGGGACGGTCGTCTTAGTCTTCCTCGGCTGGCTCTTGGATGAGGACGAGGTCGAGGAGTTGCCAGTCGCCTTTCGAATTGATGGAGAGTTGGAGACTACGTTACAAGAAGCAACCTTTAGTTCTGGTTCCTCTTCAGTTAACACCTTCTTCCCAAGGCGACGTTGGAGAGGTGTTGATGATTGCAGCCTCTGGAACACAGACTGCCTTGGTGGGACTGCTGTCTTACAACAACAGTTGATGGTGACTACAGCACAGGGGTATCCTGTGAAGAGCGCATTGTGCTTGTCAGTCGACTCTCCTGATCGACGTTTGTGAGTGATCACGTTACGCAAATTATTGGAGGAGAGTGCCACCTTCACAACCCCATCAGGCGCATGGCCAGACAAAGCGCCGGGGTGGTCAAGTAAATGCTGCACCCCCTGATCCGACGCAAAATATGTGCCCAGATCAATAGTGGGGAGCAACATTTAAAGTGACTTGAACCAGCCTCAGACGTATAACCAATGTAGGCGCGGGGGTTCAAGACCACTGAGTTTGCCTTGTACGACTTGGTTGCGAACGTAGCAGATGCGTCCAAGTGTGACAAAGACTTTGAAGGTCGTCTCATTCGTGGCACAGAAGCACCCGAGTCAACCTTGTACAGTTTACCATTGGCAGCATGTATGATTGTGAGCGCATGCCTCTAGCTCACTGCTGGCATAGCACGTTCGAGGCGCATGGCCCGTGTTGCCTTAGACTTCTTCGTACCAGCCCACTGGGGTGCATAGTACTCAGAGTCCAAATTATCCTTGCCACGATAGCGAGTGAGTCTGTCAAAGACAGATGCCTTCTGTGGCGCATCAGAGTTAATGTGCAGGGCATTAGCTGCGCCCCTTCTCCGTCGACGCATCTTCCTCGTCTGAGAGGGAGATGGTTGGGGAATATGGTCAGCCCCATATTTTTTCGAGAGATGCGCTGCACCGATGGGCACATCTTGGCTGTTGAGGACGTCAGCGGGAAGGATAGGCTGCATCGGGGCATCCCCTTCGATGGTGGCGCCAGGGGCATCGACCTTACGCACCCAGGCTTGGCGAGTCTTCTTCGACTTCGGCAGCCGCTTCAAAGGACTTGCACTGTCTTCAGAGATGAACTCCTCATACGCCTGTTGATTGAGCCGTACGACCAGCGTCTTGTGGAGGAGCCGACCTTCACGTCGTCAGATTATGACACAGCTTTTTCGACGGAGGAGAAAGAGGTCCCCAGGAGAGTCGCCAGCTTGTTTGCCATTAAAATCTTTTGATTGCAATTTCAATTACAAACAGAACAGTGTTACAATGTAGGACTTAGATGTAGTCCTAGGAGTACACTTTTGCTTATCTGGGTCCCTGTGACGATGGAGCGAGTGGTAATACGTTTACTCCGTTGACGATCTGATGACGGTTCTCGGTTTTCTGAAGGTTTGAGTTGCTTTGGGTGCTGGAGCTTGCGGAAAGGAAGAAGACGTTGAGTGTCTGTATCTGTCTCTCTCACTGTGTGTGTATATAGGTCTGTCTATCCGTATGGAAGAAGGAGATGATCCCTCTATTTATATCTTGCAGGTTGGCTGCTCATGCGCGCATATGTTGGATGCGCCTGTACGTGGGGACGCCACGTGGTTGAAACTGCGGAAGGCGTAGGGATGATGCACCATCATTTGTGGGTTGAATCCTTCATGCTGCTTTTGTGGGCTGGCACGTAGTAGGGGAGAGGATCTTTCAGTTGCTGAGATCTTGGGTCATTAGTACCCTTCATAGGCTAAATTGAGTCAAAGGACACGTGGCGCGTGTCCGTAGCTCAAAGATCTCAGATTTGGTGGAGGGTAATCTGATAGGATGCGCTTGGGGTTGGACGCATGAAAAGACTTTGGCTCGCAACCTTCAGGAGTCATGAACCCGTCTGGGCGCACGGCTTTTGAGGCGCATGCGAAGCTTCAGTAGCGACTTGACCTCTGTCTTTAGGGATCAGAGGAAGGTCTGAGGCGCATGGCTCTTGAAGCGCATGAAGAGGTTTGGGCGCATAGCTGCGGAGGCGCATGCGAATGGTTGGGCGGCCACGTGGCTTGTAACCGTCGAAAGAGAGTAATGATGATGCTGACATCAGCAGTGCTTCATTTTCTGTAAAAGCTGTTGCTGTTCTGTCATCGAGGCATGGCTGCTGTCGTGTCAAGACTTCAGTATTTAATATTTTTTGACGGGTGATGGGCTGTTGAGTGGGTACATTGATCTGCGTTCCACTAGGCGCATGGGTCCATGTTGATTAGGACGCATGGATCTGTGCTTTGTTGGGCGCATCCATACAGGGTGCCAATTGGTACCGACGGGCGCGTCTGTACGATGTGCGGTATCTGACCGACGCATCCATTTGCATGACGCGTCTTTATTGGTCCGACTGTTGCGTTCCTCGAGTGCTTTAAATAGCCATTTTAAATTGGCCGAATTCGAAGCGACAGGTTCATCACCATTAATGCAAATTCATTGTACGGGATTCGGAGAGCCCGCCACTTGGCGCATGGGTTTGATTTGCCCGGCCTATAAATAGCAGCAAAGAGAGAGTTTGCTTCTCGTTCTCTCACGTCTTCCCGAATAAACTTATTTGCTCGAGCACATTCTATTGACAAGATGCTCTCGAGGGTGAAGATGCGATGAATTGTCTTCATTCATGCACTTGAAGGTGACTGTTACATCCAAAAGTCAGAATCGTAGGCTTCTGAGACAGGCGGAAGGTACATGTTGCATCCAAAGATCGGAATGCTCGAGCCCTGTCTCCGTTATACTGGAAGAGCTGCAGATCGAAATTGTGGTGCTCCCATCTTCCTTGGGCTTTGGAGAGCTCTTCCTCCTGCTAGAGTGGGGTGTTGCCCAGTCTGGTTGTATTGAAAGCTGCTCCTTTTGCCGCAGATCGGGATTGCGGTGCTCTCCTCTTCCTTGGGCTTTGGAGAGCTCTTTCTCCAACTAGAGTGGAGTATTACCCACTCTGGTTCTGCTCAATAAATGCTTTATTAGTCGAAACATTTGATCGGGTCGAAGTAGAGCGCATATGTTGAGACTTCATAATATGCATAACTGAGACGCTGAAATAGATACGCCTGACTGAGATGCTGAAATAGATACGCCTAACTGAGATACTGAAGTGATGCGCCTGACTGATGATGCGCCTGGCGGAAGGCACATGGCAGTTTGCTGTGCCTGGCTGTAGTCTTAGGATCTTTCTTTTTTGTAGAAATTCTCCTTTATAAAGCCTTTTTTAGACATGTAATAGACTTTTATACAAAATAAAAATCCTTTTGATGTCTATATTTTTGCTGTTCTTTGCTGTACCAAGTACTTCGTTAGAGCACCCTGGTGTATGTAATGTTAAGCGCATAGGAATTCTGGCATATGGATGCGCCTAAATTTCTACTCTTCTACACGGTCCACCTTGATCGCCCCGATATACCCTGTATATTACAGGGGTCTATCATGACAATTATTTTTAGTAGCATGTCCTCTTGTGAGAAGGTGATATTGGGCACCACTTTCATAGTACTGTGACAGTGGGGACAGGAGACAGGATCTTCAACGGGAGCTTTGACCTCAGCGAGGTAAGAGTCGGCATGTAGCAATGCCTTACTTAAGGCTTTCGCGTTTCTTTGGAGAGTCGCAATAGATCGAACAGAGACAACCTGGCGGGTGTATTGACTAGCTAAGCCAGTATGTCAAAGTTGTAGGGTCGATCCATGCCTTCTGGAGCTGGCACCTTTAAAGACTTGTCAAACCGCATCTCCTTCTGTTTGGATGTGGTTTGAGGCTTGGACGGGCCGGCTTCTAAGCTTGTAGGGGCAGCAAGAGCATGAGAAGGCAGTGCTTCCTCTTGTGCGGGATCGTACGTCCGAAGATAACTCTTTCTCGATCGCGTCTCGCCAGATAGAACCTCGTAGATGGGGGAGGATACCATGTGACATGGCTTAAATTTTTTGCCCCTTCTTGCTTTGGGAGGTGCTACCCCCTGCGTCACTTCTTAGACAAGGTCCGAATGGACCCACATGATCTCCACGTCCAGTTGTGAGTGGGACCAAGGTTGAGTTACGAGCTGGTGGTAGGTTGACGACTTCCATCATTGCCTTGGGGATCGGGACCACGCCGTTTGGGACTTCTGTAGGAGGAAAGTTGCCAAACTGAAGAGAGATCATGTTAGCAGATACGTCCTTGTCTTCAGCTTCGAGATTGATCACTTGGCTGTCGATAAGCTATTGTATCTTCTTCTTTAGGACGATGTAGTCCTTGGTGGAGTGATGCACGTACTGATGGTAAAGACAGTACTTGGGATCATTGAGTTGGCTTTCCTCTGCATGACGTCGTGGTGGGGGCAATGTCAGCTTATTACCCTTCACCAATGTGTGGAAGATGGTGATGACATCGTCTTCATCGAAGGAGAAGGTCACCTTAGGTTTGTCGGAGGTGCCTTGAGAATTGGAAGCTCCTTTGGTTGTGTCGACCTTCAGGACTTCTTTTCCTTTACCCCCACGAACAGGGATGGTCTGAGGATGCTTGCCTTTGTCCTCAGATTTGGGTGTCTTTAGCCCTAGTAGTTCTAAGTTAGGAACATCATTTTTAGCAGCATCAGCGATCCCAATGAAAGCGGGCCATGTATCATATTTATGTATACCTAGACAAAACTTCACTATAGGAAGGAAGTTATATCGACAAGTATCCATAAGTTCTGAGTCTGGTATGTTGAAGGACATCTTCAGTGCTAGTCGTCTGAAGCGTTCAATGAAGACAATAACAGATTTAGTCTTCCTTTGCTTGGTCTCGATGAGAGTGGACATACTAACATGCATGTCACTCTCGTAAAACCTGTTGAGGAACAACCTCTCAAAGTCTTTGAATGAATTGATACACCCGTCAGGCAGACTGCAGAACCATTCGAAGGCTACCCCCTGCAAGGTGCTAATAAATAGCTTTGACAGGAATGGATCATCTCGGGACAAGTACAGAGTTTGCGTGTTGAAGTACGTCATGTGCTGATGAGGAGAAGTCAAGCCGTCGAATGAGTTCAACGTCAGCGGCTTGTAGTTAGGAGGGCAGGTAGCATTCTCCCACTCAGAGGGATACGGTTGAGATATCCCCATCTTCTGCAGCTCATCTTTGTGTGAGATGGTGTCGAGGCGAGCAACCAGGGAATCAATTGTATCATGTTGGTTGAACTGGTGTTGGAAAACAGCCGCTGAGCGATTGTCAGGTGTTGTCGACGAAGGACCACCCCCAGTATTTACAAGATTTGGAAGAGGTACAACAGAATGGAACTCCTTTTGTAGGGAAGAAGGGTTGTTGCTATGAGCCGGACTAGCGTGGACTGAGGCGTTTTGCTGAGGTGGAGAAACAGCTCTAGCAGCTTGGACTGCCATAATACTGGTAAGCATATCAGTGATCTTGGCAAATACTGTTTCGAGACCCTCTAGCCGTTTACTAGTCTGATCACTGCCTTCTTCAGGTCTTTCTTCGTCCTTCATATACGTAGATAGCATACGAGGATGAACAGAGGAAGCAGTACAACTGGTGCTGATACTGTCTGTCTCCGAGTGGATGAGTCCTTCATCTTCAGGTAGAGGAGGTAGATAGTCGCCATTGGATTCGAAGGAATTATCGTCCTCTGGAAGGCTTCCCCAGTGTGGGGGTCATCTGCTTCAGATTCTGAGGGAATGCTACCCCCGACTTGGGAATCTTCATCGTCTATACAGAATTTTGCCTTTGATCGAGTGCCCATATAGACTCATTCAGATGTGACAGCCCGTTGGCCATCTGTTGGTAGACTTCGTCTTCTCCTTCTCGTGGAACTGAGAGAGAAGGTTGGGTTGGTAGTCCACCGTCTTTGATTAGGGCTTCCGTAAGGGGGACCCCATGAAGCCATGTTAGATGAGACACATAGTGACTTCTCGTCGTCAGAGAAGTGCAGCCGTCGAAACACGGACTTTCTCTGAGGTACTCTTGTTACTTTGGAGCAACAACAGTTGATAACAATATTAGTGCACGGAAGTGCACTATAAATTGTTATGTTCTCCCTTGCTTTACGCTTATGATTTATCATGTCGCGCAAGTCAGCGGAAGGAAGTTTTGTCTTACAACCCATGTTGCATGCATCGCTGAGCTTTACATGCGGGTTCGTAAGGAGAGTAGGCGCATCCAGACTTAGTTCATGTACAGGGGCAACCACCACACCTAAGTTCTGTGATGTCCTTGAAGACAGTCCCGTGCTATACGCGTTGGGACCTGTCTTTTTGCTATGGGCACATAGGCCTTAGAGACTGGGCTTGGGTGCATGCTTCCATGACAGCATGTTTGAGTCGCCTTGATGTGGACGCATAGTATGGATCCAGAGAGCCCGGGCGTATAGCCTTGGGCGTATGACTCTGAGTGCCCAACCTGTTGATGACAGAAGTGTTCTGGTTGGGGCTATGCGCCTAAACACTCCCTTGGGCGCATGGCTTTGGGCGCATGCTTGGTGGAGCAGTACTGTTTTCTTCCAGTTCCGCCTTCTTCGTTCGTGAGCCTTGCCGGGTCTGTCCAGAGTGCCGCACACCCCGATCCTTGGCATCGTAGTATTTTTCTCTGCCAAGTCTCGAGTGTTGAACACTCTGTTGTTGATTGTGGAAGGAAGAAGTCACTGGGCTAGTAGAGCCCGAAACGGTATGAGCCTTCTCCATTTAGGGGACTTCTGTGGCAGAGTCCTACGCCAGGTGACAGAGTCCTCCAGTTGCATATCCGCTATGACACTAGCAGGATATGCACAGCGAGCCTTCGAAAGCCAAGTCTTGCGAGACTTGTTTGGCTTTGCTGATTCTGAGGGAGTAGAGCTGTCCCTCGAGTGCATCTCTTCGAACGCCTGCTGATCGAATTTTACGATCAGCATCTTCTGAGTACTCCCCACTTTGTCGATATCGAATTACGTTACCACCTTCTCGTCAGAGAAAAAGGTAGTCCCCAGCAGAGTCGCCATTTTTGTGGACACACAGAAAAAAAAGAAAATGTTGTCTTTTCTTTTTATTGGCGCAAGGCACCATAAATCGAGTACGCCTGAGAGATCCTGCGCTGAGGATCCCCGAGTACAAAAAGAAAAATTTTGGGGAATGGGACGATGGAGATCGAGTGGCAGTTGCTCCTTTACTCCGTTGACACTCCGATTACAAAAGTGGGAGAAAACCTAAGAAAATTGCTAACTCGCGGCTTACTGGCAAGAAGTACAGCAATTTGGCTCTTGAAAATGCTCTCCGTTCTGTCCGTTGAAGAGGGAAGAAGCCCCCATTTTATAGTCGTTCTTGGGCTGAAATAATGTTATGCGCCCACATGAAGAGACACGCTGGTTCTTACATGGGCGCATGGTCCTGCTTTGGGCGCATAGGTGTAGGCGCATACAGGCTGCGAGATCGTGGATTGGTCGTGGTGTTGACGTGGCCGCATGCTTCGGTACACGACTGCTTGTGGAGACTGACGTGGCCATGCGCTTCGGTGCACGTTTTGATCGTGGCTTTGACTGAGTCAGGCTTGGGCGCATAGCCATGTCTCAGGCTATGTGCCCTCCTTTCGGGAGAGCTAGTCTTGGGCGCATGGAGTTATACTTGGACTGGATGCATGGAGCTTCATTTAGTGGCCGCATGGAGTCGTACTAACTGGGCGCATATAGCTGCTTTGACTTGGACGCATGGAGCTATGTTTGCTGAAAATTTTCATGCTTCTACAAGTATAAGTTATCATCATCCTCTCCTAAAATGTTCAACGATCCAATCAGGATGGAAGCAAAGTATTACTATGCAATAATGTGTCTTGGCACAAAACAAAGCCAAAAAGATAAGGTACAATAAAAAATAACAATCAGGAGAACATGGTATATATGAACTAGCATGGTATAACCTAGAGCATGTGATAAATAGTAAGCATGTACAAGACAGCTAAAGAACATGTATAAACAAGACTACTAAACAATGAGCATATACAACCAGACTAATTAGACAATGTGATTAAAATACTACTTCGATATGTGAGCGGTTGGGGTAATATGACATATCAACTCGATCGTTATCCACAATTTATGGTACAGTTTAATTTAGATAATCAAAACTAAGTAATAATCTGTGAAACATATAACAATTGATAGATAAAAGTTTTTACTACACAACCTAAGTTTTGGTTTCTCAGAATAATAATCGAGTCATTGGTGACAATAGTTGAACTTCAGAAGAAAAATACCCAGAGATGGAAAAAATCTAGAATGCATAAAATTATTGCAATAAGTCAACTTTCGCGGTAACTTCAAACAAGCATATGATTTTAGTTTCATATGAAACTTGATATAATTAAAGAGTAGCATACCTAATTTTAGTACAACAAGTTGGATTCGAGAAACAGTGCTCGAGCGTGACGATACCAGCATCGAAAGTGGGGTTCCCGATGACAAAATTTTGGGACAAAAATATGTGCAAGCAATGAACTTTAAGAGAAGTTTTGATCAAACGGACTTCGATTCCAACAAAACTTGACATAACGTATACAATATTATCGAGATGATGCCAGAAGTGGTGAATCGTCGAATGCACGGAGGTGCGCCCACGGAATGACTCCGAAGAGAGGCTACTCCTCACGCGGGGGTTGCACGCACATTGGATGGCACGACAGTAGTGGCGGTTGTGCACGACGGCTATTATCCATGGCAACGGTCAGCGACGATGGGTTGGGGTGCGACAGGAAGAGGGAAGGAAGGAAGGGTGGATGATTATATATATAAAAGATGTACGATACGGGACATCCACAACGTCGGAGGACTGACAAAAAATGGTCATGATCTGAGCTGGCGCGAGACAGAATGGGGCGTCCCGTGCATGAAAACTCAACGGCTAGGGGCGCCGCACGGGCGGTCGAGGACCGGCACCATTCTACTACGGGTATAAACGACGGTCGACCACGCGGTCCGTCGTTTGGCGCCCAATGGACGTCGAAAAGACGTCGTAAGGGCATCGTACACATAGAATGGGTGGCTGGGCGGCATCGGTTGTCGTAGGCGTCGTGAAGACTTTGAGGGCACCTTCGATGTCGTGGGCGAAGCGAGGCGTTGAGTTGTCGGCGTCGAAAGACATCAGTCGTCCCGTGAGGCTCGGGAGCACGCAGACTGCACGAGGGTTACGTATGAAACGAGATGAAGAAGCCATTAAGGACAAGATCCGTACAAAGAGTCCGAAGCGACATGACAAACGGCTAAAAATCGTGTGTTGGAAGACACACGATTTAACTGAGCCTGCACGTGCTGGTTTAAAATTATATATATATATAGATATATATATATATATATATATATATATATATATATATATATTCTTTTTTTTCTTTTATATATATATATATATATATATAATATATATATATATATATATATAAAAGAAAAAAAAGAATATATATATATATATATATATATATATATATATATTCTTTTACAATACATGGGATGTATCAATACATCCCAAATAATTACATTAAAAATTGTGAAAGGTGTTTACTTTGACTTTGCCTTTACCTGATATAGCAAGCCATATTAACCTGCTCACTTTATTAAAAAAATATTCTAGATTTTCGTAATTTATTGGACATTGTACATTCAACATTTACATTTTTCATCCTACATTAACGCATATTTTCCACCATACATTAACCTGCTCACTTACATTTTTCACTCGGCTGCTATAACCCTGTTGGTAACGACATGCTATCAAATAATCCGTTTACTTTATTAATTCTTATTTTATCTCAATAACAGAGGACCCATATATTGTAAAAGACAGCGATTCCAAATACTTTTTTTTTCTTTTTTAACGCCTGATGCTCACTCACTATTTAAATTTTTTTTTATTTTTAACGTCTGCTGCTAACGTATGTTGTTGTTCAGTAATTGAATTTTTTTTTTTGGATTTTAAATGCATGTTGCTTACTAATTAATTTTGGTTTTTTAATGCATGTTGCTCACTAATTTATTTATTTTTTTAACGCATATCTCACACATTAATATATATATATATATATATATATATATATATATATATATATATATATATATATATATTGGTTTTAAGTTGTATTGAACGCCTACTGCTCACTTATTTAAAAAAAAATCTGTTTTGGTTTATTAACGATAATATTTTTCACTTTTCTAATGATAATATTTTCAAAGATAACGAAATTTTTTTATTGTGACATTTTGTCATATTAACCATCTTTCTAATATTTACAGTATTTTTAATATCATTCTTCAAAGTAAATTCGAATTTTTACGTTAATTTTAATATCATTTATCAAAATTTTAAACAAATATCATAATTTTAAATTTTAATGAATATCATGAACCCACTATCCTATTGAGAAAAATATTAAAACATGGTCAATCTAATCTCAATATCATTTATTCATTTAATCTTAAAGCATGTTCAAAAAAATCTGAATATCATTTAATCAGGCTTCCACTATTAATTTTTTTTATTTTTAACGTCTGTTGCTTACGTATGTCGCTATTCAGTAATGAGAATTTTTTTTGGATTTTAAACGTATGTTGCTTACTAATTAGTTTATTTATTTTTAGTTTTTTAATGCATGTTGTTTACTAATTTATTTATTTTTTAACCCATATTTCACTCATTAAAATATTTTTATTTTTTTGTTTTTTGGTTTTAAGTCGTATTGAACGCCTACTGCCCAATTATTTAAAAAAATCTGTTCTGTTTTTTTAACGATAATATTTTTTTACTTTTCTAATGATAATATTTTCGAAGAGAACGAATTTTTTTTATTGTGACATCTTGTCATATTAATCATCTTTTCTTATATTTACAGTAATTTTAATGTCATTTTTCGAAATATTCGAATATTTAGGTTAATTTTAATATCATTTATCGAAAATTTATACAAATATCATAATTTTGACTTTTAATGAATATCATGAACCCACTATCCTATTGAGAAAAATATTAAAGTATGGTCATTCTAATCTCAATATCATTTATTCATTTAATATTAAAACATGTTCAAGAAAATCTGAATATCATTTAATCAGTCTTTTAGTATTTTATTTTCTAACACTTGCTGCTAACGTATGTTGCTGTTCAGTAATTTGAATTTTTTTGGATTCTAAACGTATGTTGCTTACTAATTAATTATTATTTTTTGATTTTTTAATGCATGTTGTTCACTAATTTATTTATTTATTTAACGCATATTTCACTCATTAATTTTTTTTTTTTGGTTTTAAGTTGTATTGAACGCCGACTGCTCTCTTATTTAAAAAAAAAATCTGTTTTCGATTTTTAACGGTAATATTTTTTTAATTTTCTAATGATAATATTTTCGAAGAGAACAGATTTTTTTATTGTGACATTTTGTCATATTAACCATCTTTCTAATATTTACAGTATTTTTAATATCATTTTCTAAAGTATATTCGAATTTTTACGTTAATTTTAATATCATTTTCTAAAGTATATTCAAATTTTTACGTTAATTTTAATATCATTTATCGAAAATTTATTCAAATATCATAATTTTGACTTTTAATGAATATCATGAACCCACTATCCTAAGCATGGTCAATCTAATCTCATTCATTTAATAGTAAAACATGTTCAAAAAAATTTGAATATCATTTAAGCAGGCTTCCACTATTTATTTATTTTTGATTTTTAACGCCTGCTAACTTATGTTGTTGTTCAGTAATTGGAATTTTTTTGGATTTTAAACGTATGTTGCTTACTAATTAATTTATTTATTTTTGGTTTTTTAATGCATGTTGCTCACTAATTTATTTATTTTTGTAACACATATTTTACTCATTAAAATATATTTTTTGTTTTAAGTTGTATTAAACTCCTACTGCTCACTTATTTAAAAAAAAATCTGTTTTGGTTTTTTAACAATAATATTTTTTTTTACTTTTCTAATGATAATATTTTCGAAAAGAACAAAAAAAAAATTATTGTGATATTTTGTCATATTAACTATCTTTCTAATATTTACAGTATTTTTGATATCATTTTCCAAAGTATATTCAAATTTTTACGTTAATTTTAATATCATTTATCGAAAATTTAAGCAAATATCATAATTTTAACTTTTAATGAATATTATGAACCCACTATCCTATTGAGAAAAATGTTAAAGCATGGTCAATCTAATCTCAATATCATTTATTCATTTAATATTAAAGCATGTTCAAGAAAATCTGAATATCATTTAATCATGCTTCTATTGTATGGCTGCACAAAATCTGAATATCATTTAATCAGGCCAGGTGACGGCGGCGACAACGGCAACGGTGGATTGTTGTTCTTCAAAATATTGAATGTAGCAAGGCTGCAAATTAAATCAATCCAATATGAGTTAATTTAGGGTATATTGTGGATTTTTATCCGCTAAAAGAGAAAGTAAATATGAGTTAATTTAGTGTGTTCATTGAAAAAATTGAAGTCAAGAATTTTTTGCACTAGCAAGTTACCAAGTGGTCAAAAGTCAAAAACTGCATTAAATGATGTTCCATACTCTATTAATAGTCAAGAAAACTCATTTAGTAAGAACCATTGGATCAACAACCAATGATTCAGATTTGGGATGCATCGAAACAATTTTTTAGATGTTTGTATTGAAGAATATATATATATATATATATATATATATATATATATATATATATATATATATATATATATATATATATATATATATGCAAATGACCTTTAGCCTAGTGGTTAAGAGAGATGCATGCGGCCGAAGTGGTCGGAGTTCGAGCCTCAGTGGAGGCGAGTTCTGTCACGCCCCGATCCCGGAGGATCGAAAATAAGCCACTGGGCATGATGCCGTACAAGTCTAGATTGCACTTGTACAAGGCAAAACCATTACAGTTCTTGGTAATTCTCAGAAAACATCAATAAGGCAGCGGAACCAAGCAGATAAATTGAAGTCACACAATTTATATAGAAATGTATCTCTTTATTGATAATTATAATGGATTACAAGACTTGCAGCGAAATACAGAGTTTACAACTGAATACAAGACTCACAGCGGAATACAGAGTTTACATTTGATTACAAGACTCTTGAATAGACTGAATGTATACACTTGCCCTTTGGGCTACAACTGAATATACCGACTTCTTTACAATGAACTTACCAATATGGCTACAATCTCACTGGTACAACTGAGTTCCCCTGTTTCATACATTATGTCCTGTATATCAGAAGACATCGTCTTGAAAGAAGAGATTCTGTACACCCATCCGATTCATCGATGCCAAGCACTGATTCATAGGATTTCCCCCAAGCAAACACCTGTAATATTGCCCACAACGTGGGTCAGTACATCATCAATGTACTGGCGAGCGGTGCTGGCCCAACTCACCTAAGAAGATAGCACTAAGTAATCATGTTACAGAACATTATTATCAAAGGTCTTTCTCGTTGCCTTAGGGTCAATTTCATGTTATAGCCGACAAGAAGTAAAGCATGCAATTCTCATAGCCAACATAATTTAAAGCATACTGTTATCACCCTTTGGTGATTCTTACCCACGGTCGTGTAGCCATCCCTGTACATTTATAATACTTACTCTGTCTGCACAAGACATTGTTAGAAACAATATCATGATTCAATATGAATATCACCGTTCAGGTGATTCTTATCTTTCATTATCTTTCCAAATTCCATGCAAGGTGTTATTGAGCAACACAATAAGAAACATAGCACACTATCCTTTATTTTAAGCGTGAAGCTAAAGGATCTTTGAAGGGTTCAACACTACTCACATTCATAGGACGATTCCCGCTACGATCGCATAGCCTTCCAAGCGATCCTTCGTATATAATCCCAAGTCCAACAAGGCTTCATCGAACCAACCATCCATCATAAGGCATCTTGCGGGTCGGGGCGTTACAAGTTCGCCACAATTACCCATTGCTTCATATATATATATATATATATATATATATATATATATATATATATATATATATATATATATATATATATATATAAAGGGGCTTTAAAACGGCTCAATCTTAAGCCGCGTGTATTTCATCAACAATTGCTTTTTAAAAAAATTCCAAAAAGTTAAAATTTTAAACTTCTTCTCCTTTTCTTCCGCATAACCATATATCTTCTTTTTTATTTTTCTTCCACGTAACTGAATACCTCATCTTCTATTCACACATATCTATAAAAAATTATAATTAAATTTCTATAAATGTATATATATATATATATATATATATATATATATATATATATATATATATATATATATATATATATATATATATATATATATATAACAAATCTTAATTTAAAACTAAATATTTAAATTATATTTTGATAATATTAGAAAGAAGACACATTATTTATTAAATTTAATTACTTAAATTATATTTCGATAACATTATTAAGAAGACAAATTATTTTACGTGTGCTTTTACTAGTGTGTGTGTGTGTCTATATATATATATATATATATATATATATATATATATATATATATATATATATATATATATATATATATATATATATGTATGCAGATGACCTATAGCCTAGTGGTTAAGAGAGATGCATGCGGCCCGAGTGGTCAGGAGTTCGAATCCCAGTGGGAGCGATTCCAGATACAATTTACCTAGTTCCATATATATATATATATATATATATATATATATATATATATATATATATATATATATATATATAAATAGTAATCTCCTTAGAAGCCAATTTGCCTATAGTCCAATTGCAAATGGGATTTGCATTAAAATTCTAATTAAATCTTTCAACAATGAATAAACTTATTCATAATTATAATTAACTAAATTTAATCTACCAATACTTATATACTTAACTTATACTAATAATACATATACTATCCTGTACTAATCAAAATTAAAAATACAATTAGAAAAGGGACTTTATTAATAAAAATGGATAACATGGTTACACGGGTAGGGGAGGGTGGTGGAGTAGGGGAGGGTGGTGGGGCAATCGGGTGAGAGAGAGAGAGAGAGAGAGAGATGAGGAGGAGGGAAATGGATAGGGACATTTCGTCCACTTTTTCAGGCTATCAAATTGTTATATTTTTTTTAAAGTATCAAGTTGAAAAACTGAAATAGTTGAGGTTATAAAGTTGAAATTAAGCAAAAAAAAAGCACATTGAGCAAGTGTTTGTTTTAGGTTAGGGGATATTTGGTTGGAGAGAAGTGAGGTGAAAGTGAGTATATATTAGAAAGTTGCTGAACTCTGAAGAGTTCTCGTGTTTGGTTGCTTTCATTGAAAGTGGCCAAAAGCAGTGATATAACCCCTTTGCAGTCTCTCTCACCCCTATTCCTCCACTTTCACCACCAGGTTTTTTTTTACTTGAAACTAGATTGGAAAAGATAAAGAAAGTGATAGTTAAAAAAAATTAGAAAAGAGAGAGAAAGCGGTCATTTGGTTGGACACTTATAAACTCTCTTTTTTTCACTTTCAACAATCATGTAAACAACCAAACTCTGTCTAACTCTACTTTTAACAACCATCCTGTCACGACCCACACCCGGATATACGGGTACGAATACGTGGGCTACGTCTAGCCTACGTCACAGTATCGACGGTAGAGCGCTGTCAAGTACCCTATACTAACTACAACATCTAAAGATCCATAACTAGAAATGTACTCATGTCATATCACGAAAACTAAGGAAGATAGGACAAGAAATAATAACAATATCACTAGAACAACTAGAATCTACAAGGATCATATGAGACAAGAATAAAACAGAGGAAAACAATAACAAAACTAAATAACTACCAGACCTAGAACTCCTGAGAGACACTCACGGTGAAGAATACCGAGAACTGTCACGCCCCGCTCCCGTAGGAGCGATCGTCCTCGCTAAGGCATGATGCCGTACGGGCCTAGGTTGCGCCCGTGCAAGGCTAAGTCCGAAAACGGCCGATTTGAGGCTAGGCCACAGAGTCGCATAGAGTGTCCCCATTTACGGCGAAAAGTAAATGAACACGAATTGAAAGCGAATTCAAATCTTTATTGACATTCAAGAAGTTTACAAGCGGCGCTAGGCCGAGATTACAAATCGGTCAAGCTCTCTCTCTGAAACATAAAAGGCGTGCCAAGTGGCTTACACGATGGAATGATTCATGGCGATGTTTCGATACATTATGTCCTGTATATGGTGCTTCAGCTCCTTGCAACGCTCCAAGGCTCCAGAGTTGGCTCCGCGCCTTAGTACGTTCGAGGGAAGCTCCGCACTCGACGACGTCTCCTGCCCCATGTAAGCAAAATATGGGGTTATCACTACATTGTTATGCACTGGTGGGGAGGCTAGCTCGCCCACAATGCTATCATTACCAAACACGTTCTATTTACTTTTGTGCACCGTCTATCATTCATTGTCTTTCTAATCTTTCCTTAGGGTAAGTTTTATGGCATATTTCATGACCTATCTTGTGTTACCGATTTCAATGTGTTGCATGAAAATACATGCACGACATACCCATACTTACCGTCCGGCCTTTCCTGTCCAAAGTAAACCAAGTTAGTCAACAATTCATATGTAATAACTTAACGTGATTTTCGTAAACATTCAGTGTCGAGGGCGTATCCTTGCCACAGATTCTAGCGCATCGTAGACGTGTTTTCTAACTCATTTGCATGAAGTACTCTTTATCATTTAGTGTGTTACATTCAAGCCTGTTCATAAGGCGCTTTATTCAGTTAACTTAGACTACTTTATTTCAATGTAAGGACTTGCACGTGGATTGCCACCAGCAAAGCCCACTTAATCTATATGCACCGGTCGCTGGCACCACATGAACAACTAGAATCTACAAGGATCATATGAGACAAGAATAAAATAGAGGAAAATAATAACAAAACTAAATAACTACCAGACCTAAAACTCCTGAGAGACACTCACGGTGAAGAATACCGAGAACCACCCCAGCTAGCAACATTCTGTAGTCCAAAACTGAGGGCACAACTACTCCTAAAATATTTTTAACATATCCAGTCAGGATGGAACGAGCACAAAGCTCACATAACAGTTCTAGTTAGACAATATTGAAAATGTAGCAGTAAATGGGTGCGGGTCGTGACATTGGGTCTGCACAAGATCTAATGATCCGGCCAATCATACGTGGAGTGTAGGATTGGCTATTCAACAAGGTCTACAAGAATAAACAAGGTGGATAATGATCACACATCTACACTAATACTCCCCGTCCTCGACTAGTATAGTGGATCCAACCATGACACATCATGACACGCGATTCTCTGAGAGGGTAGCTAGCCGTCGCAGGAATCATGTCTATACAATTACAAGGAACAAGAAAGACTTGCACAAGATATACCAAGGAAGCGAGGAATAACATCTCATGATGGGATCCAGAGAAATACCAATCCGTGTGAACAATGTGTCAAGAGAACAAGGATATCTACACTAAATACAAGAAACATAGACGATATCATAAAACAGAAACATTATCAGAGAATGTATTCGCCTGTGATTGATGGATAAGTCGACTGAGTCCAAGAACAGTGCCTCGAGGACCTATAGATGGAATACTATATCAATATAAGGATTTGGAAGTAAAATCAAGTCATACTAAGTCAAACTAGGTCAAGGCAAGTCAAAGCAAGTCAAACTAGGTCAATCTAAGTCAAGGGTTGACTTACAGTTGACTTTTGGTCAACTGGTCAACTATAGTCAACCCTAGGTCAACTCTAGGTCAAACTTGACTAAAGTTGACTAACAGTTGACTTTGGGCCAACTGGTCAACTTTGGTCCAGTTTTAATCAATTTTAGGCTACGGTTGACTTCCGGTTGACTTTTGGTCAAAATAGTCAACTGTGGTCAACCAAGGTCAAAACTAGTCTAACCTAGGTCAATGTTGACTCTACTTCGACGTTCAGTCAAAGCAGTCAACCACGGTCAAATAGGGTCAAGGCTAGTCTCTATAAACATCTACAGGGTCAACACATTCAATTTCAGTGATTGAAAAATCACTGAAATCGTTGGATCTCAAAACACAAACAAAAGAGAAAGATTATAATAATAATATGGTGATAGATAGGGAAAAACCTACAGATGTTGTCGAATGGTGAAACAACCATCACCAACGTGTCCAGAATGGTCAAATTAGCTAGAATAGCCTGTCCATAAGTCCAATTTGGACCCAGGGGCAAAAAGGTAATTTCGAATCAAAACGGTGTCCGTGTCGGATCCACTTTACACCAAAAAATGTGCAAGAATAGTAGTCCACTAAATCTAACAAATTACATGTCCACGAATCCAGAATGACGATACGAACCCAACGGTATATCCATAATTGGATTCCGTTGACCCGATTTTAAATTGGTCCGTTGACCAGGACATTGAAATTCTGATTTGTACGGAAAAGCATGTTGGAGCCAATGTCCTCAAAACTCAGCAAATTATATATCAATGAGTCCAGAATGACGATATGAACTCAATGGTATGTCCAGAATTGGATTCCGATGAGCCGATCTCAAAATGACCCGTTGATCCGGATATTTGTATCCGACGTGCACCAAAATGCGTGGCAGAACCAATATCCACTAAAACCTAGCAAATTATATGTCAACGATTCCAAAATGATGATACGAACTCAACGGTATATCTGGAATTGGATTCCGATGAGACGGCATCAAAAAGTCCCGTTGACCCGGACTGTGGGACCCGCTTTGTACCGAAATACGTGCCAGGGCTCACGTTCTCCAAATCTAACAAATTTATATGAAAACATGCCAGAACGACCCCACGAGTCTACTGGTGGTGTCAAAAATTGAATTCGGAGTCCCGGGTTCAAAATTAGGATTTTACAACTTGGACATTACGAATTCGGATGGCCAACTTTGGCGCCGAATTCAACCAATCAAACGTGCTCACAATGAAATGAAACTTAAGGGATAAGAAGAGGGTTATACTAGATGCACATAAGAACCAGCCGCACACCAGACGGAGCTGCGATGGAGGAGATACGAACCGACGAAGTTGGATCCGCAAAACTGTCCAAAAATTACACAATTTAAACGGTCAACTTGGTGGCCGGTTTTGATGTATCAAACAATAAAATTAACGGACAAAATTGAGGAGAGTGAAGAGCTATATACCAAGACTGAGACGGAGCAAAGAAATCTCCGATCCAACGGTCGAATTTCCCGAAAAACGTGCACGAAGTTGCTATCCCGGGTGCAAATTCTGTGTTCTGTTCCCGCGCGCGTCACGGCGGGATCTCGTGCAAAACGCACAGATCGGGTATGTGGCACGTCGGAGAAGGAGGCGCTGGCTATGGGGGGAGATCGCCGGAGCTGCGTGAGGTTGAGGGAAGGCCAGCCACGCGGCGGCGCGCGGCAGTGCACGGCCGCCGGCCGCAGCTGCTGCTGCGTACATCTGCTGCTACTGCTACGCACTGCTGCTGCTGTACAGCGAGCTGCTGCTGCGGCTGCGTTGTTAGCTGCTGCTGTGCGCTGTGGCGGCACGCAAGGAGAGGAAGGAGAAGAGACGAGGAGGAAGGTGGTGGTGGTGGTGAAGTGGTGATGGTGACGATATTAATGGTGGTGATGGTGTTTTTTTAAATGAAGAAATGAAGAAGAAGATAAAGATGGAAAGAATGGGGGCTATGCTGTTGGCAGGATTTGGGGAGGGGGTGTCTTTGTGTGTGATGGGAAGAAGAGAGAGAGAGATTATATATATATATATATATATATATATATATATATATATATATATATATATATATATATATATATATATATATTAGGGGGTGTCTTTGTGTGTGATGGAAAGAAGAGAGAGAGAGATTATATATATATATATATATATATATATATATATATATATATATATATATATATATATATATATATATATAAAATATATATATATATAAAATATATATATATATATATGTGTGTGTGTGTGTGTGTGTGTGTGTGTGTGTGTGTGTGTGTGTGTGTATTATATGTAGCAAGTGAGAGATAGATATTATTAGAGAGAGGAGAGAGAGAAAGTAGAGAGAGGGAATAGGTCGGCTGTGAGGGGAGTGAGGTGGTGTGTCTTTGTGTATAATAGGAGAGAGAGAGAAAATTATATATATATTATATATGTATATATATATATACATAAGAGAAAGAAATAGAGATATTTGTGTAAAGAGGAAGTTATTTTTTTGAGTAAGAAAACAAGGGGGAAAAAAAAGAAAAAATATCAGTGGGGTACATAGGTAGACATAGTAGGGTCACACCAATTTGGGTTGGGTGTTGGGTCAAGTTGGACAAGTTCGAGTGGGACATGATATATCAAATTGAAGATAATCTCTTCTACTACAAACTTCAAGAAAAAATTTTCCAGAGACTGGCATCCCTGATGCTCTAGAAATCCAAGTCACGGTAAAGAGCATTTAATGATCAAAATTAATTAAATAAAAATGAATTATCGATAATAATTCATTTAGAAAATTCAAAAATAAATCCCAAAAATTCAAGGGGCTTACATCCTACCCACCTTATAAAAATTTCGTTCTCGAAATTAAAATCATCCAATAGGTCAAGCTAAAACATGCAACTGCTATGGCTACAGTACTCAATCTGCTACCTTTGTGATCACCTATGTTGTTTCTCTCTACAATCATTTGGTTCAGGTTCAACAAGCTTCTTCCATAAAAACTATATCATTTTATCCCTTAGAAACTTCATATCAATAAGAACCTTTACATATACTCTAAAATATAGGTCATCCTCGAGATACGTATATATCAACAATGATTGGCCATCAACCAGAATTTCAATCTCAATAGCAATTTGTTTGTTTACTTATCCCGTCCTAAGTATCTTTATCCTATTAATCACAAGCTCCTTGAAATAATACATTCAAAACCTATTCTTGGCATTGAGCCTCCTCTCTTTTTACTCAAGAACTCCTGAATATAAACCCTCAAATTCAAACTCTTAATTCATTTACCGATTTATTTATTACCCATGTACATATGTCCTTGGTTTGTTCCTGCTATCTTCCGATCTTGCACGCAATGTTATCTCCTTCTATTTCATTCTACTTATCGATCTATCCTCCAATCATAAGTAAATGGCTTGTAGATAACCAATAATCACTTGGTCATTAAAGTCCTACAATGCTCAACCCTCGAACCTAAGCACAAGATTCTAGTCCTTAATCCGTAGTCACAAAAATATAATATTTTATTACTCCTTCTTAGATACCTTAAAATTAATCTATACTATCAAACTAATCATTCTTAATGGTTTCTAATTCCATTATAGTCAGTCACTCATATCTGTCCTACAAGCTTAACCCAATGAATCCCTAAGAAAAATATACTAATCATAATCACACATTAACATATTACAGTTACACTACATAATCTGTTAACAAGGTTTGGCTATTTCAGCCATCAAAAATAGAAGGTAACAAGGGCCTAAGACTGGGTCTAGCAATCCTTATCAATATTCAGACAAGGTAAGGGTCAAGCAAGATAGGAAAGATTGTCGAAATATTTCCAAGAATAGTACGAGGCCAAACGAGATGCATAGGGCGTAGTCGAAGTAAAACTCAAGAACCATATACCTCCGTAATTATGTCACATGAAGTTATTATCGTGCTAGTGTGCATCTGGCTGCGATTAACTTTCTTGTTCCATAATACAACGGATGGCTGCAGTGCACAGCTGCCACGCCAGATAATATAGGTTTCTAAACTTAACTTGGCCAAATCCGTAAAATATTTCCAAACAATTTTTTTGCAAAATAAAGGAAAAGATGTTAGTCAAAATGCTTAGGGAGTGGTCCAAGTAGAATTCGAGAAACATAATTAACCATGATGCCGTTATCCGAAGTCATGCCTCTCCAGTATTTCTCTGGATGCAAACTTTCGATTCCGTAATACAAAGATAAATTACTTTTCGAACTTTTCTTGAATCAATCCATGAGGCACTTTCAACAATTACCGGGAAGGACAAAAAGAATTACCCAAGAGGCTAGCGAAGAAGAGTTTAGTCAAATCATATGAAAGATGGAACACAAAACAATCCTGTCGAAAAAATCCTAGTTAGGCTGTAGATAGACAGAGTTAACCAAGACGGGGAAGAATGATGATAAGAATTTGTTCTTGCTCATCCGGTCATAACGAAGTGATCCGATTTAAGATACAGTCTGATAACCATACACGTCTTCCTGAAATTATGTTGTCAGAATTTTTGCCACGCAAGTAAGCATAGCTGCAATAAACGATGGAGCCCATAACTTGGGTATACACCCTATAATTATGTCATCTAGATTCCTTACCATGCCAACTGGTATGGCTGCAAGAAAATCTAAATTCCATAACTATGATAGTATATCCAATATCAGGCTCCACGTCCCTGTCGTGTTAGCTAGTATGACTTCGATCAATTCTGAACTCCATAAATAAAGTAGACATTTATCGTTCTCATCAAATATGTTTATCAGAATATCTTAACACAATTCATAAAAACTGATTTTAAATACAAAATCAAAGTCAATAACGAACGAACATCAAGATTCAAAATTCAACTACGAATCAAGGATAAGTAAATGGGAGCTAGCGAAAACAGATTTCGATGTAGGGTTTAGGAAAAGTTCTCAGGAGAAGTCCCAAAGGTACTATCTAGGTCAAGATTGAAAATTTAGGAATATAATCTAAAACAAATCTCAACCTTGATATGAGATTGGTCAATCATATTCTCGTCTCAACCTTGAAGATATATAAGTTCAACTTATACCTTCCCTCTGGGATCCACAAGTCATCCCAAGAAAGAATAAAGTTTGATACGGACAAATATTTCAAAAATCAAGACGAATAGAAACAAGTGGGAAAAGATTTTAAAATCTTTCGAATAAGATTCTCAGGGATCATCTCTGGAATCTACTAATAGTTTCTAATATGTGACTGAGTACCAAAATCCTAAAATATTCCATGACTCAACCTTAATCCTAGGACAGGCTCGCAGTAGTACAGATAAGCTCAAGCACTACCACGACTTCATATTAGCTGCAAAGACTGACCTGCATGGGCCACCACAAAAATGTGTTACGACCCGTAGTATCGGCGGTAGAGCGCTGTCAAGTACCCTATACTAACTACAACATCTAAAGATCCATAACTAGAAATGTACTCATGTCATATCACAAAAACTAAGGAAGATAAGACAAGAAATGATAACAATATCACTAGAACAACTAGAATCTACAAGGATCATATGAGACAACAGAGGGAAACAATAACAAAACTAAATAACTACCAGACCTAGAACTCCTGAGAGACCCTCACGGTGAAGAATACCGAGAACCACCCCAGCTAGCAACATCCTGTAGTCCAAAATTGAGGGCACAACTACTCCTAAAATATTTTCAACATATCCAGTCAGGATGGAACGAGCACAAAACTCAAATAACAGTTCTAGTTAGACGATATTGAAAATGTAGCAGTAAATAGAGAGAATATACAAGGAATCACGAAATGTACATGTGAGTATCATGGCAAGGTAAGCTGTAAATCTAGAGCTAGAACAAGGCAAGTAAAACTGATCATGGCATGTACAAGAATCAAGAATCATCTATCTATGTGTGTGAGTACTAGCTACAACATGTGGCCGGCTTGGGTGTAGCTCCCCTTCCCGGATATTTTGAAATATTTTATTATTATTTATTTTAATTAAATGATAATTTTTAGATTTTTATAAATAAATTTTTAGTTAATTATTACGGTAGATGATTTTCAGTCATGATTAGGAATTGGGGTACAAGGCGACTAGAATCGTGGCACGAATAGTGCCATGGCATGCTTTGGCTAGTGTATTAGCCCCGGTGGGGAAGGCCGAGCCATAATGAAGTCCTAACTAGGAAAACCAGGCCAAGTTACGACATAACCCTTACCGAAGGTTTTATTTATTATTTAATTATATTATTGAGTTTTAGGGAACCCGGTTGTACCGAACCTTAGGGGTGGGCATACGGGTCCAGGACCCGCGGTTCCGACCCGGCCCGAACCGTATATTGGTCAAACGGGGTGGTTCCTAAAATTTGGAACTTAAACGGGCGGGGCGGGTCGTGTGACACTAACGGGACGGGGCGGGTCCTATTTTCAAAATAAACGGGGCCCCGAACCGACCCATTTCTAGGAGTATGATTTTTCTTTTATTTATCAATTTTGATTTTTTTCAAATTATAATTTATAAATAATAGCACACGTTATTGTTTAGTAAATAAATTCTAGAAATTGGAAAAACATAATACTTGTTTTGTTCTTCTAGATAATAGAAATGTGTAATGTTTACTATTCTATAATTTTTTGATTTTTTTTGGATCCGTTTGGACCTGCTGGTCGGCTCGGTTTCGACCCGTTTCGAACGGGTCGAATCCGTACCGGTTCCAATATTTTTTGGACCCGTCCCGTCCTGCCCCACCAATTAACGGGTCCGGGCCGGATCCATAAAATTTGGACCCGGCCCGACCCGTGCCCACCCCTACCGAACCTGTCCAGATTGGGCCCAAGCCAGGTAGGCATGTAGTGGGACCAAATACGGTCTTGTAGACATGTTTGGTAAGTGCAAGTATTTTTGTATATACTTTTAGAAATTGTCAATTATTTTCTAAGAATATTTGTTATAGGTAGATTATAAGTATTACCATTACTAAATAGTGTTGTACAAAATTTGTATGATCTTCTGGAGCCAGATGAGTAGTGTGCGTGTTGTATCATCAGAAATGACTTCTGGGCTATTTATTTGTCATTAGGATATTTTATTATCATTAATATTACCTTGTTTTTATTAAAGGATAAACGATTTATATTTATTAAATCATTTATTATATAAATGATATTATATATGTGAGTATGTACACAAATATATATTGAATACGTGTGTGTGTATACGTATATATAAATATATAGTATATATGTGAATGTATGTATGTATATATATATATATATATATATATATATATATATATATATATATATATATATTAGACTATAATAGAAATAAATGAAAAAGAAATAGAAAAAGAATATAAAAAAAGAAGAAGCAGTAACAGCTCGGCCACAGGCCGACCCCAAGGACCCCAGACCCGAACTCTCCAGGCCGACCCCCTTGTTACAGTATTTATATGAGCGAGGGATCGAGAGAGAGGTGTTGATCTCGAAACCCTAATTCCCTACCCGACCTCACGCCCCTCCCCTGCGCGTGCGTTCCGTCGCAGGCTGGTCGGCCGTCGGCCATCGGCCGGCGACAGCAAGGGCGCACAGCCATCAGAACAGTAGCTGCGGCATTGCGACTTCGCGGTACGAATTCTCTGCCCATACTTACTCGTTTTATAATATGTAAAGTGTTTTAGAAAGCCTGTATAACCCTCTAGGATTCCCGGCAATTAGGTTCGAGTTTCATCGAGGATTCTAGTCAGGAAATCGACGGGAAAATCGATGAATAACTGTCCCAAAACAGGACAGGGGACGAGAGCAAGTACCCCTGTTCGTGTCCAGTTTTCTAGCAACCTATTTAATATTGGTGCAACCTAATTAAACAAGATTAAAGATAACCTATAGGACCGGAAGACCCTTTTTGTAGTTTCCGATTTCATCACATATATGCTAGTTAATTCGTTCACCAAAATTGAGAAAAACCTATAAAAACAATTTTCGAAAACTTGAAAATTCTCCACACCACATGCGTCCCGCCAAACCAGGTGACTTAGTCGCGAACCGAAAGCATCAAAAGCTGCGTAATTGTTTCGTGGTCGTGTGGGCTTTGACGGAATTCAAATTGGTCGCGTGTGCACGATAAATTTGATGCGTGTCCGTCAAAATTTACCGTATCGGCCTCTGTGCAAGTTTTCCAATTACTTCGTGCACGCTCGTCAGATCGAGACAAAATTTGCGCCAATAGGACCGTATCATTTTTTTGGTCCTGAATGCCAAGTTTGGTCAGATTCTGAGACAGTTGATCGGATTGCCGTTTTGTGGGCCCCACGGTCCGACTCAGCGGGCGATTTTGTGCACGGCCCGCCGGAATCCGACTCTGGACATACGGTTGGGTTCGTATCAGAAAACTGGACCTGTTGACATATAGTTTGACGACTTTAGAGACCATTGACTCTGGCACGCTTTTCGGTGCAAAGCAGGCCCAACGGCGGACATCGTTTTTGTCCGAAATTACCGTTTTGCCCTTGTGTCCAGAATTGGACTTAAGGACAGACAGTCCTAGCTAATTTGACTATTTTGAGAATATTGGTACTGTTTATTTTAGCATCTGGAGACTTCTGCATGTGTTGACTAATTGTGGCTCATTGAGTGGTATAGTATTATTGGTTTCACCGGCTAAGGACCTCAGGCAAGTGCACTTTCTGATTATTTTCGATTCATAGTAGTCTTTTCATTTCATGTCTATATATATATCTTGCTGCTTGTTGACACGCTCGTCACACGGAGTAGTCGGAAGGGAAAATATCTTAGTACACATGTGGACTACCCAGAACTATCCCAATATGTCTAATCTTGAATGCTAGCAGCTGCACACGACACGTGCAGTGTGCCTTATTTACCCCTAGCCGTTCACATGTTGAAAATGATATTTCACACCACATAGGTAGATGTCTTTTATTTTTTCTTTTATTCTCCACCGTGCCATGTCATCAGTATTTTCCAGTTTTCATATCTTTTATGTTATTTTCATGTCTTGTTAATTCTATTGTGTTTTCGCATTATCGTCGGTTTGTGTACTTGTTCCATTCCTGACTGAAAATCAATATTTTTTAGGTTTAGCCGCGATCACTCTTAGCATTGGAAAGGCTTAGGTATGCTGAGGTCAACCTAGAGATAGATAGTGGTTGTATCATTTTCAGAACTTTGTAATTCTTTAAATGTAAATCTTGTAATTGTTGTAATAAATCTTAGAAATGTGAATGAGCAATAAAAAGTATTATTTTGTGATTTTGAGCATCATGGCCGTGACAGCGTTCTGCCACCGACTCTGCGGGGTAGGCTGGCTTGGACACGTCTCTGTTGGCCCAATGATTGTATCATATTTTTGAATATGGTTAATCTGTTAAGTTTAGCATTTCATTATCACTAATCTTCATACTATCGCTATAGCATTTCTACTTATACTTATATCTTTGGTGATATGTGCCTATTGGTTTACATATTAGTGATACGAGCTTATCTATCTTAAATTTAATTGGGTTGCCAAAATCAAAACTATGTTTTTGATTTTGGTCATTCAATTAATTTTAATTATTATGATATCACTAACATTTATGCTATCACCTTAGCACTTATACTTAAACTCAGCATTGTCCTAATGTGCATTAAACTTATCATACTTGCTTCTATGTATATTGCTTTGTTCGTCTAACATGTACATACAGAAAAGCAATTAGCATGATCAATGTGGACATATGCAATAAAAAAATCATGGTAGGCCAAAGACGACGGATCCCACAAGATTTCTCTGAACCACCCGACGACATCTCCGGAGCCACGCACTCGGGAGTTCCGGTCAGCGAACGGGAGTTGAGGTGGCAGCGCCCCTCGTCGGGGGTTCGGAGGGCGAAGCCCCCGAAAGGTATTCAGTTTTCGTAAACTGGATATCTTTGGACAGCTGCCGCCAAGGAAAAAAGCCAGCACATATCAAAGGAAGAAGCCAAGCCATGCCATCATCATTTCAAGACTCTGAAGAAGCCTGCACCTGCTACAGTATATCTGGAGTCTGTAATGAGTCTTAGGAATAATTGTAAACACAAGAAATGGATGGCAAAATCGAAAGCTAGGGTAGAAACTAGCCCAGGATCATTTTCGGATAAAAATCGGCATACCGACGGTATACCGGTCCATACCGACGATATACCGATTTTGTTCACAGAAAGTTTCTGTCTACAAAATCGACATACCGACGGTATACCGGTTCATACCGACGATATACCAGTTCCGTAACGTTGAAATTCCAACGGTCGGATTTTGAGCATTTAATGATCCCAACGGCTATATTTCTAGCCGTTGTAATTCCAGACCGGCATACCGACGGTATACCGGTTCATACCGGAGGTATGCCGGTTCGTGGACTGAAAAGTTACCTTGAGCTCTTTTCAATGCTTTGGTTATAAATAGCCTTGAACCCCTTCATTCAAGGTTGATGCTTTGAGCCTAAAAATTTCTAAACCACCAAAGCCTATCCACAAACAACTCTACAAAGCTTTTATTTGCCATCCACAAATTGTGTTAGAGTTATTGAGTTGAAAAGTAAGATCTTCATCTTATTGTATAAGGAGATCAAAACCTATTAGAAACGTTGAAGTTGGAGAGTCTTCGTATCCAAACTCTAGGTTGAAGTTGGAGAGTCTTCGTATCCAAACTCTCGGTTGAAGTCGGAGAGGCCTTCGGATTAAAGCTCTCGTGTAAGAAGTTGGCGAGTTCTTCGGATCTAAACTCGTGTGTAACTATTTTCTCAAATAATGGATTAAAGCTGGAGAGAGTTCCGAGACTGGAGTGCCTCTTGGGAGGATACCAGGATATATCATGTGTCGGTATTGTTATTGCTTCTTCTCTTACACTTATATTTTTAAATTGCCCATTAGCTTGTGCTAAGTGTTTGATTAGTTAGCTTGACCCTATTCACCCCCCCTCTAGGGTTCCTACAGTCTCGTATCCGAAAAAGTGGGTGCGGGTCATGACATTGGGTCTGCACAAGATCTAATGATCCGGCCAATCATACGTGGAGTGTAGGATTGGCTATTCAACAAGGTCTACAAGAATAAACAAGGTGGATAATGACAACACATCTACACTAATACTCTCCGTCCCCGACTAGTATAGTAGATCCAACCATGACACACGATTCTCTGAGAGGGTAGCTAGCCTTCGCAGGAATTGTGTCTATACAATACACAAGGAACAAGAAAGACTTGCATAAGATATACCAAGGAAGCGAGGAATAATATCTCATGACGGGATCCAGAGAAATACCAATCCATGTGAACAATGTGTCAAGAGAACAAGGATATCTACACTAAATATAAGAAACATAGACGATATCATAAAACAGAAACATTATCAGAGAATGTACTCGCCTGTGATGTGATGGATAAGTCGACTGAGTCCAAGAACAGTGCCTCGAGGACCTATAGATGGAATACTGTATCAATATAAGGATTTGGAAGTAAAATCAAGTCATACTAAGTAACTCGGTCAAGACGAGTCAAAGCAAGTCAAACTAGGTCAATCTAACTCAAGGGTTGACTTATAGTTGACTTTTGGTCAACTGGTCAACTCTGGTCAACCCTAGGTCAACTCTAGGTCAAACTTGACTAAAGTTGACTAACAGTTGACTTTGGGTCAACTGGTCAACTTCGGTCCAGTTCTAATCAATTTTAGGCTACGGTTGACTTCTGGTTGACTTTTGGTCAAAATAGTCAACTATGGTCAACCAAGGTCAAAACTAGTCTAACCTAGGTCAATGTTGACTCTAGTTCGACGTTCAGTCAAAACAGTCAACCATGGTCAAACATAGTCAAGGCTAGTCTCTATAAACATCTACAAGGTCAACACATTCAATTTCAGTGATTGGAAAATCACTAAAATCGATGGATCTCAAAATACAAACAAAAGAGAAAGATTATAATAATAATAGGATGACAGATAGGAGAAAAACCTACAGATGTTGTCGGATGGTGAAACAACCATCACCAACGTGTCCAGAATGGTCAAATTAGCTAGAATAGCCTGCCCATAAGTCCAATTTGGACACAGAGACAAAAAGGTAATTTCGAGTCAAAACGGTGTCCGTGTCGGACCCGCTTTGTACCGGAAAATGTGCAAGTATACTAGTCCACTAAATCTAACAAATTATATATCCACGAACCCAGAACAACGATACGAACCCAACGGTATATCCAGAATTGGATTCCGTTGACCCGATCTCAAATTTGTTCGTTGACCAGGACATTAAAATTCCGATTTGTACGAAAAAAAGCGTGTCGGAGCCAATGTCCTCAAAATTTAGCAAATTATATGTCAACGAGTCCAGAATGACGATACGAACTCAATGGTATGTCCAAAATTGGATTCCGATGAGCCGATCTCAAAATGACCCGTTGACCCGGATATTGGTATCCGACTTGTACCGAAATGCGTGTCGAAACCAATGTCTACTAAAACCTAGTAAATTATATGTCAACGAGTCCAGAATGACAATATGAACTCAACGGTATATCCAAAATTGGAATCCGATGAGCCGACATCAAAAAGTCCCGTTGACCCGGACTGTGGGGCCCGTTTTGCACCGAAATGCGTGCCAGGGCTCACGTCCTCCAAATCTAACAAACTTTATATAAAAATATGCCAGAATGATGCCATGAGTCTATTGGTGGTGTCAGAAATTGAATTCGGAGTTCCGAATTCAAAATTAGGATTTTACAACTTAAAAATTACGAATTCGGACGACCAACTTTGGCGCCAAATTCAACCAATCAAACGTGCTCACAATGAAATAAAACTTAAGGGATAGGAAGAGGGTTATACCAGCTGCGCATAGAAATCAGCGTCACACCAGACGGAGCTGCGGTGGAGGAGATACGAACCGACGAAGTTGGCTCCGCAAAACTGTCCAAAAATTACACAATTTAAACGGTCAACTTGGTGGCCGGTTTTGATATATCAAACGATAAAATTAACGAACAAAAATTGAGGAAAGTGAAGATCTATATGCCGAGATTGAGACGGAGCAAAGAAATCGCCGATCCAATGGTCGAATTTTTTGAAAAACGTGCACGAAGTTGCTGTCCCGGGTGCAAATTCTGTGTTCCGTTCCCGCGTGCGTCATGGCAGGATCTCATGCAAAATGCATAGATCGGGTATGTCGAACGTCGGAGAAGGAGGCGCTGGCCATGGGGGAGTTCGCCGGAGCTGTACGAGGTTGAGGAAAGGCCGGCTACGCGACGGCGCACGGCGGTGCGCGGCCGCCGGCCGCATCTGCTGCTGCGTATAGCTGCTGCTACTGCTGCTGCTGTGCAGCGAGCTGCTGCTGCGGCTGCATTGCTAGCTTCTGCTGCGCGCTGTGGCGGCACGTAAGGGGAGGAAGAAGGAGAGACGAGGAGGAAGGTGGTGGCGGTGGTGAAGTGGTGATGGTGACGGTTAATGGTGGTAATGGTGTTTTTTTTAAATGAAGAAATGAAGAAGAAGAAAAATATGGAAAGAATGGGGGCTATGCTGTAGGCAGGATTTGGAGAGGGGGTGTCTTTGTGTGTGATTGGAAGGAGAGAGAGAGAGAGATTATATAATATATATATATGTGTGTATATATATTATATATAGAAAGTGAGAGATAGATATTATTAGAGAGAGAGAGGAGAGAGAAAAAGTAGAGAGAGGGAATAGGTCGGCTGTGAGGGGAGTGAGGTGGGGTGTGTTTGTGTATAATATGGGAGAGAGAGAGGGAGAAAATTATATATATATATATATATATATATATATATATATATACATATATATATATATATATATATATATATATATATAAGAGAGAGAAAGAGATATTTGTGTAAGGAGGAAGTTTTTTTTTTTTGAGTAGGAAAACACGGGAAAAAAAAGAGAAAATATCAGTGGGGTACGTAGGTAGACAGAGTAGGGTCACACCAATTTAGGTTGGGTGTTGGGTCAAGTTGGACAAGCTTGGGACCAAGATTTAATTAAAAATAATAAATTTAAACCAATTAAATCGTGGCTGAAATGGGAGCACAAGAGAGATCAATTTAGTGGCACGCAAGTGGCACGTGCATAGTAGACTCAAAACAGGCCAGGGCCATATATTGGGTCGAACAGATTGGACCTATGTCGGGCCCGAAAATTAAATTGGAAATTAAGTCACAATTTACGGCAAACGATAAATTGGTCTAAATTGACCCGAAAGTTGTGCGAAGCAAATGGAGCACAAGGAAATAAGTTCGAGTGGGACATGATATATCAAATTGAAGATAATCTCGTCTACTACAAACTTCAAGAAGAAAGTTTTCAGAGACTGGCATCCCTGATGCTCTAGAAATCCAAGTCACGGTAAAGAGCATTTAATGATCAAAATTAATTAAATAAAAATAAATTATCGATAATAATTCATTTAGAAAATTCAAAAATAAATCCCGAAAATTGAGGAGGCTTACACATCCAAACAATGAAATATTTTTTTCTTCACTTTCATATTTTTCAATTCTATCAGACAAACGACTTTAGAAAAGTCAAAATTTATGCACATGTATCACGTACGCAAATTCCGTTTTTCCAATGAACTTTGCTATGCCTAGTGCCTACAACCAAATACTTATAACTCTCTTACAACCGCCACGTGTCGGATTTCGATTGTAGGAGGGAGGAAAGTGGTGGAGTCAGATGGAGCCCATGTAATAGGGGGTGAGAGGGGGTGGGACCCGATGGGATCTATGTGTAAGGGATGGAAGAGAGAGGTTGTAAGAAAGTGGTAAGAATTTGATAGTAGACTAGCATTTTCTTTTTCCAATACTCGATCTCCTCTTTTTTTTCCAAGTTCACACTTTCGTGTAAACAAATAGGCATTTAGTTGAGCAAGTCTTCGTCTTAGGTTTACTTGTACTTCTTCCTGGACAAGAAAGACTCGTACCATATTTAACAACTCCCTTTTCCTTCCAAACTGAGCAAAGTATACATCATACATGACCATGGCAACCACCACCACCATCAACATTTCCCTGTAGACTGAGACAGAGCAAAATATACCATGACACCATCGATCAAAATACTAGCCGGGGTCGTCCCCGGCGTCGCCCTGGTCTCCGTATCCATCCTCTTCTTCTGGTGGTGCAGGCGCAGACCTCAACCGCAGCAGCAGCAGCAGCTCATCTCGAGCGCGAACAAAGATTTGGCCGCGCCATCCCCAAGCCAGGACAGCCTCCAGTCCGCGCTCGACAAGTTCCACAACAAGTCCAACGGCGTCAAGAGCAGCCTCCGCTTCCACCAGCTCAGCCAGAATCAGAAGCCGAACAATATGCAACAACAGCAGCAGCAACAGCAGCAGCAGGCTCCTCCTTTCAACTGGGACGCGCATCCGCGGATGACATCCGACGCTGTCGACCACGGCTGGTCGCAGTTCGTATTCTTGGACCGCTCCTCCGTCCCCCGGCCGCCCCCTCCTCTCTGGACCCTCTGTGCCTCCTGCGACTCCGGCTGGTCGCAGGACTCGCCGCCGCAGACCAGCTGCGACGTGCAGGCCAATACCAATACGTCCGAATTCATGCAGACCGTCAGGACCCGCACCAGCACCAGCACTCCGTTTGTGATCGAGATGAGCCTGCCTCTGCCAGGCCCGTCCCTGATAGGCTCGTCTTTCCCACAAGAGGCCTACTTCGAGATCTCGATCGCGCAACAGCAGCCGCCACCGAATTGCCCGTCCGATCCACGGAAGCGAGCCCAGGACGGGTCAGCCAGCGACGGCGACGACGACCAGTTGAAGCTGATCGATCAGAACCCCTGCAAAGCCCACTCCGACGGCCACATTGAGACGAACAGCCCTTCGTCGGAGGAGGTCGCTCCCGGCAAGCCCCTGATCTGCCTGGGGTTGACAACAGGAGGTTCCGCCGAGGCCAAGTTAGTCCCCGGCACCTATCCAGGCTCAATTGGGTTTCACTCCAACGGCTCCCTCTTCCTCGACGGTGACATAATCTTTCTGAATTGCTTCGATCAATCCGTTCGAATCGTTAATCTTACTAAATTTTGCAACAATTTTAAGCAGGGATGAATCTGGTGCCCGAATCGAGCAAGACGGAATGGGCAACAGCCGACAAGGTGATCGGCTGCGGGTTCAGGCCGAGCAGGAAGAAGGTCTACTTCACCGTCGACTCCGAACTGGTCCACGTGATCCGGTGCAGTTCCGACGCGTACAGGAGCCCCCTGTATCCGACTCTCGCGGTGAATTCAGACTCGACGATCGTAGTCAACCTGGGCCAGGCGCCCTTCAGGTACGCTCCGGCCAACGCGCATCGAACGGCAAACCCGTGCTTCGGCCTCCAGCCGTCCCCGAGCTACAGCTACCACTCCGTGGGGGCCTACGAGGACAGCCGCGAGTTCTTCTCGGTGGGAATGCCGGATGCCGAGTGGTCGGACTGTGCCGGGAATGGCAAGGGCGGCAGCAAGGGGAGCACCAAGAGCAGCAAGAGGATCAAGTACAACTGGGACGAGGATGGTGTCAGTGTGGATGTTGACAAAGACTCTGATCTATTTGAAATAGCCTTGAACTACTAAGTCTTGCTCTTAGAAGAATAATCAGGAAAACAAGATACAAACTAACCAGCCAGATAGTGCTTCTTAATACTGATTTTTCCCCTTTTATTTTCTTTTCTTTTCTGTACATTCTCAATTTAATTGTTCATTATATATACTTCATAAATTGTTCATACACTTTTGGTACTAGATTTGTCCGTTGATGGGTACGGATACTCGAATTTTTTAGTGACGTATTTTAGTGACGAACATTCGTCAATAAAAGACTCATTTCGTAAATAAAAGTCCAATTTTGTCACTAAAATGTCACTAAAAAATTTCAAATATTCAAACCAATTAACGGAAAAATCCAGTACCCAAAGTCTAATTAGGCCTAAAACTGATACCCTTATACAAAACAAGTCAAAATTTTACTATATGTTGTTCTTATAGCAATTGAATGTGATTACTCAAAAACATAGTGTCAGAGAGGTAGTTCAAAAGTATCAGATGATGATTTGTCATACCATACCATATCATATATATTATGGCTTAATGCCGTGATGTTTATAATTAGGTAGAATGATAAGACGAATAATCTTTCTTTATAGCCATGAATACAACTCATAACCTTAATGTGTGCCCTTCACTTTTCTTACTGAATTGATTATTCATTATTGAACTTTTTCTAATCAGCATGTATCCATTCAGTAAGAAGTTGCTTAACCACCTTCCAATGCACTATTAGTGGTCTCTGGAAAGCTTAAGCTATAATTAAAGACAACAGTATGTAGTGACAAGAGGCAGTAGGAAACTATTGTGATTTCTGCACATTACAGTGTGCTTCGGACACCTCTTGTTTGCAAATGCTGCAGATCTTGCTAACATTAGCCTTAGGAAAATAATATTTTGTCGCGGTTTGTGACCGCAGACCAAGTGGTCGAATCCTATTGCCCTTCCCCTATTTGTTTGGGCCCACCACCGAAATTTCTGCCAATGGGACGGTGAAACGAGACCTGCAGTTACGACTTGCAGGCAAAATAGTAGCGTCCTTAGCTTTATGAACAAGGCTGAAGATGCAGGCTAAGGTTTTGGCTTCGATTCCGTCTTCACCCTCTAAGTTCCTGACTGTTATGCTTCGAAGGACACAAACAACATAATTATCATAGATATCGGACTCTTGTCTGCATTTGACAAATTAAGCGACTAATATACGGCTGTGTTTGATTGGGCTTTTTTTCCATGGAAAATATTTCCATCACAAATTTTCCACCAATTATAGTGTTTGATAGCTTATATTTTCCATGGAATTATTTTCCAAAAAATATCATTTTTCATATTTTCTTCTAAAATGGTGGAAAATAAAACTTGTCCAACCCATAAGAAAATATCATTTTCCATGGAAAATAACCATTTTTCGAGGAAAATAATGACAATCAAACACCCAAATTAAGTTTTCCATGCAAAAATTTTAAATTTCCATGGAATTTTTTTCCTAGGAAAATAATTCCATGGAATTAATTTCTTTTCAACCTATTTTCCACCTTGCAATCAAACACACACACAAAATCCACCCATTAGTGCCGGTCAGAAAATGTGATCGACACATGGAAGGGTTCCTTCATAATCAGAGCAGGAACAAAGTCCAAATACTCGAGAACAATGCTGAATGAACTTTTGCCCAATCTTCCTGCTCATCTTTTTGTTATTCAATCTGTATTCAAGAAACCGAAAATTATAAAATCTGACCGAAACCGAGGCTTGAACTTGATTTAATGTCCTTAAGACAATATTCGTCCCGCACAAGTGCTTATGGTTGAATGACGATTTAGTCTTCCAAGATACAATATGCGGGAACTGGATGAATCAATCAAAGTAGTCTCTCGCTCGAACTGAGTATTTGAATGAGTGAATGAAACATTGACTGGATTGTGCATTTTATAAATGACGAAGAAGCACATAATCGAACAGATACATTTTGTTTGGAAGAGACACCGTTCGAAAAGGACACACCCCTTCAAACAGACACAACCTTCAAAAATTATTCATTAACTTAGAATATTTCCAACACTTTTGTCTTAAAATTTGCCCGGAAGCTAGAATGGAAAACCAGCAACTAAAACAGAGTACTGCCTTTTCCTGTTTCTCTTGCTCAGTAGATGGGTCAAAGCGGAAGAGACTGGAATTTATGAGATTTGGCTTGATCTAGACATTTTGGAGAAAATGCCACAAGCTAACTTCGGCAAGATTTGTCAAGGTGCAATATTCTGCAAGGAAAGAAAATGAACGTACCACTAAAATCTGGTTGCGAGACCATTGATAACATACAGACGTTTCAGAAATAAATGTTCACTTGGATTACGATAGCTGTCTTGATTAATAACAAGTGGATATACAGGTGCGATATTTAATTGGACACATATGTCTTAAAAAAAAATTTCATGTAAGGTTTGAACCAATTCCTAATACTATACCACTATGTGATTCGAACCGAAGTTGGACCATGAGGTGTGTTATTGAATTGGACCCATATGCCTTAGAGAGAATTCTCATATAAGGTCCAAACCAATTCCAATTATCTACACCTCATGATCCACCTCCTATCCGATGTGAGACTAAATTACCAACACCATTGGCACTCCCTTTGAACACTCAACCGAAAACGAGATACAATTCAACAACGACAACCGTTTTGTATCGTCTATTTTAATTTATAGCTCACAAGTCACAACCTAAGATGGAGGACCACGAACTAAAGCACAGCTGCACAAGCCAGATGTGTGATCTCTGTTCACCAAAGACTGCTAGTTGTTTGTGTTACAATCGCACAAACTACACAGTTCATAGCTTCCCGGTCTATTGACAATTTATTTACCGGCTACTGGCATCAGTTGTAAATTAAAACACAGTAAGTACCAGTACAAGTTGATGAACTTAAAAAGACGAGACGTTTGGGAGGAGATGACTTATTTTTCTTCTCCAAAAAGTACACAGTTTCAGAATATGGTTCTGAAAAAAAAATTCATTTTGTCGCGAATTTATATCGTTTCTCACAAAACTTATTATAACTTGCCCCTTGTAACCCTATTCCTAGGTGCTATATACCCAAATTTTAGCTTATTTGGACTCCTAGATTATCCTGTATCTCAATTTCCTAATTTCGAATAAAATACGAGATTTCTCGAGGTTTCTATGATTTGGTTCTAAGATATATGAATGGATTTCCTACTCACTGATACTTGAATGTATCCTATTAAACCTAGATTCTAGTATGACAATCATACTTGCTTATATTTCCAGATCTTGATATGTATGATGTACTTGGGTTGAGATGCTTACTTGAGGATATATTATATATGTTTTACCTGGTTTCCTATCAAGTGTCTAGCTAGATACCCTGTGTATCTTCCCTATTTTTTGACCCAGCTTCACTGTATACAAATTGTCATGTACCAGGTTACCCTTCAGGGTACATGCCCTGAATTTGTATTGTTATATACAGGGCCGGCCCTGGCCCAGGGCAAACGTCCAGGGCGGCCAGGGCAACCGCCTAGGGTCCCATGAAATTTGAGGGCCCAAACAAATTAATTTAAATATATATTAGTAATCTTGTATCTAAACTAGAGCTAATATGTAACATAATCTTATTTTATTGCAAAACAATTGTTGTGTAGTGGTTAGTATGTGAAGCTTGCATACTAGAGGTCACATGTTCAATTCTTGGTTGTGGCATTTTTAAAAATTTTCTTTTATTTCAAGTTTTTTATATTATATATGGGCCTATTTTGAAAATTTGTCCAGGGCCCCCATGGGCCGGCCCTGGTTATATACTCCTGATTCATGTACTACTGATATACTCATGTTTACCTGTATGAATTCTCCTGTACTTGGTTAGTTCTTGTATCGTGCACTAGAAATATAGGATTTTGTTTCTGATTGATACTTTTGTAAACTGTTGCATTTGCACTTAGTTAGGGTAAATATGGATATGCATTGGTATCCCACTGATGGTATGCATTAGTGTATATTCGTCGAGGCTTGGATGCAAACTTGGGTCGCTCTCGGTATACGTGCTTTGGTATGACATTTAGGGTTGATTCATCAGGCGTCCACGTACCGAAAATTCCGAAGATAATGACAGGGTTAATCAACTATTTAAACCACCCAAAGCATTGGAGAGGGGGAAAAAATGATCTAATTTTCATACGTTGTTGCTAGCTAGCCCACCAAATATTATGACTGCCCATGTTGTAATGTACTATCTGATATATATATATATATATATATATATATATATATATATATATATATATATATATATATATATATATATATATATATATATATATTTTGGAATCAGGTAAATTGTTTTCTGGAATCGCTCCCACTGGAATTCGAACTCCTGACCACTCGGGCCGCATGCATCTCTCTTAACCACTAGGCTAGAGGTCATTTGCATATATATATATATATATATATATATATAAATATATATATATATATATATATATATATATATATTGGAAAAATGGTAAATTTTATTTCAAAATCAGACGATACTCATACAACATACATACGGATGGTCGCCCACCCGTCAGTCGACCATTTCTTTTACATCAAACTCCAAATTATGGAGAATACCAACCGGAGGGGTGATAAGCCCCTCGAATATGCGTCGATTCCTCTTCCGCCAAACATGCCAGACAGCAGCTGCCAGCCGAATCCTATCAGTCTTGAACCAGACCAAGCCTCTCCCTCTGCAATCTCGAATACCGGTGATGATTGCACCAATCGACCTGCCAAAAATACCACCACCCAGCATACGGTTCTGCTCAGACCATATTGACCATGAAACTCCACAGTCAAAAAATAGATGAGACATCGATTCATCCTCCAAATCACAGAGAGCACCCTTCGGATTGGGAACCTGGATTCCAAAAGAGATGAGTCTGTCCCTGGTCAGCAGACGACCAAGGAGCAGGCGATACATACATAGCTGCATTTTTCCTGGCCAGATCCTTGCACCAAATGAAGTCATAATCACCAATTGAGGGATTGGCACTACGCATAAGGTTGTAGCCACTCTGGAAGGAGAACTCCCCCGAGGCAGTACCTCCCGTCACACCAGGCGGATCCCAGACCCAAATATACTCAGGCTGGGATGGATCAATCTCAATCCCGCGAATAATCTCACCAAGTCCCTCAGTATGACGGTAGGACTCCAGACTCCAAACTCCATTCCTGATGATGTGCTGACATGACAGACCTCTGCCCACCTCCCTGTGATCTCTAACCATAGGTCAGTTCTAGCCCCTTCACACATGATCCTCCTGACAGCCGATTGAAGAACAGCTATGTGTCTCAGAATTTGTTTGAAGGTCACAGAGTGGTTGTTGTCTATACCACACCTCCAGAAGTTGTAATTCCTCACATAGCGAGACTGTATCCACTCCGCCCAGAGGGATCTCCCTTTGATGAACCGCCATACCAGTTTCTGGGCCGAGGCTTCCCTGATAGCCAACAGAGGACGAAGACCCACAATTATATATATATATATATATATATATATATATATATATATATATATATATATATATATATATATATAATACACATGTGGATCAATACGGTGGAGAAGGAGGACAAGGTTGCGGGGGGATTGTCTGAGGAGGAGCAGGAGGCTTAGGCTGGGGAAGAAGGAGGAGAAGATCATGGGAAATCATGTTGGGGTTAGGGTTCAGAAAGAGAGTTGGAAAAATTTATGGGAGGTAGTTCTAATTTTTTTTATAAGTGATCAAAGACACATTAAGGACTTAGTTTAGCAATGCCTTAGCGACGCACAAAATTGTTGTTAAGTTAAAAGTTGACCTGGTATAGTTGATATCTATGATGCCTCGACGATGTGTTTAGCATTGTCTATTGACCCGGCACCTAAATTGTTGGTGAGGCATCTGCGACGACATTGCGAGTTAGTATGCGTCACTACTACATCACTAAAACTTCACCGGACTCTGTTTTTAGGTTACGTCTTTTAGGTTGTCGATGTTGCATTGCAAGTTGGTGACACCAGGTTACTAGCGTTGCTAATCCCGCTTATTTTTGTAGTGTCGACATGGAAACCTGGATCTGGTGTGCGAGGGTGTGCGAGCATGATGCATTCCTAGTCTACAATCAGACAAGTCAGCAGCACAAGTGGAGGATAAGTCAGCAGCACAAGTGGAGTCAGCAGCACAAGTGGAGGACAATTCACCAACTAACCTGCCACCTGTAATGAAGAGGGCATTTGTGTCATTTTATATTCCAATTTGAATTGTATAAATACAACTGAAAGAGGAGGGAAGAGTATGATGAGTGTTATTACAATACTTAGTGTAATGAAGTCTTCTGGAATCCAATAAAACGTCTTCTTCTTCCTTAGCTCTTCTTGATTGCTAGAGAAACCCTAGTTTCTCCCATGGCTGTTACTACTCGATCTAATACAAATCCTGTGTCAACAGGAAGGGGTCGTACCAATTTGGTATCAGAGCTGAACGATCCCCAAGGAGAATCGATTCAAGAACTAGGCTCGAGCAGTCGAGGAGCTCGGCCAAGATCGCCGGAGGGAGTTCGATCGACAACAGAGGAGGATCGATCGTTGTCGTCTCCGATCCTTGGAAGGTACTGTCACGGAGCTCAGTAGCAAGCTGGATCGATTCTTGGAGGAATTTTTAAGAAATTGAGGAACGGGAGGAGAGAACACGAGAGTGCCAGCTATGGCGACCGGTGGAAATCATGCTATGGATGCAAGAACTCCTCAGCAGCAACAAATCCCTCAGCGTCCACTTCCTCCTCAAGGTATGATGACAATGCCTCTCATGAATCCAAGTTTCATTCAAATTGGGGTTGTTGTTTCCCCTATGAACCCTAATTTTCACCAATTTGGGGCTGAAATTCTTTTAGCCCCTGTTTTCAAATTAATTTAATTAGTGTTAATTAGTTGCTAATGGCCTAATTAGCTTTAAAAAAATTTATTATGATTTTAGGAATTTTTCTAGAATTTTTAAATGATTTTTAAATAGTTTTTAAATCAAAATATATCACTTTGTAATTATTTAAAATATTTTAATATCATTTTGTAATATTTAGATTTGTTTTAATATCAGTTTGTAATTAATTAATTGTTTTAAGTTCGGGTTGCAAATTATTATTGTATTTAGTTATAGTTGGGACCTATTTGTAAATACCTAAAATCCTAGGGACTTAACTGAAAAACCTATTCCAACCTACCCCCGACGACCCGGCCAGCTGCCGACGACCGACCAGCTGCCCCCCCCCCCCCCCCCCGCCATTTCCGGCCGACTTCGACCCTAACCGACTTCCTAACCCTATAAAACGACCCCCCTCACTTCCCTCGACCCAACCACCACCACCACGACCCATCTCCGTCCAGCTCCGCCCACTCACTCCCCCATTAAGCTTCGCCGTAACCCTAGCTTCGACGAACCCCCGTCCAGCCCCCACAACGACCATCACCGCCTACAACCACCACCGATCAACTCGCCGCGCTGAGGAGAGTCCAGCGCCACCTAAGCGCCATCGCCACGTCGACTCTTCCGCCGTCCAGCGTCTTCGAGAACCCCCCTCCCTCCGAAGTCGGACACGTAAGTTGCAGCTTCAAACCGTGTCGTGCGTGTCTCGTTTTCACATACGTGACTCGCCAGGACACGAGCAGTACGTTGGACTGTCTGGACACGTCTGACTCGACTCGTGCGTGTCGTGCATGGCCAGGACACTCGGACTTGCTAGTTTTTCGTGTCCTTAACTGTCAGGACACGAAACTGTGCTATCGGGTTTAAACCCGTTAACCTAAAATCTATTTAACACTAATCTAAACCCTACCCCTAACACACAGAGCGGGCTAACCCCCTGGCCAGCCCGATCGAACCCGAGAACTCGACCCACTGGGCCGAGTTTGAACCCCCCTGCTGTTCTATTTTATTTTCCTTTTTCTTTTTTGTTTTCTTTTGTTTATTTTATTTATATATATTTATGTATATATGTATACATGTATATATATATATATATATATATATAATATATATATATATATAATATTATTATATATATTATTATATATATACTGTATTATATGTATATATTATATACTGTATTTGTATATATATATTTTTTTTTATATTTAGTACTTTATTATATTATATATGTGTATATATGTATATATGTATTTATGTATATATATGTATATATGTTCATGTGTATATATATTATTATATTATACTATATATATATGTATACAATATTTATATATATATATATATATATATATATATATATATATATATATATATTATATATATATATATATATATATATATATATATATTATAGTTAAGTATTTCTTATATATATGTATATTAAATATATGTATATATATATATCCATTATATATATAAATATCTATATATTTATATGTATATATATAAATACTGTAGTTATATATTTATATATGTATTTCAAAATTCTACCTTGCACAAAATATTGTTATGTAAATTTCACAAGTTATTTTATTATAATTTTTGACTTGTATATTTTTATCACTTTGAAAATATATTGTTATTATTAATTCCTATATTTTTAATTGTTATGACCAATTGATGTCCAAATCTAGCATGGATTTTTGGGCCCAATTGCGTCTAATACATTCAGAGTCTGTACAAGTCATATTGGACTTGATTCATGGCTCTGGATCCTGTATCTGGACTTCGGTTCAATTCGAATACATGGACAAAATTAGTAAATAATTAATTAATTATTTCCAGAAACTGTTGCTTGCTGTTTTTGAATTTTTTATATATATTTTAATTGATGTAAAAATCTGGGAAAAATTATATTTGAATACATTTTTAATTTAGATAATTTATTATAATTTTTCCAGAATTTAATAAGTGATGTTGGTATTTTATAAAAATAGGAAAATAGAACTCATTTTCTGTATATTTATGTTTGTTGATTTTTAATAAATATTTATGAGGGTTTATAAATTCCAGAAAAATTAGTATAAATTTCTATAATTAACAAGGATCATTTTGGTACTTTATTTTATGTAAAATTGAGTTTTTGTCTACCTCAAAAATTGTTGGAACACAATGTACAGTCGATTTAATTATTGAATAAATTACGACTTGCAACTTTTTTGTTGTTTTGTGTTTTAGTCGTATTGGACCTCACCCCGCACTAGTGTAAAGACACTAGAAAGTTAGATTATAGTATTGTGTCACCTCACATTGGTCTCCTATGCTAAAGTCACCATTTGGCTAGGTGTCCAATCAGAAAGTCGTGTTGCACCACTAGTGTCTTAGTGTTTAACTTAGTATAAAAACTAAGTTATGTATTTATTTCTACAGTGACGAGTCACCAGGCATCTATAGCACTTTTATCGCTGCTTTTCTTTGCTAGAGGCAAGTACTTCTATAAACTTTACATATTGTTATATCAATGAACTGCGAATCCAACCATGTTAAATGCTAATCCTTGGGGTAGCAAGTTAAATCTTAACATGTTGTACTTTTAGTTACTACCATGCTTAGAACAGTCTTTATGTATCTCTCACATGATTAGAATCTGCGTTATGGGAAAACTGTTAGTAGCGTACGTGATCATGCCCCCTTATTCGTACCTACGTACCGAGCAAGGTTGACATTTTATGTATACCTTGTCGTAGGCGCACCAGCTGTATTTGTACGTATGTACATTTATCGCTTGTTTTACTTGTACGGAAGTATATTCTATATACTTGTGCCACAGTACATTTTACACCTATTGACGATCACGTACCTGCTACAGTTTTAAATATTACATATACATCTGTCGCTATGACAAATGTGTCCTTGCCATGATAGATTATGATGTGCCATGATTCCAGTTTATTGCATTCCTGTTCATGTCATGTTTCGTATATTTAGTTTGCTAGAATCAGTACTTGCTCCCGTCCTGACAGGATAACGTTGTAGGTATTCTTACTGAGGAGGAGTTACTCTGTGACTCATATTATGGGGATACCGTCGATGACCCGGCTTTGTCTTACGAGGATGTACCTGCGGGAAAACTCTTCTAGTTTACGTAGTTGCTTGGGATATTTAGTGTATTCATGTATTAGACTATGTATTTTGTAACTGGACCTGTATCCAGTTTTACATTTCAGACTTGTACTTGGATTCACTATTCTATGAGATGACTTTTGTGTTTGGAGCATTTATGACTCTTTATTACTTATAGAACTGTTAGCACATTTAGTCTTATCTTGTTATCTCTAGAACATCTTACTGCGCTTTATCTCAAGCACAGGCTGGACATGACTCGGTCCGGCCCAACAATTTGGGTAGCGGGTCGTGACATATTTTTAGTGGTGGCCCATGCAGGTCCCTGACTAAATTGTTTGGTTACGTTATTGTACCAAGCATACCTGCAATTAGGAACTTAAGGTAATTAGACGACATTAGGAATGACGCTTAGAACACCTAGAGGAATACTAGGATTGCAACATAGGAAATACGTCACATGCTTGCTATTATAAATTAGATTTTCTTGTCTATGATTGTTTACTTTAAAGAGTCCTTATAAGTCCTTTTTATTTTATTTTAGATGGTGCTTACTCGTTCATCACAGTATGTCACACCTGAAAATGACTCACTCCCTATCCAGTCAGCTGACCAGTTGACCGATACACCTCCACCTCCACCTACCATATTCTCCCACTCCACAAATCCACAAACCCAGATGCCTCCACCACCTTCCACATCACAGTCCCAGCAGGACCCGATACTCCCACCACCACCTATCACTATACCTACCCAGGCTTCCGTCACACTCGACGGGAACCAACTGCTCACTCTGATCCAGGGGTTCCTAACAACCCATCAGGAGCAGACTACCCTACTCCGCCAGAGCATAGAGCGTTCTGAGGAACGTACCGTGGTCCCACCACCCGTAGAGCTACGGCAGATGTCACGACCCGTACCCTAGAGTAAGGGCACGAGAAGTGGGTACGTCCAGCCTACGCCGCAGTGTCGGCGGTAGAACGCTGTCCTAGGTTACTATGTAATCAACAACTCACGCAATTATATAATGTACTCATCAAATCTCAACTCCGAACGGAGGACAAGTATAGATATAATGAAATCTCAATCACAGTCTAAGCACGATAAGATAACACAGAAGTTTATAACTAAAGGCTAAACAACAACATTTATAAACTACTAAATAATAATATCTCAAACAAACTCAAATACAAACTCGTATCTCAAGTTATTACAATTAAGTTCTAAAACATGAAAACTAAGCCAAGTCTACTAGCTAGTCTCCCGATCACTCCTGAGAGTCGGGGCCATATGTAGCTAAGCCATCTCCTGCTCCAAGGCAAGTAGAGCAAATGTCCTCAGGGCAATCATCTATAATATTTTAACAGGTCCAGTCAGGACAGGAACGAGTACAATTCATCAAGAAATCCCAAGTAAATGACAGAGAACTATAAAGCAGTTATAGACAGTTTTATTGATGAACATGGTAGTTTGTATACAGGTGATGGTATAGAGAAACAGTTAAGATACAAGGAAAGTAAAGTAAGTAAAACAAGAGAAGAATCATGGCAATGAAGACTGTAAAATATAATCTAGCTGAACTAGAGTAACATGATATAAGTCCAGACAGTAAATGTAGACAAGTGTAACTTCAATGTAAGTCTAGTACAAGACGAATCTAATACAAGATGAATCCAGTAAGGGACGATTCCAGCCATAGTGATCAATGATTCCAGGGTGAGTCCAGCCTATATTCTAACAGTGTGTTTTAAAATATCGAGATCGACATGTAAACGGCTGTAGGTAATACGGCACATCGCACACTCGCGAAGTGTGGGATGGCTATCATTCCAGTATAATTCCAAGGGAGTGGTTCCAGTATTTGGGTAATGTTCACATGTCTACTCTAATATTTCCCCGTCCACAAGTACAAGTGAATCCAGAAAACGACACAAGAAATCGAGATGAGTCCAGCCAAACATAATGATACCAGCAAGAGATTCCAGAGTGATTCAAGTAGGTGGTTCCAGTAGTGATGCCAGAAGGTGATGCCAGTAGTGATTCTAGAAATAGAGGCCAGACAAAATGGTATGTGTGTCGCATACATGAATCCAGAAATATCCATACGTGTTGTAAGAATCACATAAAACTAACTAGAACTGAAGTACAGTAATTGACAAGTAAATGAAAGAACTATCAGAGAATGAACTCGCCTGATACTCTGAAAAGAGTAATATAATATCAGATGTCTGCACCGGAGTCACAATGTCCTAAATAGAGCAGTATGGGTTATGACATGTTTAAAATAAGGTAAATGAAGTTTACGATGCAATCTACATGATTTCTACGCCAAATTAGGTCAAAGTCAACTTGGTCAACTCTGGGTCAAAGTCAACTATGTCAGACTCTAGTCAACTTAGGTCAATTGGTCATATATAGACTTAATGTTGACTTTTGGTCAACAGTCTAGTCAAATTAGGTCAATTAGTCCAATCTAGGTTAAAGAGTCAAATGTATAGGGTTAACTCTATAAGCTATCTCAAACCAAAGGCTAGGATACCAAATCACTTTAACATATATACATATGGTATATATATAAAGACAAGCTACCTATAACATATGTCTATATATATATATATATATATATATATATATATATATATATAGATATATATATATATATATATATATATATATATATATATATATATATATATATATATATATTTTTATATATATATATTATATATCCTCTCAAAACATAACATATATATAGGCCTAACCTATATATCATATACGTACCATATATATAACTATTTCTCATATAGCTACTAGCCTACATGGCACTATATATAATACAATATATATACATTACACCATATATACCTATATATAACTATACCCATAACCTTAGCCACATATACAATCACATACACCCTCACATCAATACCCTTATTTATATATCCATACACCCTCAAAACTCTCATATTCCATTAGCCATACATACAAGTTACTCATTCATGACACTCACTGCTCAGTCCCTCTAGTGCTTCCCTCAAACACTCATACCATTACTCAAACATCCTTTACCTCTCCTCTCATACACACACATATATATGTATGTCAACTGTCTGAACAGAGCTAATGGGGAGGTGCATATGGGCAGTTATGCTCATGCAATGTGGGAATTCCTTGATACCCAAGTTGAACCCAAGTCTCCCTACAATACTACTGCTGCAAAGTCCCCTCTTTCATTCTCCAAACTCTCATGAAACCACACACTCAACAGAGCTGCACCTACCTATATACATATAGAGACAACCTTCATATGCAAGCCCTAAAATCTCAGTCACACGTATACCCAGTTAACATTTCAAAATCAAAACCCATCTCAGTTTTAAAACATTAAAATCTCAGTCATGCCAATGTACTCAGGTTAACCAGTCATGGGATTCTCAGGTTTCATTAATTTCAGTTATCATCCTAACATTCACCCAATGGAATCTCAGTTTCTCCATAAGCCCAATTCCATTTCAGTTTACCCTAACTTAATTAACCATAGTTAACATTTCAAAAATCTAAAAACCTAATTTCAGTTTCTCTGAAATCTCAGGTTTCAATTTAAACTCAGTTTTCACTATGATTTTAAGATCTCATGTTTCCTACACATTCTCAGGTTTCAACAGTGACTGTTCTTCAGTCATACATTCCAATCATCCCACCAACAATCAGTGATATTTAAAAACAACAACTTACAATATATGCAACCTTAAACCTAATCTCTCAATCACTGTTATACAACCATTTCAGGTTTTGCATTTAACTGTCAGTTTCAATACACTAAAACTGGAATGAATTGCTACCTAGATTTACCCCATTTTGAAACCAAAACCTAATGAAAAACCCACAATCAGGCACATCAATGTGTTCCCCACATGTACACGTGTCTAGGGGTGTCATTTCGTGTCCACATGAGTGGACACGAAGTGTCCAAACAGTGTCCTAACTAAGTATCAGACCTGTAGCACAGACAGGTCCTCGTGCGAGTGTGTCAGGGTCCATAGGACACGTTGTGTCCAACACTAAGGTCGTGTAGGTGTGTCAACCTGTAGACTAGGTGTCCACGTGTCTACTGAGTCCACTAGGTCGAGTCCAAGTCACGTCGTGTCACGTGTCCAAGGCCGTATCAGAGACCAAATGTGCGCGTGTGTGTTGACAACACAAATCAGTGCGAGGTGGATAACTTTATGAATATGAAACCAACTCGACCCAAACTTTGTGTGTCTCATGTCAGACATTAGACCCATGTGTCCACCAAGTTTCGTCCGTTCTAGTGTCGTGTCGTGTCCTACAGGGGGCCCGAGTATCAGGGGAGAGTACGGCACAGTGCGGTGCCCCGTGCACGCGTGTCACAGACTCGTGCGCGTGACACATGACACGTGTGATCGTGTCTAGGGATAGAGGGGGACTAGAGCTAGGATTCTAGGTGCCTGTACGAACCTCAAGTCGTGTCGTGTCCGAGTTTCAAAGCTGTGTCAGAGGGTCAAAAATCAGTGCACTGTGCAGTGTGTAAACTAGTGCAGCTCGTATTTCGTGTCCGACACGACTCGAAATGTTGTGAAACTTTAGGGGGGTCCTGACAGTGTCTGCCCCCACCCTCATACCAATTTGCACGTGTCCAAGTGGTGTGTGCAGTAAGAAAATAGTGGGTGATAGCAGGGGACAGCACGGGGGTCTCGTGCTGCATGTCCGTGTCCCTTTTGGATACGAAAATTCCCCAGAAATCGACTCAGTCATATATATAATTAATCCCCATATATAGGGCTACACAACCATGTAATTTGTTTTGCAAAATACTAAAATCTATTTCTATGTGGCATTTCGTCGAACACGCATTTAAAAACACCGATACGTGTCCGATACGGACATGAAATGGACACGAACTCCTACCAAACTTGGGCTACACCTAGGGGGACCCTAAATGAATGCATCTATGGGAAGAAATCAGGAATTTACTAGGGTTTGTAGGGTTTTACCTGTTGAGTGTTCAAACTCAATGTAAAGAGCCTCGATTCGACGTCTTCCTCGATTTTCTCCGGTTCAACCGTCCTCGAACCTTGCTAGCAAGCACCCACAAGTATCCTCTACTGTTGGGGATGATGATGTAATTGATTTGACTCAATTTGGGCTCAATTTGGATTAATGGGGAGGAGTTTAGGGAAGAACAAAGTAGGGCTTTTTCTAGGGTTTGTAAAAGAGGCCAAGGCTTTGTTAATGTGACTTTATAGGAAGGGGGGTCTTGTGTGGCTGTTGAAATGAGTAGGGTTAGGGCTTTAGATGAGTGGTTAGGATCACTCCACCCAATTCCAAGGCTTCCTATTGGTTAAGGCTTCTTTTTACAAATATCTCAAAAGGAAATATCCTACCTTAATAATATCTAGATATTACTAACCTTGGCACTTAGTAGGAATGTTCTAACCTTAATTCTAACCTCAAGACTAATCTAGGTTAGGTTAACTTCTAGGTTAAGGCTTAACTAAAAGGCTAGCACAATATTTAATTAATATAAATTACAAATTCACAAAATTATCAAAATGACCAAAATACCCCTAGGCTAAAAATTGGTAATATGAAATTCTAATAACGTGAATAGGCTCCCATGGTCATGGTTAGTCTCTAGGCTTAGCAATACTAGGGTTTAACTAGTTAACCATCAAAATCGTAATTCAACATTTTAAATAGTTTTAAAATAATTAAAAATCACCAAAATTACAATATGATTTAAATAATCATTATTAAATAATTATAATTATAAAATTTCAAAATTATCCTTATTTGGAAAACTGGGTGTAACAGCAGAGAGCGGGGACGATCAAGGACTTCATGGGTCTGAACCCCAAGGAGTTCTCAGGGACTGAGGGCATAGTAGTAGCAGATGACTGGCTAGACTCGGTAGAGAGAAAGCTCCTTGGAGTTAGGATGCCGGATGATCTCCAGGTCGAGGCAGCGGGATTTCTGCTGATAGACTTGGCAGGAGTTTGGTTCCGAAATGAGCCGTTATTTGCGAGAGGGAGGGCCACTTGGGATCAGTTCAAGACCCAGTTCAAGAAGAAATTCTTCTCGACCACCGCTAGGGTAGCCATGGGGCTACGATTCCAGAACATCCAGCAGGGGAACCGTTCTATTGATGAGTATGCGGCAGAGTTTAGTCGCCTGAGACGTTTTGCTCCTAGTCTAGTTGCTGATCCTGAGGAGATGATGCATAGGTTTTTCCATGGTCTTGTTCCAGACATTGGCATTCTTATAGTGGCGAACGGTACGACTGACTACTACCAGAGCCTAGAGTTGGCCCGAAGCATTGAGGAGCGTCTTCTGTCTTACAAGAGGCCGGCTTCTGTACACCCCGAGGGACCGTCCAAGCGTCAGGCTTTCCAGCAGAGAGCACCGACGCCACACCAGCAGACTTACCGTCCCCCTACACCACATCACCCAACCCCGCCAGTTAGAGCCCCGGGACCCCGGCAGCAGCAGAAGGAAGCTATATGTTTTTTCTGTAGAAGAGCAGGGCATGATTGCTCCATCTACAGAAAGAGGTTGAAGCAGTGATTAGTTTGTGGGTCTGTCACCCATCAGATTCGGGAATGCCCAGTAGCCAAGGGACCTAGAGGGCCGCTCCCGACTCCGCAGCAGAGGTTTGGGCAACATCTGCAGCAGCAGAAGGGACCCCAGGGGAAGGCTTATAGCCTAGCCCTTGAGTCGGAGCCGGAGCAGGTTTCGGAGCCAGATTACTTGGCTGACGTCATCACAGGTCATGTTTATTTGCATACTTTTCTAGCTCTATGCTTGTTTGATTCTGGTGCATCTCATAACTTCCTGTCATTAAAGTTTTTACATAAACACCACTTAGTAGCTACACCTACCGAGGAAATTAGTAGAGTAATAACAGGAGGAGGACCAGTGCCCATTAGAGCTATCTATAGATGCTCTATTACTATAGCCGGAAGAGAGTTCAGGGGACGATTCTTTGTGATGCCACTCCCCGGTTATGATATCATATTGGGGATGGACTGGCTTAGCTATGCCCATGCAGCTATAGACTGTCATGAGGGTAGTATTCTGTTCAGTCCCCCAGGCACAACACCATTCAGTGTCAGGAGAACAGGGCCGGAGATCAGCCTAGAGCCAAACTGTTGTACGACAGTTGGGGACGTAGCACCGCCACACCCCATCATTAGGGAGTTTATGGATGTATTCCCAGAGGATCTTCCAGGACTTCCGCCTGATAGAGATGTGGAGTTCACTATAGATTTAGTACCGGGTTCATCACCAGTATCCCGAGCCTGCTATAGAGTGAACCCCAAGGAGGCCGTAGAGATGAAAGAGCAGATTGATGACCTGTTAAAAAAGGATTTCATTCGATCTAGTGCTTCTCCATGGGGAACGCCAGTGCTCTTTGTGCCTAATAAGGATGGTACAGTTCGGTTGTGTATTGACTACCGGGCGTTGAATGCCATCACCATTAAGAACAAATATCCTCTGCCCAGGATAGATGATTTGTTCGACCAGTTGAGTAGGAAGAAAGTGTTTTCCAGGATAGACTTGAGATCCGAGTACCACCAGGTAAAGGTCAAGGCAGCAGGCATCCAGAAGACGGCGTTCAACACGAAGTACGGGCAGTACGAGTTTCTGGTGATGCCATTTGGTCTCACAAATGCGCCAGCTGTCTTTATGAATTTGATGAATAAGACATTTTACCAGTATCTGGATAAGTTCGTCGTAGTATTTATCGATGATATCCTGATATACTCGAAGACGCCGGAGGAGCATGCAGAGCACTTGCGGATAGTTTTGGGGATTCTGAGAAAGGAAAGATTGTTTGCCAAATTGTCGAAGTGCGAGTTCTTTTTGGACCGAGTGGAGTTTCTCGGCCATGTAGTTACTGGAGAGGGAATTTCGGTGGATCCCAGGAAGATTGCTGCAGTTGAGACATGGAAGGCTCCGATGTCAGTTTCTGAGATCAGGAGCTTTTTGGGTTTAGCAGGCTATTATAGAAAGTTCGTCCAGGACTTTGCTAGGATAGCTGAATCCATGACAAAGCTGACGCAGAAGGATGCAGAGTACATTTGGTCAAAGGAATGCCAGGCAGCGTTTGAGGAACTGAAGAGGAGGCTGACGACTTCTCCAGTTTTGACATTACCTTCAGGATCTGGAGGTTTCACCATATATAGCGATGCTTCGGGAAAGGGACTAGGATGTGTCCTACAGCAGCATGGGAAAGTGATTGCTTATGCATCTAGGCAATTACGGACCCATGAGCGGAACTATCCTACCCATGACCTAGAGTTAGCTGCGGTGATCTTTGCACTCAAGTTATGGAAATATTACTTATACGGAGAGCGTGTGGAAATCTTTACTGACCACAAAAGCTTGAAGTATGTGTTCACGCAGAAAGAGCTGAACATGAGGCAAAGACGATGGTTGGAGTTGATGAAGGACTTCGACATCGATTTACAGTATCACCCCGGGAAGGCAAATGTGGTGGTAGATGCGCTGAGCAGGCATCCGATGGCATGGTATCTGATGATAGATCGACATTTGCGGGAAGATCTGGAGAAGCTTGGTATCGAGATAGTTCGGCCAGGATCAGTGATACAGATGATGGCGCTTGACATTCAGTCAGGTTTGATAGAGCAGATCAGAGAGGCACAGTCTACAGATGAGAGCCTTCGCAGACTTCGGGCCCAGGCTTTAGCTGGATTGCTGGATGACTTCACTGTAGCAGAGGATGGATCCTTGAGGCATGGCAGCCGATTATGCGTGCCGAAAGGAGAGCTGGTAGAGGCAGTCTTGCAGGAGGCGCACCGATCAAGATATTCTATTCACCCTGGTGCTAACAAGATGTACCGTGACTTGCGGGAACATCTTTGGTGGCACGGGATGAAGAGAGATGTATCACGTTTCATTTTGAGATGCCTAGTTTGCCAGCAGGTCAAGGCGGAGCGCCAGAGGCCAGCTGGTCTATTGCAGCCGTTATCCATTCCCGAGTGAAAATGGGAACATATTACGACGGACTTCGTTTCAGGGCTTCCTCGTTCCCAAGGAGGAAAGGATGCCATTTGGGTCATCGTGGACAGGCTGACGAAGTGTGCGCACTTCATACCCTTCAAGGTGGGACTTTCCACCGAGAAGTTGGCAGAGCTATACATGCAGCAGATAGTACGCTTGCACGGGGTACCAGTGAGCATCGTATCGTACAGAGACAGCAGATTTACGTCCCACTACTGGAGGAGCTTGCAGGAGGAGTTGGGCAGTCGGCTCAAGTTCAGCACGACATACCACCCGCAGACAGATGGACAGTCCGAGAGGACAATACAGACGCTGGAGGACATGCTGAGGACTTGTGTGCTGAACTTTGGCGGATCATGGGAGAGCCATCTGCACTTGGTAGAGTTTTCATACAACAACAGCTACCAAGCCAGCATCGGTATGTCTCCTTTCGAGGAACTATATGGACGACGATGTCGTACACCGCTCTTTTGGGACGATGTTGGGGATAGAGTTATGCTTGGGCCAGAGATGATCACGGATGCAGCAGAGATGGTCGAGATGATCAGAGACAGGCTCAGAGTAGCTCAGGACAGGCAGAAACACTGGGCCGATGCTAGTCGCAGACCGATGGAGTTCGCAGACGGTGATATGGTGCTAGTGAAGATATCATAGAGGGGCGATCCGGTTCGGACGAGGAGGCAAGTTGAGCCCCAGATACATCGGGCCATTCGAGATACTTGGCAGGATCGGAGAGGTAGCTTACAGGGTTGCACTTCCACCCAATCTAGCAGGAGTTCACGATATCTTTCACGTATCCCAGCTGAGGAGAGATGTTCCGGACCCCAGCCATGTGCTAGATCTTTCAGAGTTGGAGATCGGACCGAGCCTTGCAGTTACTAAGCAGCCCGTGAAGATATTAGACAGGAGGGAGATGAGGCTGAGGAACAAGGTTATACCCTTAGTACGAGTAGCTTGGAGCCGTCACTCTCCGGGTGAATCTACTTGGGAGAGGGAGTCGGACATGAGGGAGAGATACCCTTACTTGTTCGATCCAACTGCTGCGAGGGAACCACCCGTTCCCGTTTGATACCTTAGAGGTTAGTTTCGATCATAGCCTTAGTCATTTGTTGCATTGCTTGCTATGTTAGAAAATTGTAGGATCTTCAATCCTTGTGAATTTCGAGGACGAAATTTTTCAAGAAGGAAAGACTTGTCAGCCCCTGTTTTTCAAATTAATTTAATTAGTATTAATTAGTTGCTAATGGCCTAATTAGCTTTAAAATAATTTATTATGATTTTAGGAATTTTTTTAGAATTTTTAAATGATTTTCAAATAGTTTTTAAATTAAAATATATCACTTTATAATTATTTGAAATGTTTTAATATTATTTTGTAATATTTAGATTTGTTTTAATATCAGTTTATAATTAATTAATTGTTTTAAGTTCGGGTTGCAAATTATTATTTGCATTTAGTTATAGTTAGGACCTATTTGTAAATACCTAAAATCCTAGGGACCTAACTGAAAAACCTATTCCCACCCACCCCCGACGACCCGGTCAGCTGCCGACGACCGGCTAGCTGCCCCCCCTCCGCCATTTTCGGCCGACTTCGACCCTAACCGACTTCCTAACCCTATAAAACGACCCCCCTCACTTCCCTCGACCCAACCACCATGACCCATCTCCGTCCAGCTCCGCCCACTTCCTCCCCCATTAAGCTTCGTCGTAACCCTAGCTCCGACGAACCCCCGTCCAGCCCCCACAACGACCATCACCGCCCACAACCACCACCGATCAACTCGTCGCGCTGAGGAGAGTCCAGCGCCACCCAAGCGCCACCGCCACGTCGACTCTTCCGCCGTCCAGCCTCTTCGAAACCCCCCCCCCCCCGAAGTCGGACACGTAAGTTGCAGCTTCAAATCGTGTCGTACGTGTCTCGTTTTCACATACCTGACTCGCCAGGACACGAGCAGTACGTTGGACTGTCTGGACACGTCCGACTCGACTCGTGCGTGTCATGCGTGGCCAGGACACTCGGACTCGCTAGTTTTTCGTGTCCTTAACTGTCAGGACACGAAACTGTGCTATCGGGTTTAAACCCGTTAACCTAAAACCTATTTAACACTAATCTAAACCCTACCCTTAACACACAGAGCGGGTTGACCCCCTGGCCAGCCCGAACGAACCCGAGAACTCGAACCCACTGGGCCGAGTTCAAACCCCCCGTGCTGTTTTATTTTATTTTCCTTTTTTTTTTGTTTTCTTTTGTTTATTTTATTTATATATATTTATGTATATATGTACATGTATATGTATATATATATATATTATTATATATACTGTATTATATGTATATATATACTGTATTTGTATTATATAATATATATATATATATATAATATATATATAATATATATATTATATATATATTATATATTAGATATTATTTAGTACATATTATATTATATGTATATATGTATATATGTATATATATGTATTATGTATATATGTCATGGTATATATTATAATATACTATTATAATATATATTATATATATAATATATATATATATATATATATATAATATATTATATATATATATATATATATTTATATATATATTCTATATATATAATTATAGATATACTATTATAATAGATATATATATACTATATAGATAGTTTATATAATATATAGATATATATATAGATATATATATATATATATTATATATATATATATATATATATCTATATATATATATATAATTATATAATTAGATATATATATATATAATAATATAAAAAAATATATATATATATAATAGTATTTATCTATTATATATATAGATATATATATTATCTATATATATATATATTAAACAAAAAAAAACAAATATATATATATATATATAAGATATATATATATATATATATATATATATATATATATATATATATATATATGTATATATCCATTATATATATAAATATCTATATTATTTATATGTATATATAAATACTGTAGTTATATATTTATATAGTATTTCAAAATTCTACCTTGCACAAATATTGTTATGTAAATTTCACAAGTTATTTATTATTTGTGACTTGTATATTTTGAAATATATTGTTATTATTAATTCCTGTATTTTTAATTGTTATGACCAATTGAGTCCAAACCTAGCATAAGTTTTGGGCCCAATTGCGTCTAATACATTCAGAGTCTGTACAAGTCATATTGGACTTGATTCATGGCTCTGGGTCCTGTATCTGGACTTCGGTTCAATTCGAATACATGGACAAAATTAGTAAATAATTAATTAATAAATTTCCAAAAACTGTTGCTTGCTGTTTTTGAATTTTATATATATTTTAAGTACTGTAAAAATCTGGCAAAAATTATATTTGAATACTTTATTAATTTAGACAATTTATTATAATTTTTTCAGAATTTATTAAGTGATGTTGGTATTTTATAAAAATAGAAAAACAGAACTCATTTTCTGTATATTTATGTTTGCTGATTTTTAATAAATATTTATGAGGGTTTATAAATTCCAGAAAAATTAGTATAAATTTCTATAATTAACAAGGATCATTTTGGTACTTTGTTTTATGTAAAATTGAGCTTTTTGTCTACCTAAAAAATTGTTGGAACACAATGTACAGTCGATTTAATTATTTAATAAATTAGGACTTGCAACTTTTTGTGTTGTTTTGTGTTTTAGTCGTATTGGACCTCACCCCGCACTAGTGTAAAGACCCTAGAAAGTTAGATTATAGTATTGTGTCATCTCACATTGGTATCCTATGCTAAAGTCACAATTTGGCTAGGTGTCCAATCAGAAAGTCGTGTTGTACCACTAGTGTCTTAGTGTTTAACTTAGTATAAAAACTAAGTTATGTATTTATTTCTACAGTGATGAGTCACCAGACATCTATAGCACTTTTATCGCTGCTTTGCTTTGCTAGAGGCAAGTACTTCTACAAACTTTACATACTGTTACATCAATGAACTGCGAATCCAACCATGTTAAATGCTGATTCTTGGGGTAGCAAGTTAAATCTTCACATGTTGTACTTTCTGTTACTACCATGCTTAGAACAGTCTTTATGTATCTCTCACATGATTAGAATCTGGATTATGGGGAAACTGTTAGTAGCGTACGTGATCATGTCCCCTTATTCGTACGTACGTACCGAGCAAGGTTGACATTTTATGTATACCTTGTCGTAGGCGCACCAGCTGTATTTGTACGTACGTACATCTATCGCTTGTTTTACTTGTACGAAAGTACATTTTATATACTTATGCCACAGTACATTTTACACCTATTGACAATCACGTACCTGCTACAATTTTAAATATTACATATACATCTGTCTCTATGACAAATGTGTCCTTGCCATGATAGATTATGATGTGCCATGATTCCAGTTTATTACATTCATGTTCATGTCATGTTTCATATATTTAGTTTGCTAGAATCAGTACTTGCTCCCGTCCTGACAGGATAATGTTGTAGGTATTCTTACTGAGGAGTTGCTCTGTGACTCATATTATGGGGATACCGCCGAGGACCCGGCTTTGTCTTACGAGGATGTACCTACGGGAAAACTCGTCTAGTTTGCGTAGTTGCTTGGGATATTTAGTGTAGTCATGTATTAGACTACGTATTTGTAACTAGACCTGTATCCACTTTTACATTTCAGACTTGTACTTGGACTCACTATTCTATGAGATGACTTTTTGTGTTTGGAGCATTTATGACTCTTTATTACTTATAGAACTGTTAGCACATTTAGTCTTATCTTGTTATCTCTAGAACAGCTTACTGCGCTTTATCTCAAGCACAGGCTGGACAAGACTCGGCCCGGCCCAACAATTTGGGTAGCGGTTCGTGACAAATTATAACGCCCCAGTCCCAAAATCGTATAGGACTAAGTACGCAAACATGCCAGCAGTAGATATATGAAGAATACTCCAATGTATAGAATCCTTGTATAAATACATAAGCTGTAAAATATAGAGAACCAAGACATGCTAAATCTCATCCACAAATATATAAAGAATAAAGATAGAATCAACTTGAATAGTTATGGTACAATCGTTGGACGGAGACAAAGTCCACTACCAACTACCTCAATGAAATAAATGTACAAGAAAGCGATCGACAAAATGACAAAACAAACCAAGAGCAATCATCTTTGAGAAATGGAGAAGATCACGGTCTTGGCTCGAACACCTGCAGAAAATCATGAAAGCACACACCTGGAGAGATCACCAGGTCCTCAGAGGGATGTAACAAGATACATAAAACAATACCATAATGAACTGTAAATGAAACATGACAGAGGAAAGATCACATGCTGCCACACAATGGAACCTAACCATCTAGGTGTAATGCAAGTCGAAAACTATACTGGAACGTATAAGTGGGTAAAAATAAAGCATAGCATCCGCTAGAGGCTTTCGCATGAACTAGTATACGTCTCTGGCCGTATCTGACGCGTGGTCAGGGCCGTGCAATGGATATATCCCCTAGCGCATACTTTGCATCGCTAGCATACCTCCTGACCGTATCTGACGCGTGGTCAGGGTCGTGCAATGGATATATCCTCTAGCGATACACCCATAACAGGGAAACCATGAACCCATAACCGGGCAACTAGAAGGCTGTGGGCTAGCTCATACGTCCCAGTAGTTTTCCCCGCCCATGTATCACACAAGTTATATCCATGACTTGGCGATCCATATCTCTATGCAAGT